>VMRN01000005.1:1435844-1465505 GCA_010277015.1 Poeciliopsis turrubarensis
CGTCGGTGACAAACAGGTCAAATTTAAGAAAAACCACTGCGAAGGAAAATGACAAAATCAATCACCAAAGATTTTATTACTATTACAAAACTATGCCACGACTCAGAGTGCAGCAGTAGATGCTATAGTTGATCCGTCTAGTTATTCATGCTAATGATAATTATATTTAACACAATAAAAACACCAAACATAATAATAATAGTAGTAATAACAACGTATGTTTAATTACTTTCGATATCTACTACTTCTATTGCAAAGGTAACTTATACCTCTATTTGCTTAAACTATAACTACTAATGCAACTTCAACAATCACCACAACTACTGATAATAATGACACTAATACTAATAATAACAATAATAATATTAATAATAAAACCACTATGGCAATTTAATTTGAAAGCCTGAGCAACACATTCAGTTTCATTAATGAAACATAAACGCAGTCAGAGATTATGAGATTATCACCGCAATTCTTAAGCAATGATCAGCAAATTGTTTAATTAAAGACAACAACAACACTGACACAGAGAGTTGATGGCAGCAGTTTTATTAAACATCATCCTGGATTTAGGGGCAGCATAAAGAACAGAAACAAAACAAAAGTCAAGAAATAAAACAAGTTTAACTGATTAGTGGAAAGGAAATCTCTAGATGGTTTTACTGTCAGACCCTTGAGTTACACTAAAAACACAAAAGAGACAAATGAATTACAGTTCATTATTGGTCCTCATCAGTTTGCACAATTGCACAAGTACAATGCACATCACTGTGAATGGTTTACATTTACTGTCCCTGGTTGAAAAAAAATCAATTTCTCCCAAATGCACAAAGATTAGAAACAAAATGCAGATAGATGAAACTATATGACAACACTGTCAAAACAATAAAGAACTCAAACAAACATTAATAACAACAACAACAACAAAAATGGTCAAAACACAGACACTTGCCCTCTGACCTCAACCCACACTGTTGGCATTCTTGGCCAACATCGGTGTCTGACCTCACTGATTGTAGAAAATATTCCAGAATGAGTTTAAGCTGTAAAAGTGAGGTCTGGTATGAAATCCTAGCGATTATAAAGGAAATGTTACACATGTTCAGACCCGTGTAAAGGCAAATGATTGAGTTAATGAAGTTAACGTGGCGGTAAAGTTAACAAATGGTTGCCGCCCTTCAGTTATATATATATATAACTGAAGGGCGGCTCAGATATATATATATAACATTTATTTTAATAAAAACTTTAAAAATCTGAAACTGAATTCCTGTCATGACCTCTGAAGTTTAAATCACCTTTCTGAAAATCAATGCAACTTAGCTGAAGTAATTCAGAGTATGAACATGAAAAGCCTGACAACCCAATGAAACTGTAAACCAATTGTTTTTGTTCCCTTTTAAGCGATCGTCACCATCAGTTCTCGAATTTTCTTCGATTGGGCAGAAAAAGAGTTCAGCATCGATCAATAGTTTCAGCTACATGAGATAGTTTAGCTCCACGGAAACAAAATAAAAACAACCAGAGATGAGCTGATACTTTTGCACGGTATCAGCAGACTGCTTATTCGTAACAATGACGTTTGATTTATGAACAACATAAATCACCTGTTTGCTTCAGGGACCAGATATTTTCAATTTATTAACGTTTTATCAGATTTGGCTCCTGTGATTGTCTGCTCATTTGGCTGCCGACACTTTGAGCCAAACAGCAGCTTTGAACAGGCATCAACTCATCTGCGAGCGATCGCGCCGTCAGAGAAAAGCGCAAACCCATATCTGCCTCAGCTCATTAGACGCTGTGATTAAAGTCGACACTCTCAGGCTCCGACCCGCTCAGATCAATACAATTAATGATTTCGCCCCGGAGCTTTGGACCTTTCGGAGGGGGAGAATGTGGCGTGACTGAACAAGCAGGACAGAGGCTTGTTTCGCCCGCAGAGAGCAGCCCGGACGTGCACAGAGTGGCTCCTCCTGGGACAAATCCACTCACACACACACACTCACTCTGCAGGTGTGTGTCCGTTACTCCCGAGGACCTGCAGAAAGTTCCTGGAAACCTGTTCGAATGCGAATCCCTCTGCTGCTGCTGCTGTTTCATTGAGACGCAGCGACCTGCCAGTAGAGCTGCCCTCAGAGTTTCATCATCCAAACAGGTTTATGTCCCAACGGCGTGAGTAACACCGTGCAGGACCACACACAGCCGCCGAAGACCAGTCCAGGCCTGCTCTGAGCTACTCCCAGAAACCCAGCTGGCACCACGACACACACGCTAAACAAATATCACAAGCAACGCAGCCGTGACAAGAAAATAAATGAAGCAAGCTGTGCCAAAAGATGTGTCATTGTTTTGTTTTTCTGTGCAGAATGGTGTCAGAATGATGCCGTTCTTCAGGCCAAGAATGTCTCATCTATCACTTATAACACATTTTGATTTGGATCCAGACATTATGAAACTGTCACTGAGCGGCTGCTCTGAACTCCAGACGTGGCTCCAGCTCATCAACATTTTCCCTTCTGGTCACAGGTCAAACCTCAGGTGCAAAACTTTCAATTTTGAGTCTTGAACATCTAATTTGACTCTTTCTAAAATTTTAAATGCATAAAAATTCTTTTTAAAAGATGTTTTTTGATCAAGTTGCGCTTGATCAAAAAGTCTCACATCATTTAGCCATTAAGTCGGCTATTTTTAATCTGATTAGTTTTATTGATCCTTCTTTCAACATAAAACACAATTAACACGCATCTTGTCCAAAACATTAATGTTTTTGATTTTTATTGGATATGTAATTTTTTTTTTCACCCTGAAGCCTTTATTTTCTTAACAAATAAATAATAAACATGTATGCTTATTACACTTACATAACTATATTTATATTTATATATGTAATCAGGTTCATTTATAAAGCACGTTTCAGCGTCAAAGTGCTTGACGTCACGAAAACATCGCACAGTAACAAACGTTGCATGTTGATGAGTGCAATGTAACAGCATCACGCCGTGGTGATTTTATTTATTTTATATGTATTTTTAGAAATGACAGGGAAGCTGATCAGACCAGATGGGAAGATGCACAAATTCAGAGCGCCCGGGAAAACTGCCTCGAAACTGTCTTATTCTTGTCAGACGAACTTTAACCCCCCAAAAAAGTCGGTTGGCCTTTGCAAGATGCAAATTCACAGTAAATGTCAAGAGTTTTTCCACAAGCGGTATCCTCCAGCAGCTTTGTTTCGCTCAGATACTTTTGATGGAAGCAAAGAAACAGGAAGTGAAGGGGGCGTCCGTCTCTGACAGATTTCTGACCAATGGGCTGTTTAAATGTGTAAAATATTGCGGTACAAATCGAGGCTTTGAACGCAAAGTTCACGCTCTGCGTAATTCCTCCTGACTCATCACATCCACTCTTCCCCTCCTCTCCTCTCTCTCTCTCTGCAGTTCTGGCAGTATGGTGAGTGGGTGGAGGTGGTGGTGGATGACAGGCTGCCAGTGCGCGAAGGCCGTCTGCTCTTCAGCTACTCTCGCACCCGCAACGAGTTTTGGAGCGCCCTGGTGGAGAAGGCCTATGCCAAGTCAGTTGCCACTAGCGGCATATGTTCCTGTGCTGTAATGACTGTGATCACCCACACACTCTGTGTGTGTGTGTGTGTGCGTGTGTGTGCGTGTGTGTTCCTTCAGCAGTCAAACTCTCAGCCGGTGCAGATAAACGCCTCACCTTGTGTTGCAGGTTGGTGGGGTCCTACGGGAGCCTGAAGGGCGGCAACATCTCGGAGGGCATGGAGGACTTCACGGGAGGCATCGCTTACTCTCTTTCTGTCGCGTCCCGCACCCCTCCGGTCCTCTGGAGGACCCTGACCGCCGCCCTGTCCAGAGGCAGCCTGCTCAGCTGCTTCATCGAGGTACTCTGAGCGTTTGACTATGGAGGTCCAGGCGTTTCCCCAGCTGAGAGACTTTCATCTCCCTGAACAGGCCTCCAGCTACAGCGAGGTCGGCAAGGTGACGGCGGACGGGCTGGTAAAGGGCCACGCCTACGCCATCACGGACACAGACAAGGTCAGGAAACCCCAGGGGTCGTGCGGCCGTCTGGGTTTACTTCTGCGCAGTTTTCGCGTTTCTCCCCGATCCTCTTTTGATCGTCTAACTTCCCGCTGACTGAGATGTTCATTCTGCACCGAAATGTTTGAATTGTAAAATTAAGAAGAAGGAACTTTTAACGTGTTGTTTTCAAAATGAAAGAATATGCAGTCATGTCAGATAAACTGGAATATTATAAGAAGGTTCATTTTCTTCAGTAAATCCTTCCACTGAATGATGGATGTTAATCACACACAGACTGACGTTTTCAAGCTTTTATTTCTGTAAAGAAAGATTTATTTTCACTCACACCTAATGAATACATGAAGTTTAAATTAAATTAAATTTGATTTAATTTAATTTAATTTAATTTAATTTAATTTAATTTAATTTAATTTAATTTAATATCGGACCAATAAAAACAAGAAATAATGCAAAAATTGAGTTTCAGCGTGGCAACAGTATCTTTCCACATTTGTGAAAATACTGACAAAAACAGTTTAAATTTGTTTCCATCATTCAATTGCAATCATCTTAACCTGAACTCTGGTCACCTCACACCCTCAAAGCTCATTTTCTTTTTCCTTTTTTTATCTTTGATGTGACTTCTCGAATCATTCCAAAAATACAAAATCTATTTTTATTTCTAGTTTCTAGAGCAAATATCTTAGAACTAACTCACAAGTAACTTTTTTTTTTATCTCGATACAGGAGCTTTTGCTAAGTAAATAATTCCTTAACATTGATGGAAAAGCAGTAGCTCCACATGCAGATGGTTTGTCTTATTAAAACGGGAAAATGTCTTGTAATAAGTGAAATAATTTGGCAGTAGAACTAGTCCTTTCTTTTAATCAATACTAAGAAATTCATGACTTAAAGCTCCGGTATGTCACTGAAACGTAACCTTTCCGTCGTATTTCTCAAGTGTGAGTGACTTCTCGAATTTTTTTCTGGCTCAAAAAAAAATATTTGAGCCAGAAACTAGGTGGAGGAAGAATTTGCGTTTTTTGCAGCGAAGCATTGAGATTTCATCCGTTCCTCCTCGTCCTGTTAATGTTCCAGGTAGCAAGAGGATCTGAGGAGGTCTTGCTGCTGAAGCTGAGGAACCCGTGGGGTTTCGTTGAGTTCTGCGGCTCCTGGAGCGACAAGTGAGCAACAGACGAGTCGGGGAGGAGCGGGTCACTTGGAGTTCTGCCCGGGCCTGAGTTTCTCCTCTGCGTGCGTTCGTCGCTGCAGGTGCAAGGAGTGGGAGGACACGGAGCAGTCGGAGAAGCAGCGGATCGAGCTCAAGCTGGAAGAAGACGGGGAGTTCTGGTATGGAGGAGAGACTGAACTGTGACCCCTGGGAGCGGCGGGTTGATCCGACTGTCGCTCCTGTTTCAGGATCGGCGCCGCTGACTTCAGCGCGATGTTCAACGTCGTGGAGCTCTGCAGTCTGAGTCCAGACTCTCTGGAGGACGGAGACACATCCACCGGCCCGTCCGCCTGGACCATCAGCGAACACAAAGGCTCCTGGGTGACAGGAAGCTCCGCTGGCGGCAGCCGCAGATACAACAGTAGGTCTGGTCAGGTCTCGGGCCTTCGTCCGTTCACGCCTCTGCTCCACAGCTCTGCTGCTTTTCTCTTTAAATCCACGCCAGAGTCCTTCTGGAAGAATCCCCAGTTCGAGTTGGTGCTCAGAGAGCAGGACCAGGAAGACGACGACGACGAGGAGGAGGAGGAGGAGGATGACGACGACAAAGACGAGGACGAGGTCGACAAGAGCGAGGAGGTTCTGGAAGAGAAGGACGAAGCCAAGACGCAGAAAAAGAAGCACTGCACGGTGCTGGTGGAGCTGCTGCAGAAAAACCGCCGGCAGAACAACAGGATCAACTTCCTGTTCATCGCCTTCCACGTCTACAAGGTCAGAACCAAACGAGTCCGTCACATGCACGTACATCCGAGCTCCTGTTCTCCCGTGAACTCATCCGTTGTCCTTCTTTTTCTCAGGTTCCTCCTGAGGTAAGTGAGAAACAACCTGCTTCACGCAGCATTCAGGTCATTTCGTATGTCCATAAAGTTTTAATTGCGTTTGATTCTTTTCGTAGCTGCAAGGTGTCTGCCTGGGCCGCAGCTTCTTCATGAAAACCCGTCCGGTGGGTCGCTCTGGGAAATACAGGGCCCAGAGGTGAGAGTGTTTTCCTTTAATCTGAAAGTCTGGAGCAGACCTTGATTGGAACCTCAGTGTACAAAAGCAAGGAGGAAAGACTTGTCCCACATCACCACCGCGACAAACAAACGGACACTGAGAGAAGCTTTTCACGCTTTGTAAAGTTTTCTGATGATCTTTCTCTGAACATTTGCCGCTACTTTTTGCTCCCCAGGGGCGTCTGGAGGAAGCTGCGTCTGGATCCGGGTCACTACGTCATCGTCGGATCCACTTACCGGCCCAACCAGCCGGGAGAGTTCTTCGTTCGCATTTTCTCCAAAACAAGAAACACTCTTGGGTGAGCTGAAGGATCTTTTTTTTTTTTTATTAGTCTGTCCTTTGTCCCGTAAACAACTGGACACCCATCCAGGACGTGCCTGTTGGTTATAGGAGAATCCTTGCTTCTATTCTGCTAGGATTCCTTTGGTGTAGAAAACCGACGGACAGATTCTCTTGTAAGCTAAACTTTATGTCTCATAATGCAAAACAACTTCCCAGCCGACTCCAGACTCAGCGCCTTTATTCTAAACCACCTTAGATTATGAGATTTTATTATCAGAAGCATTCATTAAACTACAACATGTGTTCAGGACTTAAAACTATGATATCTTTCAGCAGACTGTCGGCCATTTGTGCTTAATTAAAACAGCCGTGAATCGAAAGAGAGTGAAAAAGATGCAAGATATTTGTGCAGGAAAGACAGTGGAGCCAGCCTGTGAAAAAGCCCCAGCTTCCCCCGGCAAGAAAGACTGAAAACGAGCCTTCAGATGACACAAAGTGCTCGGCGGGTACAAATTTGATCTGAAAGCGATTTGACACTTCACTTGAGCGACTTGAACTCTTCCACCTTTGTTTCGGTCAATGTCAGGCAGAGGGCCATCAGCGACCACGCGGTTCATTGAGCTAGCTAACGTCAAATCAACGTGTCGGACTCTTGCACGAAATCTTGCAGTGTGAAGTGAGCTTCAAGCAAAGCACGGCTTTAAAGAGATTCACTGGACACCTGCTGTTTTCTCTCATGTGCAGGGTTCAGGACTTCGCCTGCTCCTCTGACTACCTACCAGTGAGTTTGCACACACTCGGCTTCCAGAGAGCCCCCCTGACCGATTGGGTTAAACGGTGCCTGTCTCTCAGGTTATGGCCGCCCCTCTCCTCCCCGAGGAGCAAACCAAAGTCAGGAGGACTTTTGATGAGAAGGCCGGCCCAGTAAGAGCTACTCCCCTCCGAGGCCTCAGCGGCATGCTGCAAACATTTTGGATTTGACGGTGATTTTTGTTTTCCCTCCTGCAGGATGACAGGCTGAACGCTCAAGAGATCATGAAGCTCATCAACTCAGGTTTGATCTGTGATTTTAATGCGGCGCTCTCGTTGTCTCACTGTCGGCTGCTGTGGCTCTCTTTAGCCACTAGATGGAGCCAAAGTAGCAATATGACATGAAGAGTGGAATCAGAGGTCATCCGTCTAGACAGTGGCTTGTTGCTATAGTGAGGCAAAAATAAACTTATCTTGCTTTGTGAACGGGAAGTATAGACACTTGTCGTCGTCTTTCACCACCGTCCTGTCTTTCTGTCCCAAAAACAGCGTTTAACAAAAGCTGCCATCTGCCTCTGGAGACGTGCAGACAGATCATCTTCGGGGAGGACGTATCCTTTTGTCCCCCGCTCACTCTTCCTGTCCTTTTTGTGTCCCTGTGCCTCCGATGAGTCACTCAGCCGCACAAACTGCTGTCGTCTTGACTCCGTTGGCAGACCGAGGGGCGCTCCACTCTCAGCCGAGAGCAAGCGGAGACCGTGCTGGCTGATCTGCGCACTCTGCAGGTGAAGCTCACACCTCAAGAGTCACCACTTAAGGTGTTTCTGTCGCTGATGTCTCTCCTCCTCTTCAGTCCACCTTCGTTCGGTTTGACGAGGACTCTTCTGGAAGCATCAGCCCCTTCGAGCTCAGCTTGGCGCTCGACGCCGTCGGTATGAACGGGAACGCCAGACACGCACCCCGACACGCAGACTCCTGCTGCATTTGCACCTCTGCTTGTCCTTTTTTGTTTGCCAGGAATGAGGTGTGACAGCAAGGTAGTCCAGCTCCTTTCTGAGCGCTTTGTGGGCGGAGAGCCTCACCTGTCCTTCTGTGGCTTCGTCTCCTGTGTCTCCAGGCTGCGCAAACTCTTCGGTAACTCACGCCTGGTCGATGATGAGTCGAATGTTACGAACCAAATGCTGCTCTTTGACTATTCGAGGCTGGGACGCGAGTGCTCGGTCTCGTTGGAGACTTTCCCTCGACACAACTTTGCCCCAGCACATCCCTGTAAATGCAAAACAGACCCGAGCGGATCCAAACCTACCAGGAGTTTGTTTCTCTCCTGGTAACTTAATTTAAACCTTTAAAAACACAGAGTCAAATTGAAAACAGAGGAGGGACGAAATGGGCCTCAGAGAATCAGAGTAGTACCTGGAAAATATCCCTGCAGCCGAGACACGCCTCAGATCTGCTTTCCTTAAGCACTCGCCGTCAGATACTTTCTGAGCTGTTCGTTACAGTTTAATGTTTTACCTGGAACATTTCATTTGTGCTCTTGAGATAATTAGCATGTCCATGGTGGGTTGTTTTTTTTTGCGTGTGTGTGTGTGTGTCTTCTTTCTGAGAAGCCGCGACATGCAGTGATATGTTCCTCCTTTCTCCTCAGCTCTGTTTGAGTTCGAGACCAGCCCAGAGGTGAAAGACAGAGGCATCAACTCTGTGAGTAGACGAAAGTTTTCCTCGCATCAGGAGTTCACTCTGACCGGCGAGATCTGACCAGGGCCTTGTTTCTGCCTTCTGCTCTCCTGTTTTGCTCAGTGGCTGCTTCAGTTTGCTGCTCTGTAAAGGGGCCGGCACGAAGACGAGCCGCAGATGGAGCGAGACGAGCCGTCAGTGGGATGAAAAAAAAACCCAAAATGTAACGTGCTCTGCAAGAAAAGCTGTTCTTGTTTAAGTTTCCTTCTTGCTCTTATATCAACAACTTATACAGCGCTTAAATATTTCTGCATGGTTCTCTTTGGAAATTATTTTCTTGATTTAAAAAAAAAAAAAAAAAAAGACTGCTTCAGGGTTTCGCTTTCATATTCAAACTTTTGTGTTTTTATTTAGTCGACCGAATATAACTTAGGGATTTCTTTTTCTTCCCAGTTTTGAACCGTCTTCGATTGAAGTTTTCATGATTTTTGCGGGTTAAACGTGATGCATGCTTTTCATATTTGTTATGATTTTCTGCCCATATCCGAATAAAATCAGGAAAGGTCTAAAACCGATGCAGCTCCTCCTGCTCCCGTGAAAACCTCTCTGCTTCTGTTTTTCTTCCCAGGAAACAGATTTGTGTCATACTTTCACTTTTTCCTGGACGTCATTGTTTTGATCTCTGCTTATTTTCTTACCTCTTAATGACGGTATGTCACGGAGGACCCACACCGATTCCCTGAAGCTCGACTCCAAATTATTTTGTGGAAAACTTTGCCAATTAGCTGATTTATTTATTTATTTATTTATTTTTGTGGAGCATATCTAAAATGTCTGACAGAAAATGCAGCTTGGGAAGCTGAAATACCTTTGTGCAATTCTGCTTGATAGACGATTGGCTGGCATTTTTAAACCAGCCAATCCTAGAGGAGTGCGCCCACCCCCTCACCCCCCCTGCTATCCCCGCTGCCACCCCCTGGACGTTATGGTCCCAGAGCGGATCGTTTCCTTTCCTAACTCGAGAAGTCTTAAAAAAGTAAACCAATTACATTCTTACTATTTTATTAAAAACATCAACTTTCAAGATCTGAAGAAAGATGCGAAATAAAAAGGGGCGGGGGCAGGGGGAGGGGGTCACGACCAGTTAAAAGCTGGTTACAAACAGATTTGATTCTTAAAGGCACTAACGTTAACTATGCACAAACGTTTTTCATTGAAAATGACCAAAAAACCATTTTAGTTCTGACCTTAATTAATAGCAATTTCTGATGTAGCCGTGCTATTCCCACACTCTTCCTGGCAGGGTGTGGTAAACACCCTGCCAGGAAGAGGTTTTATGATGGTTGGTCTTTGGGTTCCAAGGGGGAGTATGGTTGCAAAGCTGAGAATTAAAGTCATTAATGGAAGAAGGAGAGGAGCACGCAGCTGAAAATGTCTCAAAACAGGAAGCCTCACCTAACGCTCGCTCGCTCGCTCGCTCCTTCTCTCTCTGTTATGAGAGATTTTTATGGGGATCATGGTGCGAATCCAGCTGACGAAGCACAATTGTTTAGTGAAATCTGAAAATGAACAAGAGTCCTGTGAGCTAATTTTGCTGTCATAGTGTCACCTTTAGAGCAGCATAACTGTGTCTTTTTTATACGAACCCCCCTTTTAGAAATGTTTTGTTTTTATTATAGATAAGTGCTTCCTTCCTGTGGCAGTACAGTGGTATGAAAAAGTATTTGCACCTTTACAGATTTCTTTTGTTTTTCCCACATTTAATGTGTCAGATAACTAGGGGTGAAGCAACTTATTGGCACCATTTTTAGTTTTTTTTTTTTTTAAACTTTTTTTTTTTTTTTTTTTTTTTTTTCGGTCATCATTTATCGGCCGATACACGTGAAGCCAACATTATCTACCTAAAAATCAGCCACCATCAAAAGAAATCTAGAAAATCCCCAACACATCAGGTTCAAATGGAGAAAAATGGATCGAAAGCAAAGAAGGATGGTGTAGTGGTGTAGCGGTAGAGCAGGCGCCACGAATGCGATAGTCCTGGGTTCGATTCCCAAAATTCAGACATGTCTTCCCAGCTCCTTTCTCTGACCATTTCCTGTCCGGCGACTGCCCATAAAAGGCCACCAGTGCAAGAAAAAAAAAAAAAAAAGAAAAACCTGAGATGGTTGCTGGCATCAAATTGTTACGAAGCCATTTCTAAGGCTTCATGACTCCAGTGAACCACATTATGCGTAGTTGGAAAACCTTTCGGGGAGCCGACCAAAATGACTTCAGGAGCAACGATTTATCCGGAAGGTCACAAAAGAACCCAGAACAACAAGCTGTTCCCTGCAGGCCCCACCTGTAGCCTCAGTTAAGGTCAGCAGCGTTCATGATTCAGCGACAAGAAACCGGAGCGCCCCGTCCGAAACCAGCGCTGACCAAAAGCGGGACAAAGGTCACGCTCACCTCTCTCTCTCAAAAAAAATTTAAAATAAATAAAGTAAAAGTGGAACTTTTCGGACAGCTTGTGTCCCGTCACGTCTGATGTAAACCTAACTCTGGATTTCGGCGAAAGAAGATTGGCGTACCTGAAGTCAAACATGGTGCTTGAAGGTGGACCCGTTCTATTCTTCAAGAGAAAGTGCTAAAGGAGAAAGATTTGCTCTGAGTCGTCAAAGAAAACCTAAAGATTTTAGTGTGGTCCAGTCAAAGTCCAGACTTAAATCTGACTGAATTCAACGGAACGCTCATGCTTGAAATTTCCTCTCATTTCAACAATACTCCAGTGAAAGATGACACAAAATCCCTGCCACAGTGATAAGAGACTTGCAGAGAATTAGGGGATGACTGCTTTTCTGTTTTTTTATTTAACAAAGGTCCAGAAAGGTTTGCATTCTTGCAAATTTTTGATGACTGAAGTATTAATATTCATTCGATGGTCTGAATGTAAATGTGCGTCAAGGACAGCAGAAGAGCTCCACGAGAGAGCAGATGGATCCGCACGGTTGTTTCTCTTACGCCTCATAATTCAAATACAGTGAAGACTTTCGCTTGTTGAACTGATTCGATATTACAGCAATAAAACATATGTGTTTTTTTTTGTGCCACAAAACAACTTCAAAATGCATATTTAAACCGCTCAGATAAAGAGCTGACTCAGCATTTTCTGATAAACGGGATTTTCTTTCTTTTCTTTTTCTAGCGCAGGGGACGAGCTGCAGTGGCGTTGTGGTGACTTCAAGGAACGTTTTCAAGTGGGAGAGGGGTTGGGGTTAAAATAAAAAAAAACATATATATACTATATCACAATCGCTTTAGATTTCCAGTACATAAATAACATGCGTTCCTACAAACCAAACGTGGAAAAAACACAAAAAAAACCCCTGGTCACATAACTGCGCTTATATAACAGGCAAATAAATAAATAATTTAAAAACAATATATAAAAAAAATCTGTGTAACAGTTTACTCATCCATGTCCACATCAACATACTCTGGGAAATATCTGGGTACACACATGTACCCACTGACACACACACGCACACGCACACACTCACTCAGAGTGAGTACCGCCTGCCCCACAGAGGGTGTGAGGGTGATGTCTCAGCTATACGCACCATCTCTATTCTTATCGCGCTGACGCCACGTACAGCGTCAACACACACTCGCCCCCTCTTCCACTGCATTCCCTCACTCCCTCCATCCGTCCTTCACCTCCCCGCCATCATCCTCCCCTCCTGTTCTCTCTAGTAAACGTCTGAGTCTCACAATCTGCATCCTCCCCCTCCTCCTCCTCCTCCTCCCTGTTACATACTGGCTGCTTTCTCTCTCTCGCTCTCTCTCTCTCTCTCTCTCTCTGTCATACACACAATCACAGGTGCTTGCATCTACACACACACACACACACACACGCACACAGGTGCACAAGTGAGCCAATGTCCTTTCTACACATGCTGCTATAAATAGCCGCTTCACTCACACAGCACTTCCTGTTCATCGTTAGGTGAGTACACACAGGTTGCCCTCAGCAACCATCCGTCTACATTGTGATGGAGAGAGAGAGAGAGGAGGAGAACAAGGGAAAAAAGAGGGAGAGAAGAAAGCAAGAACCCACTGAGTGTTACGAGTCTTTTCAGGGACCTGCACTCCTTTTCACTTTCACCTGTTTCTCTGATTCCCGTGTTGGTCTCGGAGCCTTGGGCTTCCTCCTCGTTTCCTTGCGTCTATTCTTTGAGCGGCGTGAGTCACAAGAGTCGCACAGATGTTCTCAGCATTCAGCAGCCTCGTTCTCCGTATGCCGTCAGCGTGATTACTAACAATCAGCAAGAAGCTGCGGCTGATGTCACTTACGGTTCACAGGTACTGAGTCTTAAACCGGGGGAATTGGACAAGCTGAACGTCTCCGCATAGAGATGTAAGGAGTCGCAACGTCTGTTCGTTCGTTTTGAACATACAGTCACACCTGTGTGGAGACCTCACAGGTGGGCCAGAGCCCTAAATGTTTTCTCTTTTAGCAACGCCTGCCACTGCTACGGTTCAACTCTGTCTTTAGATCCAACACGCGTTTGACTTGTAAATACTGAAACTCTCCAAAAGGATTTTTCTTTTTGTCACGTGATAAAGGGACTTGGAGCGAGTGAGGAACATTTAGAAAGTCATACAAGAAAGCATATATTAATGTAAATTGATATTTACACAAATAGATAAAAGGAACTCAGACCTTCTAACTAAACTTTATGTTTGTCCTGTCCCGTGTCGAATGTAGACATTGACAATATTTTGCATTTAAAGGGGCATTATAAACCAAACCCAAACCCAAACCACTTCCAGGCAGTTTTAGAGCACAATCAATTAACCATGTTTCCTCCGGTTGCCAGAAAAAAAAACATCGTATCCCACAAAACTTAAAAGAAGTTTGACTTTGCATTTTGGCGCTTTGAAATCGGGACTCTGTCTCTTTAAGAAGCTCCTGCTCTTTCCGCCTTCTCCGCCTTCAGGTCATCGTCATAACAATGCCTCTCATTGTGCCGTTTGCATTTGTTCTTAGGAGCTTGTGGTTCATTTAATAAACCAAGCACAGTTGAGCAGTCCCACCAGGTGTTTCCTAACTGCTGCTGCTGCTGTCGCTAGTCTGGAGGAGCCGAGTTGGGAGGGGAGACCTGTGAGGAATGGCGTGGCGGAAAAAGCAGTGCTTTGTGGGAGCAAGCGCTTAGGTAACCCTGACTGGCTGCCAGGGGAAAATTCAAGGATTTCTCAAACGTTTATAAACGATGTTTCTGATTAGGAAATTACATTAGAACAAGATATAAAGATAAACAAAGTCGATTTTCTGTAATCCCCCCGCACCCTTTAAGAACATAACATTGTTTGGTCAGAGCTTGAGGAGGGTGTATGCATCAATGCTTGTTTTGAAACAAACCAAGTTGGCTAAGATTAAGATCCTGGGATTGCTTTCCCAAAACTCCGACCTCAACTCAGTTGGAAATTTGTAAACTGTGCCAGTAGATCAACACAGTTCACAATAAATCGACCAACTCTGGCATAAGAAGTGAATCAAATACGGCAGGGAAAAAAAGTGCATCCACCTCCAGCGTGTTCTGGGTCTCACTGGGAGGCAGGAGACCCTGTGACATGCCGGCGGAACAAAAGTATTCAAGGTTTTGTTGCACTGACAAAAAATTCAAACATGTGCACCCAAGTCTTTTTTTTTTGTGTTTAATCATTTTACATGTCGTATAATAATTTCCTCTTCATTACCGCACCTTTGCAACTTTATGCCAATAATGTAGCAGATTCAACAGAAGATTTCCTAAAAGTTGTTCAAGTTTTCTGTGATTCGGTGTTGAGGCGACTCTGCGCTGCGTCTCAAAAGTGAATCAGAAGCGTTTGCACAAGCTGTCTGAGAGGAGGAGAGCTGATCAAAGCGTAGAGAGACAGTTTGCATCAGATCTGCCTGGATTAAAAGCTGCGAACAGAAAATCCTGAGTTTCTCTGTTGATTCTTTATTTCTCAACAGCAGCTGTGCTCATCTCTCCACTTGCTCTCCTTCCATCTCTCTCTCCCCCTCTCTCTGTCTCTCCCTCCCAGCTGCCACGTGGGATGCGATGATGCTCTGACGGGCTCGGCGTCTGTTCTTGGAGGTGCTGGTATTTTCGTGCTGCTACAGGAATAGTGTCAAAGTTGTAGCGTATATTGTGGGGGTGGGATCCTGGGGAGGGCTGGGATACTTTGAGATGTAAGACTCTGAAGCCACAGAACAGACAGGAGGGAGTCCAGGCAGGGATTGCGTAAGTTGGCTCGCTTGGCAGTAAATTTAGCCGGGGTTCGCTCACGCATAAATCTGATGAGCGGCACTATCTCAGGCGTCAGAGCCGCGGTATTTTAGGACGCGAGCGTGTTTTGGCTCGGGAACGCGGGGCGCGTTTATTGTGCGTTTATTTACACGTCGTGGAGACTGAGGGCTGGTCATTTGAGATGCAAAGAGCACTATTTGCATCTACATTATTCACCTCTCCGCCTCGCTCTGCTCTGTGTTCCTCGTCCCGTTGCTGGTATTTATCATCTCAATGGCAGATTGTTGTAAACAGTGTGTGACCACAGAAACGCACGGTGATGTAAGAGCTCACTGAAACACTTTTTTTTTTTTTACTTGTATCACTTTTTACAAGTTGGAAAGGTCAGAGAAAGACGACAAAATACTTTCAGATGTTCATCTCGTCTGTTTGGTGCTGAATGTATTTCTGCATGCATCAGAGAAATATAATCAAAGTGGGTAGGTTTGATGATGTTTGATGGTGATAAATGAACACCAACGCTTAAATAATGTTATTGAATCTCATCATGAATGAGAAATGATGATAACAAAAAAAACAAAAAAAAACAGTTCAATGTTTCAAACAACTCTTCACTTTTCAACATTTTAATTCTACGACTTCCTTCAACAATGATGGTTCTTGACATGGATCACCACCCAGTGTGACAATAAATCAGGGGGCAGCGAACGCAAACAAAACAAACTAAACTAAAATGTAAAGCCTCTCTAGTGCTGTCCAGAACGACGTAGCTTTGAGCTAAGTCCGCTTCTTGAGTTGAACGGCTCATTTGGCCACGAACAATTACCACGATCAGTTTGATGATATGGTGTTTTCTTTTTATGTACTGTTGCGTCTGAGTGAGTGATGCTGTTGGAGTGTTGTTTTGTTCTTGTGTTTTAAACATGACCTCTGCAGACATGAGGAAAGCTAATCGCGAGCTGAAAGCTACGGCCAGAGATGGAGGCCTGACTTCGTGGGGCACGTAAAGAACGTGCTGCTGGGAGAGGCAGTCAAGCCTCGACGCCCCGCAGTCGCCAACAAGATGAATGTAAATGACTTTGGCGGGCCTTTTTGGTGTTACTGCTTCATCCAACACAACGGTCTCTATCACCCGGATTTGCACTGCATGCGTCCCCACTCCCTTTTGCAGCGCACTTCACCGGCGGAGCGGACGAACTGCTTTTGAGTTAATCATAAGGACAAGTTTTTGGGTGAATTTTTGTCTGTCACACTATTTTAAGAAAGCGAACAGGCTAAATTTTGATTCTGTGACTGACTATTTATAACAAAGCTGAAGATTCTTTGCCAAGTCGCCTGCTGCGTGTAAAAAAACCCACTGACTTAAACCTTGAGTGTTTATGTCATGTTGAGTGTCATGTTCTACTAACTCATAAGTGTAGAATTAAGGAGTTAAATATACACTAAAAAAAAATAGAACTGAAAATGAACGAAAGAGCAACTGATCAATAGTAGAGCTGCACACTAATAAAACAACGTGACTACAATCTTATTGGTAAAAGTTGTGATTATCTAATTGCACATATTCCTTGTGTTTTTTTTCCCCCTTGTTCTTATAAATCCCAGAAGAGCATTGCTTACATAATTAAGGCAATTGCAATTCTAAACCTGTTACATCTTTAGGCGTCTGCAATACAACCTCCAGCTGCAGAACCGCTCTGCTTGAGACCTCAAGGAATTTCTACGAACGAAAGTTATTTTCTGTAATTTGTTCAGCTGTTTTGTGTTTATTTGGGCACATACGAATAGAAGTTACCAAGAGGTTTGTGCCCCTTCACTGAAAGTACAACAATGCTTTGGGATACTGCAGTGAAGTGCATTCAATTTCCATGATCAACACCATGCACCTGTGTGATTCTGCAGCCTGAAGCTCAAAGTCAGCGCTTTACAGCCATTTTATTAAAATAAATCTTTTAGAGAGGAATGCTGGCTGCGACCTTGGCTACTAAAAATCGAGCACTAAATTTAGCATTTCAAACATCTGCACGAACCTTTCCCTCAGAAGAGCGGAAACTATAAACCAACATTCAGCCAGAATGATGATGTGTTTACTCTATTAAACAAAATATCCTTTAAAGTACATAATCAAATGTCTCACCGTGACAACAATTACAGAACACAAAGCGAGTGTTTATCCCGCATGTGCGTGCGCGCAGAAAAATACACCAGCATAAACATCAAAATTGCTTTCGTCAGTCGCCTGCGCCTGCGTTCCTTTAAGGGCCCCCCAGCAACAAAAAGAAAAAACCCGCTCCAAATTTTATTCATAGCTCGAATACCATGTCAGCCGCAACGAACGCTCGTACACTCATCGTACGTAAGTGCGGTTTGAAGTCCATCTCCATCCGTCTCTCAGCTTACATAAAACCTGATGGCTGGCTGACAAGTATGTTCTGTCATAATTCAGAGAGGATTTAATAAATAAGATGTTTATGTGAATAAGAGACTGTTCTGTCGGGGGTGGGGGAATAATAAGAATCTCAGAATCAAAAGGTTGCCGCTTCCTTGGAGGCAGATTTTCAAAGATCTTCCCTGAAGGTATCAGGGTGAGAAGCAGAAAAATCCTTCCGTTTATACGCTGCTTCTTTGAAGAGCTTAAATCTGAACTTTGTATGGCAAAAAATTAGACGCATTCCGACTGTGAGGTTTTCTTGTTGTTGTTGGGTTTTTTTTTTTTTTTTCTCAGCGTTAAGTTCGGTTTTTGTGTCCTTTTCAGTTAATTGAGTCTTCGTGTTGTCCTGTCTACCCCTTGATTGTTCCCAGCTGTGCATTTAATGTCACCCCTTGTTCTTTGTCCTCGTCTTGTCTACCGTCTTGCCGTGTCAAGGCTGCTGTCAGATGTCTATTGTTTACCAGTCGCTACCAGTTTTTGAGCCTGAGCCTTCTGCTCTTTTCTGTGCTGCCTTGGACTTTGGATCGTTGTTCTCTCACAACTGGGTCCACTTCATTTCAACTGGGTCCGCTGCGTCTACCCTCGTCACCTCACGCCGCAAACCCTGAGAGTTTGTGTTATTTCACAAACTCTCAAACACAAAATCTACGAGTTAACCAAATTAACTGAAGTGTTGTGATCTTGGGTTATGTGGGTTTATTCTTCGATCTTGAAGGGAATAATGGGCGAAATATTAGTCCCTTGATGTGCAAAAATGATAGAGTTATAGCCAGAGCTGTAGCTGTAAATGCACAGAAATGATTCGGCAAAGAATTGACTCAGGGGGGCCAGAACACGAATGTATGCAAAAGTGGGATTTTATTTGCAAAAAACCCCCCCCAAAAAACCCAAAAATTACAACCATGTATAATTTCCTTCCACTTTACAGTTATTTCCTGTCTTGTGTAGGTCTGTTAGAAGACATAAAAGCATAAAAATCTGTAGCTTAACGCAACAAAAGGTGAAAAAGTTGAAAGCGTGGTCCTACTTTTGCGAGTGTCCTGACAGGGCCGCTCTCCTCTGAGCGCCATGCTGGGACCGAGACGGGAAATGGGGGAGGTGAAGATGGACCTGGACGGATGGGATGCTCGCGGGCTTTGATTGGACCCCCGACACGCCGGCAGACACCTGGAAGTGTCAGAGAGAAGATGAGAATTGAGGTGGAACGACCGTGCCAAGACGAGGGACGGGAGGAGAAGAAAAGGTGGCGGGCGGGGAGCAGAGGGGTGAGCGGTGTGTGGGCGGGGAAGGCCGGCGAGGTGAGTGCGATGACGGGAACGTGTGCAGGTTTGTCTTCCTGACGTGTGCAGCGTACACACAGTCCTCTCTTCTGCCCCCATGTCTTTTCTCTTCCTGTCTCTCCTCATCAGATCCCCCACTTTCCCCCCCCTACCCCCCATCATCATTCCCTTCTCCCCACCCACTCACTCGCTTTATTCCTGCCACTTACTGGGCCCTGAAAAAAAAAAAAAAAATAGGGCAGTCCTTATGTAAGGAGCAGAGACGCAGCGGGGGGGAGGGAGGAGAGGGGCGCTGCGAGCTGAGGGGAAGATTAAAACAAAGATTTCCGGATGCAAACAAGCAAAGAGAGAGAAATGATGACTAAGATTCATTATAAGGGAGGCAAGGATGCGGCGCATGGGTATAAAGGACAAACTATCAGCCAGAACACTATGACTAATGACAAGTGAAGAGGACAAAACGCTACTTTTCCTCTCAAAGCAGGATAGTATTTGCAAAGTTGAGATGTTGGAGGCACAAAAAAAAAAATGAGCGACGTGAGGATTTCTGGCAACAGCAGCAAAAGTGAAGTGGCGTGACGTGAAATCTGTACATCAGCGGCTTTCGCTGCGACGTTCTGGAGAGATCAGAGCGAGGTCAGGGAGGCGTCTCTGAGGGATTAGAAACAGCAGAAGCGCCGAGCATCAAAAGGCCTTAACTCAGTATGTGGTGTAGAGCGTTTAATAGTGGAAAAAATGACAATAGTGAGCAAACTGACCAGAGTTTGTGGTTTCACCCATGGTACGTTCAGCAGAGGCAGTCGTTCTGCATCCCTGAAGCATCTCTGTTGAAGCTCGGCTTTTGTTTTTACACTGTTTTTATGCTTTTGTTTGCTCCGTGAGGCGACCTGCCGTGTTTTAAGAAGTGAGTTCAAATAAAATATGCCATTGTAATTATTGCTCTTGCGAAAACATTGCCGTCTAATACATGAAGAACTTTAGCAAGAGTGTACTTCACCTGAGTGCGGTTATCATCCAGTCACAACAGTCTCAGACGTGGTTTCCCTAAATATACATATATGTGTCAGTTTGCAGCTGAGTCCATACGTACACGTCCATAAAAATATATACATGTCCTTTTTTTTCTCACTGTCTGAACGTTAGTCTGACTAAACCTAAAGAGACTGGACGAAAAAGTAACCACAAGGTGAGAATGAAACCAGTTCTAAGGGACTACGTGTTTCCTTTTACGCTGCAGTGATTTCTGCTGTGCCTCAATGATCCAACGCTTGTTTATAGCAGCAATAATACTAATAATCGTGAAATGCGAAAATCCTAATTTCAAGTATTTACAGCCATCGTGACAAAAGCGACAGCTTTAACAATGCTGTGCTGTGGTGGTGAATGCTGTTATTCATGGCTTCCAGGAAAATCTTTGAATGAGGCAGAGTCATCTGTAAAGTTTTGAGTGGAAAGGTCATTTGTGTGAGACTAAAGTCAAACATTTTAAAACAAATCATGCAGAAATCTCTTTCTCTCTCTCTCCCTCTCTCTCTCTCTCTCCGCTCTGCATTTAGGTGTGAGGCTGATGACTTTACAGAGCTACTTTGCACCTCTGATCTCTTCCTTGTCCTCTCTCGCCTTCCTCCTCTCTCTCCCTCTCTTTCTGGCTCTCTGCCTCTGTGACTGGCAGTGAGCCTGCCAAAAGTAGGCTAGGATTGACGCGCTGCTTGTGTCTGAGTCACAGAGAGCTGAAACCCACTGATTGCATTTAACTTTAGGCATCTGACTCCCATGCAGCGCATGATACAATGGAGGCATCCACTCCCGTTTCTTCACCTCGCCGTTGACGTTTGCAGCCGCAATTACAGCAGTAAAACAGAAAAAGAAAAAAAAGGAACTCCAGCGGGGCTGAAGTTGCACAGATATGCGGTATTTATTTTGAGCCACGACCAGTAGGTGAATATCTTATAGGTCACAGCTATAAGACCTGTAAGACAGCAAACTATTTCAGTTGCTATTCCAGAAGGAACAGGCCAGCAAAGGTTTGAGGCCAGCAAAGGTTTGAGGAGAGCAAGCGTAAATCTGTCGGGCGGCATAACATGAAACAAGTAAGATTTGTGTTTTGTGATCTTCTGAGAGTTACGGTGGCCCTGCGAATGTGTGCTCACTGCATTGAGAGGCTTTGTGCAAACACGAAACGTTGCTGAACAGAGAGTCAGGCCCATGGGTTATAACGTGTAAACACATGTACAGAAACGTAAACACGACTGAAAACGACGTGGGCCAGAGAGGGGAAAAAGACATTCTGGAAAGTTACAAGAGTGCGTCGCATCATGCGGCCAGAACTTCGTCTCGTGCTGGCTGGGGTTAGTCATTCAGCTATGGGTTCGCACGCGTTTCTTGAAAAGGGGAAAATCCTCAGTAGCAGAATAAAATGTGTTAGCTTCACAGAGTTTTGGGACGGCGAACAGGACGCACTGCGTGGGCGCCGTGACATCAAAAAGCATCACTTGGATTCTGTGGCTGCCGGACGTTAGCGGATCTGGTCATTTGGTTTGATGAAAAACAAACTCAGACGAAGACTGAGGGTCAAGCCTTAAAGTAAGGTTGATGGTGAGTCAAACTTTGAATGTCAGTGTAGTAGACAAACGTCAAGATACAGGAGGGAAAAAAATACAACAAAGCCTGTCCAACATCTCAGTAAACTAGAGATTGAAGAGAAGCCTTTATGCTGGATTAGTTTGACAATGAGGTTGCATAGTGGAAGAAAATAATGTGGATATTATTGCCAAGAATTCCAATAAAGATATAATTTGTTTTTCTAGTCTTAGCATTGCTTTCAGACCTTTAGCACCTTAGGGACTGAAATCTGGGTCCAGTGTGGGAATTTGACACAATGAGACTAAATTTAACAGCCTGGTTATTTTATTATCATCTAATCTAAACTAATTTTAATATAATCTGGTGAGGAGATCCAAGCCTTTGACGCTGGAAGGCGTTCTTACCTCCATCTTAAATTTGAGCCTTCTCCACACATGATCAGATTCAAATCAGGACTTTGCACGATCTCAAAACCTATAATTTCACTTCCAGTCAGAAGAACCTCAATCCGCTGTGGGACATTAATAATTTCATGCTCAGCAAAAAATTGAGGGCAAATATGTTCATAATCGCTTCAGGATTCAGTTTCAATTCAGAAAACTTCCACTACAAATCAGGTATTGTTTCACGGTGCCACCAATAATAATAATGAAGCGCCCAAATCATTTTAGAGTAACATAAAATGGAGAACAAATAAAAGCTCTACAAGTGGCTCTAGAAAAAAACAAACCTTTCTACCAACCTCAAGCTGCCAGTGTGGGACATAACACAATTGTTGACTAGCTGTGCTGTGGCTCGGATGGTTCACCACAAGGCTGCCAGCGAGACATGCTTTCATTGTTTTCCTAAAGTCTGTGCTTATTGCAGACATTCCACAACTACCTGACCAAAAAGCCTGGCTTCCCTTCACAACGCCAGTGGAAAAAAATAAAAAAATAAAAACAAATGAATAAAACCCCTGGACAAACTTTTATGAATGAGAGCAATGTTTAAACATGAGTAGCTTGACAAAAACACGTCACTGTGAAAGAGTGTTTGTCTCCTCCCATATTTCTTCTGATGCTCGCCTCTTAACTCTTTCCCCTCATCAAATACAATTTAACATAAGATTATTTAATGTTTTTCTTTTTTTTTTTTTATTATATACATCCAGAAAGTATTTCAACCTTTTCACACAGAGCCAGGTGTGTTTTTGAAAAGCTTTTGTTTCCCCCCCCCATTATGAAATCTCTTGCATTTACTCAGCTTAACTTTGTCTGATGTCGAGTTTAGTTTCCCCGATCTAAAAGGTTTAAGTGACTACAAAAGGCAAAATATGCGAGTTCTCTCACAGGGCAAAAGAAATACTTTCTCGAAGCAGTTCAAAAGTTCATCGCAGATGCATTAATAACGACAGAGCTTTGTGTTTTTAATTTCACCTAGCTTTTTGGTTAATGCACTTCATACAGAAGCCAATGTTTACACAGCCACACAGGAAGGCCTTCAGCTGCACAGAGGAAGAATTGGTGGATTTAGACAAGAATTGATGTGTTATAACAAGCTTACAGAGGCGGACTTTAACCCTCCCCTCCACCTAACAGATCGCATAACAACTGGCCTGACCTGAAAGTCGAGCTCCAACCTTTCCACAGACACCCCACTCTCGGTTTCACTTTGGTTTTGCTGAGTTGGAGGTAGCTGCAAGTTAAAAAGAAAAAAAAAAAAAAAAAAAAATGCAACCCCAGCAAGAAAGCTTCAGCTGCTGAGAGGGAGGCTGCAGTAAGAAAGGACGAAGCGCTGTGGTTGGCTGGAGGGGTACAAGACATCTCAGGTTTCCTTCGGCGGGGTGACGAAACACTGGCAGTTATGCAATGTTCTTGGGCCGCGGAGCCAGAAGGGGTGTAAACAGGCCCGCTCTTAACTGGGACAGGCCGACGCGTTGCCTGGCAACAAGTATTTTGGGCCAGACCAGCAAACATGGGCCCGCCTTCCAAAAGGAAACAGGAGCTGGCCTCATGAGTGCAGAGCACGTTAGTGGCTTCCCGAAAATATGCTAAGAAACCGAGGCAAGCAAAACAAAGCACACAAGGGGTGTCAGATAACCCCCACTGCTATATTTTCAAGTCTGAGTCTAGACTACCACAAGTTACAAACAAACAAACTGCCAAAAAGAAAACAAAGTAGTCTGACGGGAAGATTAGTCTCACATGCATCGCATTACTCCACAAAGCAGCAATGAGTCTTGGGGTCAAATTGGGCCATGTAGCGTATAAAACGAGATGCAGTGTTTAGGGGGAGGTTTTGTTGATTTTTCTTGCTCCTATCTAAATGTATTTTGTTCATTCCTTCTGCATCTGCATAAGAATTATTTCTACAAGCACTACATTCGATATCCGCTTTCAGAACCTCCTGACACACTTTGGGGATTATACAGATGTTTTGATTTACGCCTAATGTACTGCCCCAAATGCACCCAGAGTCCCCCACAGTAAAGCGGCGTAAAGGTGAAGTGTGTACATTTATTTACTTAAGATAAGAAGTATCAAGGAGTAGTTAGAAAAAAAAATCCGACCAGTCTCAATTATACTTTTATCAGCTTGAATCAGACTCTGTAACTTCACATGAATTAGAGCTGTTTACATTGCGATGTTTCTTGAGGTTGGGTTTTATATATAGGTGTGTGTGTGTGTGTGTGTGTGCGTGTGTGTGTGTGTGTGTGCGTGTGCGTGTGTGTGTGTGTGTGTGTGTATGCGTGCGTGTGTGTGTGTGTGTGTGTGTGTGTAAATAAACTCAATCGAATCGAACTCAACGGTTGAAACAAGCATCCACCTTCTTCACAAGTAGTGAAGCTTTCTGGAAATATTTTAGCCATGGCTTTCAGCAGAAATAAATTGCTTCTTTTTCACAGGAATGTGCTTTTCCAGACACTAAAAAAGAAAAGCACGCTTAGTTGTAATTACACATTATTCGCCCTTCAGTGCTCGTATTAGCCTTTTATAATGGCCTTTAGTCAAATTTGTGCTGCATTAAGTCTTTCATTTACGACTGAGTGAGGTTTACAAAACAAAGCAAAACAACCAACAGTTAAAACTGACAAAAAACAACAACAGTTATTTCTGTGCAAGCGCCTCCCTGCGCTGTGGCAAGTCGTGACAAGATTTAATCAAACCACCCTGAAAGGTTTCACGCCTTTATTACCTTTTCAGGAAAGTCCATTGGTCGTGTGGAAGTCCATCACTTAATAACTAACTGAACTGGGTAATAAATTACATTGTGATTTATATGTGTCCTCAACTGATTAAAAATGAAAATAATGCTGATTTTGTATCTCATTAACAAAATATATGTTACAGAGAAAGAAAATTTGAGCTGCAATTCTAACAAAGGGAAATTTAGGTGTAAAATGTATATACACTACATTGTATTGTAATATGCTTCTATTACAATACAATGTAATAGATGCAAGTGTAATAGGTGCAAGTGGCTTCTATAGCCACTTGCACCTCCTCATATCTATCAACAATATGTATATATAATTATGAGGCAATATAAATAAGTCACGTTGTTGTTTAACTCAAAATAATACATACTTATTTGTGACTCCATAATGTTCTCTTAGTTTCTCAGTGAGGATATTCATACAGTACTGTCCATACCATCAACATAATAAATATTAATTATGTCTATGGCTCATGCTGTTGCAGCAGCCAGGCATAACAGAGACTCTGTACAAATGAAAAACAGCTCCACATTAATTTAAATATGTGTATTATTTATCCAGGAAAAAAAGTGACATTTAACACATCTGCTGTGTTGGTGAATGTAAATGTTTGGCGATGAAGCAAAGCAAATACTGAAAAAAAAAGATAAACAAAAACATTATGTTCAACTAATAGTATTTGTACTAAAAATATCCGGTATAAAAACCAAGGAAATAGTGCTGAATTAAAATGAAAATGATTGTCAGCGTCTGGTTATTATGTGCTACATCGGCTTGCCATACTACATCTGTTCTCTGCACAGAAAGAATCCGGAAGCCATATTGTGTGCTGCTGCCCAAAGCGTGTCGCCACGGAAACGGGTTGCTAGGCGGCATAACAAAAAAGACCAAATTTATACGCGCTTGCGTCAGAGGGTAACGGCGTATCCATGGTGACGGAACGCCATATATATACACACACATAACACACACGGTTCCTGTCGCTTGTTTTAGCTCGGTTAGCGTATTAAAGGTTGCGAATGCGGAGTATCTTTAAAAATGAAACGCACGTGAAGTCAAACCCAGCACATTACACAAGGGTGACGCGTGTACATGGTTGTAGAACAGCTACACGGCCGAAAGTAGCAGATTTCACGTCTTCATCTGGTCAAATTCTGGCTTTTGGTCGTGCTGTTGCTCCCGGTGAGAGTGGGCTGCTCTCGCGCGCACGTTATCGCCCGTCCGCTTTAATAACTCCCCATCAGGAACGACTTACATCGGCGGAGTTAGTCATCCCGGTTCGGCGGCACACGGCTCCGTTAACGGCAATCCGGGACACAGCGTCCTCCGTGAATCCTCGTCTCTGACGTGGTTGCAGCTCTGACTAATAGCTTGTTATCCCCAACTCTTCCCTTTTTGCTCACGCCTGTTCACACATCAGCTGCACCGTGGAGCCCTTTCACAGCAGCACGCCCGCCCCGACACATTGTCTGACATCACAGCCAGAAAAACGTAGTATTTCAGTTTTGATTTTTTTTCATTCATTCAGGATTTTGTCCCCCTCTCCTCCCCCCTCTTCCCGCGTTTAGCTTGTGGAGCTAGCCTCACAAGCAAAAAAAAATAAATAAATAAAAAAAAAAAAAAAAAAAAAGAAGAAAAAAAAAAGAAAGCCTCCCACCTGCCACATTCCCGCTGGTGTCCGAATGTAGGATTCACAGTGAATCACTTTATGTTCGGATTGCAGTGACAGGCTCAGATTTCCGTCACTGCTGCCCACTGTCCAGTCAGTGCTTACACACGGCCGATTTTTCTGAGGGGGGGAAAAAAATGGCTGTGAGTGATGCTGATTGTGCTGAGTAGTCCCCAAGATAAGGTCTATTGTCTTGAGCAGGGGCGAGCATTAAACAAAATGACGGGCAGGGGCAGCAGCCCTCCTTAACACCCACTTTATCTCAAACACATCAGACATAATTATTTCAATTTGTCTGTAAAGTCAGGGCTCAGATCTGGAAATTATGTCAGCCCTGAGTTCAGCATGCTCCAGCTGCGGGTCAAAAAAATCGTCTCGTTTTTTTTTTTTTTTTTTCTTTTTTTTTGCTGTTTCTTTCATGGCTATTTACCGCGAGCAAGATAAGCAAAGGCTGCACATTCAAAACCTAAAGGAACAATTTCACAAATGGAGGTTGTTCCATGTGTGCCTGTGATTTAATGTAATGCACACCATCAGAAGTGCTGACGAATACTTTATCTGTCTTTTTTTTATTTATAGCAGCCATATTGATATACTAATATACCCATATACTAAACTCTGAGATTATCAGCAAAGTATTGCATAACCTAAGAGCTTCCCCAATGTTCACCTTGACACCTAACCCTAGAGCAAATGATCTAGCCACGTGTCAGTCATTTACTATCAAATGCGTAGTTGTGAACCAGAAAGAAAATCTGGACATGTTTTTCCTCACACAATGCGTGAAAGAGTTTTACACATTGGTCGATTGTTTCAGACTGGAGGGTTTTATAAAAGTGTTGTTGGGAGTCTGCAGCTGTATGCCTCTGGTCTGGCAAACTATCACTTTCCCAAAATAACTCTGGGGTACGTTCCTGTTTCTGACTGGGAAGTGCAAAAATTCCTCTTCCGAAGACAAAGAGAGCAGACGGACAACACCAAGCCTTAAACCCATGCCACACACTTCCTTCTTCTTCTTCTTCTTTTGTTGTTGTTGTTGTACTTCAGCGACTGCATTTTACTGCCACTTGGTATAAATCCTCCAGTATTTTCTTATAATCAATGGTGTTTCTAAAAAAAAAAACATCACATTGTCATATCATTATTTTCCCTCAAGAAATTACAAAAACAAAGGTGCTGGAAATATTCAACGTCTACACACTTTAAACTTGATGTGTCCCTGACTGTCTCTACTTTTTGAACGCGTGAAAGAAACTCGCACGAGGCATAGGGAGCCAAATCCGGCTCTCGTTCACGCTGTTCTAGGCCAGAGCCCTGGCAGCAAGTCTCTGTTTTATGTCATTTCTCAAATTGCAGTTGATCCATTCATGGAATAATACCCGACTTCAGATTCAGGGAGTGTCCAAGTGCTCGGATCAAAAGAGGGCTTTCCTTGCTTTTCAGTCATTATGAGTCCTAAGGGTGTGTCCCGAGAAACGTTCAAGCAGGATTTCCCTTGAAGTTTGACGGGATTCCGTCTTGGAGAGCAACTCCAGGCTGTCTGGGTTGTAAATAAACCCACATTTTGGAGCCCCCCCCCCCCCCTCTGCCCCCCAAAATGTGGGGACATCATCTACACAGGGGTGTCAAACTCCAGTCCTCGAGGGCCGGTGTCCTGCAACTTTTAGATGTGCCTCTGCTGCACCACACTGAATAGAACAATTATGTCATTAAGCCTCTGGAGAACTGATCTACGTAAGGAGGAGGCAATTGAGCCATTTCATTCCAGTGTTTTGTACCTGTGGCCCATTTAAGACCTGCAGGACACTGATTCTTAAGGACTGGAGTTTGACACCTGTGATCTACAACAACTCTTTGGAGTATTAACATGAGTTACGAAAACACTTAATTCCCCTTTATCATTCATAACCATGACCTAAGAATGTTCCTATATCTCATGCGCATCTTCACGGTCCTAAATAGAAACTTTCCATATTTATCACCCTCGTGTTTCTTAAAATTTCCTCTCAGACATTGTCAGACGGTGAGAAATTTTTTTTTTTTTTTTTTTCCTCTGATAACATAAAAAAAAAGAGAGAGAAAAAAAGAGAGAGAGAGAGAGAGAATAGAAAGTCTATTATTATCCGTCGGCGAGGTAAAAAGCTTCTGGTCCATTCAGTGGGAGAGGGAATCCCTCAACGTCACCAAGGAGACCAAACACAACACATCAAATATGGGCATGTACGTCAGCGGAACTCCGAGGCGGGACTTCGTAGCTAGAAAATGCCTCGGTGGTACTCGCAGCGGATGGCTTCATTCATGAGTACAACATCGTCCACGCTGCACCGTGAAAAAACCGGCCGGCGTCCGCCACGGGCTTTCCGTTAGAGGACCGTACATGGATCTATAACCTCGCTGGGGCTTTTTTTTTTTTTTCCCCCCCTTCTATCTTCTTCTTTTTTTTCTCTCTCTCTCGCTCCCTCTCGAACAGCGGATAAGTTAGAGAACAACCGGGATTTTTCTCTTTTTTTGAATTAATTAATTTATTTGTTTGTGTTTTTTTTCCCCACAAGCCAACCATATCAAAAGCAGACGGAGTTCAGCTGGAAGCGAAAAAGTTTGTTTGTTTGTTTTTTTTGTTTTTTTTTTGGTCCCACCTCCCCCCACCGCCCCCACCTCATCGTGAGGAGTTGGATTAAGTTTCTTCATGCAACTTTTTTGGAAAGAAACCAGGACCATCTCGCTGGGACACAACAAGAAACTGAACGGTAAGAGAAATGACAGACGTCGGAAGCGTCCACTTTAAAAAGTGCGGTCCGAAAACAGCTGGCTGCGGCTGCACACCAGAATCACCATATATACACCTTGTTTTTTCATCGGGCCTTATGCGTTTCATTAACTTCCTCGCCTGTAACATCATCCGCTCCCCCCCACGACAGCAGCACCTTCTCTCCCTTAGTAACCCTGTCGCTTGCCCCGCCGCTGCAGGTGACACCGTGCGCTCCCTGACTACCGCAGGTGCCGCCTTCTCCTTCAGTCCCTCCGGGGAGATGTACCAAGGGTTTCCCGGCGACCCCGACAGCGGATCCCGTGGAAGCTCGTCTCCGTCCGTAGAGTCCCAGTACCTATCCTCCGTGGACTCCTTCGGGAGCCCGCCCACCACCAGTGCTCCGCAGGTAGGCCCGCATGGAGATCTGCTGCTGCTTCTCTTCAGAGAGGATGCAGCAGAAATATTATTATTATTATTATTATTATTATTATTATTATTATTATTATTA
>VMRN01000005.1:1465515-1698664 GCA_010277015.1 Poeciliopsis turrubarensis
TATTATTATTATTATTATTATTATTATTATTATTATTATTATTATTATTATTATTATTAGGCTATGTCCATGCCGTCGTGTTTATATAAATAGTGCAAAAGAAACCGGGTCAAACGCGCTGATATGGTTTAATTCACCATCTTCTAAGTTGAGCCTTATGTCGACTGTAAGGAGCGGCGATTCAGTCAAAGTTTCCCGGTGATGTGTCAGTTGCTGGCGGCGGCGCTGCAGCCGCGCTCTCCGACGGCAGCGTGCTCCGCCGACGGCACGCCGCGCAGCGCAGCGCCGCGCCGCAGCTCTGGAACTCCCTACGTAAGCTCCGCTCTCCGCTTCGCCGTGACGTAAATGCGTGTTCTATTTTGGAGCGCTACGTCGCGTTGCCAAGGGGAACACCGGGGGTGTGACGAGGGAGGAGGAAGGAGGAGGGAGGGGAAAGCGTTCACGGAGAGGAGCGATTGGTCGGCGTCGGCAGCCCTCCCGGCCGCCTCCCTCCCCCCCTCAATGTCTTCACACGCTTTCAGAAGAGCGCTGATGGCAGCCGCTGCTCCTCCTCGGCTCGAAATAAACCAGGAGAAAAAAAGGGACAAATGACACATCTGAAACCTCCCATTTGCGTTTTTAAATCCATATATAGTTCATTTTGTGCAACCTAGATTGGACAAACCGAAACCTATACGTTCGTATATGTGTTTTTTTTTTTTTTGACTCGTTTATTCCAATCTGACCACCTTCACAATCCAACATGTAGGTTCAGCTTTCTAAATCAATGAAGTTTAGTTTGTAGCGTTTCATTTTCTGGGAAATAATTGACATTCAGAAGCATACACGCTTTCTAACGCGACCCGTCTTCTAAGTTGCAGTCAAACTCAGCTCATAATGCCAGTTCCTTAAGAGTTATCCAAGAAACTGATTGCACAAAACCTTTTTATTTTCCTGCGCAAGCATGTGGTGACGGTGCGAAGGAACACGTCGTTTCCACATATTTTGACTTTGTTCCCAAGAGGCTTCACGTTTGTTTGCTGCATTTTATTTGGACTCACAAGAGCAATCAATTATTAGAGGAGCTAAGCAAGTTTATTGTCAGTTTAATGTCGAGCTGGTTGTAAACGACACAGTAATAATAAAGGATTTGTTCAAGTCAGTGTCATCGAATAGGGTTTTAGCAAAAATGCGGGATACATAAAAACCACATCAAAACCAGTTTAGTGCTTCAGCTACACTAAACTGAAAGGTCTCTCGACTATCAGACGGAAAAATTTAATCTGAGAAGAATCTTCTGGAAGTGTTACTTATTTCTAAAGGAAACAAACGCATATGTAGGCTGTGATGTTCCCACGTTTCCCAGCTCAACTTCATGAGCCTATCGTTAGATTTATATCTAGCCCAGATTGATTTATAAACTCTCAAAGCAATGTTTTATTCTAGCTTTATCGTAGGTTACATGGTTTTATTCTACAAGATTGCTGATTCATGAGTTTTGAGTGTCTTTTCTGGTGTCGTTTTTAACTGGTCGGTTTAATTTCACAGTGACTGACGTCTAAAATCGTTGTATTTCCCGGTCAGGAGTGTGTTTCAGCGGGTGCTGGCTCGAGCATTGTGGGCAGCGGGCCAGGAAGCGGTGTCGGAGGTGAGATGCCAGGTTCATTCGTGCCCACCGTCACCGCCATAACTACCAGTCAGGACCTGCAGTGGATGGTGCAGCCAACCCTCATCTCCTCCCAGGCCTCCGGGCAGAGTAGCTCCACTGGCACGTCGACCATGACCCAGCCAGTGTCTCTGGTGGACCCGTACGACATGCCGGGCCCCAGCTACTCCTCGGGGTCCTGTTTCACCTCTCCCGGTTCAGAAACTCCAGTGCCGGCGCCGGGTCCCATCCGGCAGTCCAGGCCCCGCAGCCGCCGTGCACGAGACGAGTCTGTGAGTGAAGATGGAGATGTTGGTGTGTTAGTAAGTCTGTGTGCTTGAGAAGATTTGTATGTTGAGTGAGGGTAAACGATTTGAGAGAGAACAAAGGAAGTCAAATGAAGCCATTGTTAATACTTGTTGACTTTCTGGGTTGTGGTTAATGAATAGAAATGCTACAACTTATCCTGACGGCCTTTTGCACGCGCATGCAGAGAAACAACACCGTAGAGGGTTGTGAAAAAAAGAAAAACACTTCGATTTGTCAGCCGGGATTACACTTACACAAGAAAACCCACAAAATCCTACCAAGTATTTTGTCTAATTTCTAGTGCAAATATCTCAGTGCCCTTAAAATAATACAGTTAACCTTTCAGGAAGGAATAGGAGCTGCTTTTAATTAAATCGTTCCTTACTTTATAATATTAAAAGTAGATTATTTCACTAATAACAAAGCAATTTTCCTATGTTGTTGGTGAAACAATCTGGCAGTGGAACTGAAACTTTTTCCATCAACGTTAAGGAATTATTTGCTTAAAACAAACGCCTATATATTCATCAAAAACTACTTGCAAGTTAGTGTTGTCTTATTTCAAGTGTACTAATGCATTTTCACTAGAAATCAGACCAAACATACTTGGTAAGAGTTTGTATTTTCGCAGCGTGTTTGCTGTTATCAATCCAGTTTGTGCTTCTTGTTGTGAGGCCAACAAGAAAAGAAATCTCCAATCCAAGCTGTGTGTCAAAAGGCTAGAAATTAGCGTGCTCGTCGCAGTGTGTCCAATATTAACACACATATTTTAAAGTTGGAACCAAAACTTCCGGCCTCTAAATTTACTCCTGTGATTGCAGCTAACACCTGAGGAGGAGGAGAAGAGGCGCGTTCGCCGAGAGCGAAACAAGCTGGCTGCTGCCAAATGCAGAAACCGCAGACGGGAACTGACAGACAGGCTGCAATCGGTGAGTTGAGCCCTGTTTTGGAAGCCGGAATGAGTGATGATCATAATTATGCTGTTTTTCTAAACTCCCATTGCATTGTGAAGTATGTTAATAATGGTTTACATTGGTCCTCGGGGACTTGGATAATAGTAAGTTGTATTCTGCTGTTACGGGAAAGAAATTATGGTTTTGAAGAGCGGCTATTGTACCTGCGCATTTCTGACCTAATTAGGGAACTTATCTGTAAGGCAGCTTACATGTTACCTGCGAGATGTGAGAGCGTTTCCTCTGAGAGAATACAGTTCCAGGCAAACGGCGATCAAACGAAAGAATTGTTTTGTTCCTGCTCCCAAACTCACATCTTCAAGAAGGAATGAAGGGAGAGAAAGACCCACCAATTTGCAAAAAATCACATTAAGTTGGGTTTCAAGTAGTCAGGCCGAGCATTTCAAATTTCAAACCCAAGACAAGCACACCAAGGAGGTGGCATCTTTCAGTTCAGCTGAATTCATTCAAAATTAGATTATTTATCCCAAAGGGAAATTAAATGGTGTCTTAACTCATCTCATGCTGTGGATGCTGTGGGCAGACAGTCTTGCAACAAGGAGCCTCTTACTAAAGATCCTTGCTGCATAATAGCCTCATAGACTGCTGTGCTACGCTAACAGCTCGATTTCCGGGCAGCAGGGACAATGTTCCTGCAACTTGTCCTGGATTACACCATCAGTTGTTGGCAAGCACTGCTAATCCACCACATTCGATTTCGCCACTCCGTCTGCCTTTCTGGTTACAAAGCCGGGCAGATACACATTGGAGTCTGCGTCATCATGCCATCACTGTTTTACCACTCGCCCGACGTGGTGGTGTAGTTCACAAAGTCTTAAAAAAGTTGCAGGACTATCTCCAGATTTTTCGTCGTCACCTCAAATCAACTGCTAGATGGTCACAAACCAGGTGGTTGGGGTTCCAGCAGGTCGATGAATCCAAGCACTAGCTGAAACCGGCATCTTGAGCCGGTTGTGATAAAAAGTTTGTCAATGGCTACAACATGCCTGTGGGATTCCTGTAACCTGTTAAGGAACATTCGATCAGAGAGTATTGTGAATGAAGGCATATATCGGGGAGAGTAAATTTCAGCTTGTACCCCTAAACGTGGTGCTTGAAAGTAATTGCAGCCTCTTGTTGTTTGACTATACCTGTTGATGCAGAGTGAGTGCAAACCTCTGACCAGAACTGTAGCTCTTCTCACAAAGATACCCAAGTAGAAAATGGACGTAGCTGACATTGACATTCCTCCTCTTTCTGCCCACCTTCTACTTCACTTCATCCACCTTTCTCCTGTTCCCTCCTGCGCCCTCTCGCTCCCTGTAACTCCACACAGGAAACTGACATACTTGAGGAGGAAAAGGCGGAGCTGGAGGCCGAGATCTCCGAACTGCAGAAGGAGAAAGAGCGTCTGGAGTTTGTACTGGTGGCCCACCAGCCAAACTGCAAGATCCCGTACCAGGAGCAGGCTCAGCAGGCCTCAGTGCAGGCCCAGCTCGCTCCTCAGAGCCTGCCACCTCCCGTCTCCATTGTGGGCTTGACTGTGAAGGAGGACTCTTTCTATCTCCCTCCTGCCTACTCTGCTCACCCGGCCCCCACACAGCCCCAGCCTCCGTTGCAGCAGCAGCAAGTCCAGCAGCAGCAGCAGCAGCAGCAGCCTCAAGCAGGGATGATGCAGGAGGTAGAGTTTTCTAGTTCTTTCTACGGCTCAGCTGAGCCAGCACCTGGTGGGCCATGCCTTATGGCCAGTGACAGTGGTGGTGGTGTTAACCATGACGATGCCGCCATTGGCAGTTACAACACCTCATACACATCTTCATTTGTGTTCACCTACCCAGAGGGAGCCTGCGGGGTCAGTGCCAACCAGCGGAACAGCAGTAGCGAGCAGTCATCCGATTCCCTGAACTCGCCTTCGCTGCTGGCGCTCTGACTGACCGACAGACACATGCATGCATAGATTACCACTCACACGCCCAATGCTCTCACTGGATGCAGAGGCTGACACGAGTACACGCACAGTGCCAATCAGTCTCCCAGATTGAGGAAAAACAAAAGTGTCAGTCATTCGAACCTGATTGGGCGACACATCCGGAAATATATTCCCATCAAGAGCCATAGAAAAAAAAATAAATAAATTGCACATCAGATCGAACCTTTAACATTTGAGCTACAGCAAAGAATACATTCCTGTTTTGTATTTAGTCGAATAGTTGCAACAGGGCACGATTAACGCGTTTCTACGGAAAAAAAAAAACCTTAAAAAGTGCATTACGAAAACCTGCAGAGCCTTGGAAGACTCTTCGAACCGCTTTAACTTTTCCACATTTTGTCACATTAAACCACCAACTTCAAAGTGTTTCATTGGGACTTTATGTGACTGTCCAGCAGAGCGTAGCCAATACTTGTGAACTGAAAGGAAACGAACTTCTCACAGATAAAGTTCAAAGAAGGAACGTGCATTTGTAAGACAATCCTTCGGTGGTATTGGTGTCATTTGGCTTACGTCTCTGACAGCCTGGTGCATCTGGAGACTGTAATTGTTGTCCATTGTTCCTTTCACACTAGCTCAAACTCAGACATATTGGCTGGAGAGCATCAGTGAGCACCAATTCTCAGCACCTGTCATGGATTTTGAACTGGACATAGGCCTAAACTTTGGCGGATCCATCGTAAATCAGTTGACCTAAACTCTTCCTTCAAAGCTTTGCTTGTATGTTTGAAGTTACTGAGCTGCTGGAAGGCGAACCTCCACCACAGACTTGAGGTCTATCTATCTCCAGGGTTTATCCTCCAAGGTTGTTCTGCGTTTATCTCCGTCCATCTGCCAGCCAGCTCTGACCTCGCGCTTGCCTGTGCCCCTTTACACGGCTTGTTGAAAACTGCGAAGGGGTTCTTCGTATGGCTCCCTTTCAACAATTCATCAATCTTGCAATTTTTCCGTAAGAGCCATGACGAGTGGGACGCACCACCGGTTGATGTTTAGTGGACGGATCCCCCCCACCCGAGCCGTGGATCTCTAAAGCTCCCCCAGAGATACCACGGGCCTCTTGGCTGCTTTTTTTGGATATAAAGTGACAAAGTGTGGAAAATTCAAGGCGTACGAAAGCCTTTTTTGTCAGGGACTGCTCGTTACCAGTCTAAAGTGCTCTGATTTAAAGAACTGATTCACAATGAATTTTTCTTATTAAAATACTCTCATTGAGTAAAATAGATGTTATTGCTGCACCCCAACACGCACCAGTGCCCCCACCTTGTTCCCTCTGTCGGTTGCCCTTCTGCTAGCGCTCTTGCTTTCATTCTTGTCCATTATCTTTTTCTTTTTTCTTTTATTTTTCCTCTCGTCCTCCCTGTTGTTGAATGTATTTGTGCAGATCTGAAATAAGGGACCAAGGACAATTTGTTCGGGGTCTTTTCTTGTGGAAGACAGACACAGCTCGCTCACCCGTAACCCTCCATCTGCTCGGCTGCTCTATATGCTTCTTCATGTGCTGCTTGGACTTGGCGGGTTGAGGATCTGAGTATCACAGCCTCCTCTAAATCTTGTGCTTTCTGTTAAAAAAAAAAAAAAAAAAAAAAAAGAAAATCAATCTTCCACCGTCTGCCTACCTGCCATGCGACCCATCTCTACCCATCTGTTTTTTTTTTCTCCTCTTCTGTCTCTTTTATTTCTCCCTCTCTCTTTGAAGTCCTCGACCACTGAGAGCCCGGAGAACCCCTCCAGCCCCTGGGACCTTGAGTGAAAAAGCCGGCGCAACTAACACTCCCCACTTTTGCATCCCAGTCATTCAAGGATCTGGACGTCCAAACAAGAAGAACCTCTCCCTTTTTAGAGCTCACTGCTCAATTCCTTCTTACGATCCGAAACAGCAGCTGCACGTACATCTAACACGCACGCGGATGCATAAAGCGCGACACGAAATGCCACTGTCTTCTGCTGAGCCATTTTTCATGTTGTTCGCACGACGAAGATTAGATACGTCTGCTGTGCTGGAGAGCAAAAAAAGCGAATAGGAACTGAGTGCAGGCATGGAGGACAGACACCTGCGGAGGATATCCCATGATCCGTTTTGGGTGTAGATATGATAAAGTAATGTGCGGGCAAGAGGGAAAAAAAAGATTTAAAAAAAAAAAAAAAAAAGAAAGAAAGAGAGGGACCAAAAAACGAGAGGGAAGCACTTCTGTGGAGATGTGACCTCGAAAAAAAACAAACAAACAAACAAAAAAAAAAACAAAACATCTTCACATTAAAGAAACTCAACGCCCGGGGCTTTCAAGTCTCTGAAATCTGAGGTTTAGCTGCAGCAACTCAGTTTTATCAGATGTGAACCAATGCATTCGTACAGAGGAGGGACTTATATCTATTTTATTATTATTATTATTTTTTATTTTTTTTTTTAAAAAGTGTTTCAGACAACCTCTAAACGTTGGGCTCGGCGGTCTCTGCTTCCTGTCCCCCGTTCTCCCTGTGCGGAGCTGAGGAGGCGTTTATTGTGAGTGGGTGGTCCACTCTGAGGCACCCCGGCCCGTTTATTTCTTTCTTTATTGAGGTTGAAACGACGATCCGAGCACAAGGCAAGACCAGGAAAGAAAAAAGAAAAAAAAAAACCAAGAAGAAAACAAGTGGAGAGAGAGAACACGGGGCTGATGTTGTGGAGTGAGCGTCCTTTTTCTTTCGCCTGTGAATTTGTACATTTTTTTTTTCCTCTGTATTGTTTGAGTGAAAACTGTTATATATTTCAGTGTTTGTTTATGTGACTCATTGTTCTTGCTTTTCTCTTGTACCGTTGCCATGTTTTTTTGTTTTTTTTTTCTTTTTAATAACTATTATTTTTAAATTTCCGTTTTGTTCAATTTATTCGGGAGACTTCTTCATAACTGTTAACTATTACTGTTTTGCATTGTAGCTGGTTTGTTGTTGTTTCTTTTTTGTTTTTTATTTTATTTTGTTATATTTTCATTTGGCAACTTAGGAGGCATATTATGTGCACTACAAAAGAAAAGAAAAAAAAAATTGAATTAAACGTTTATATGCATATACATTTAAACGGTAACATGTATATGTATACGTGTTATGTACCATGATTGTAATGTATGAATGTCTGCAGATATAAATGGAATATTTTTGTCAATGAAGAACAAGGTAAAAGTACAAAAATAATAATATTTAAAAAAAAAATACATATTTTTATAAAGCAAGAAAAAAAAATTGAATTTAAAATACTGCCCTGTCCCTGAACATGAAGCACGCTGTCACTGCCTTTGTCAATGTGTATTTATGTTTTATAAACAATATAAAAGCACTATCCAATTTACATTTATTGTATGTTTATAACAATGATGTTAGAAGATTGTGGGTTTTGTTTGTGAGGTCTGTCCCAAAGCTACTGACCCCTTCATGCCTCCAGTGAGTGAATGTCAACCGATGTATTTGTAACTTGGTTCTGTTTTAAAAGGTCAAAGTTTCACACGCGCGCACACATACACGCACAATGCATATCCGCCCTCCAACATCGAATTGCAAAGTTCCAGAAATGTTTGTTTGAAGGATAATATTTAGTAAAATGTGTTCCCAAAAAAAGCTTTAAAAATTTTATTGTTTGCAAAAAAAAAAAAAAAGGAAAAAAAAAGGCTTTATTTTGATCTAATAAACTTGCTTATTGAAAAATATCAGCATCATTAAGGGTTTCTGCAAGGTTTTGAGATGTCAATAAAAATTCAAAATGTCATATGTACGAATTAGGCATTGAAGTCTTAAATATATGGATAAGAAAATACCAATTTGGTCTCAAATTCTATTTGGTTACGTCTTAAATTTGTACATTTATTCAGTTGTTGCTTGTGCCATCTTCTTTTTATTATGTTATTTCTTGAGAGACGTGCTGGAAACATTTGTTTCTTCTCTTAATTGTTACTCTTGCTGAGAAACTGAGGCGCTAGCACATTGTTGGAAAACTATAAATCCCACAGTGCGTGGAATGAATAAGCCTAGTCAACGGAAATGTACCATTCAGATATTCAGCTTTTCCTGCAAACCTGCAAAGAATTATTGTTTCAAAAGTGGATAATTGTAAGTTTAGGCAAAGAAAATCCAAACGGTTTTTGTTAGGTGAGCCACTATCTACTCCTTCTTCAGCATGGGAAAAGGTGCATTTAAGTTAACTTGAAAACAGGGACTTTAATAAGGCTAAAATATGTTGTAAGCTACAGTCGTGAAGATAGCTATTTACTGTAATGAGATGTTGAAGTTGGGTGGGAATAAATGGCAAAGCCAAAAAAACTCAAATTTAGGCTTAGAAAGTTAGATTTGTCTTGCTTAAGCTATGGAGTAAGTCAGGGGCGGGGGCGGGGGGGCTGAGTGACTAAAGTAAGAAAAGTGTCTGAATATTTTTCATTTTATCAACTTTTGGAACAGCATTGTTCCAATAAACGTCATAAAGGTCACCAAAAACTTTCAGAAACCCTGGACAAGTAACGTGATTGTTTGCTCCATCTTGGCTCCTGGTGGTCAGAAAAGGGGCAGACCTCATATTTTATTTTATTTTATTTTATTTTATTTTATTTTATTTTATTTTATTTTATGCTATTTTATTTTATTTTCTCTAATCTTGAATAAGGACTGTGTAAAAGTGCTGGAGATGCCTTTTTTTTTTTTTCACTTTCCCAAAAAATGCAAATGTGATGACAAATTATGTACTGGTGTCAGAGTAAGCATAAAATATATTCAACAGTTCTCATGTACATAGGTTTTCGTGGTGCTACATATACTATACGAGGCAGATCAGAAAACGTGGCGGTGGAGTTTAGAGGTGGAAAGGCTGCACACTGCCGTTGCTGTGGCTCAAAGTGAATGGAAAGTCCTGCTTGCCTGATTTTCTTTATTTAGACTGGAAACAAGAGGGAGGGATGTTTCTTTTTTTTTTTTGGTTTTTAAAAAAGAGCAAAAAGTCTGCGATCCAAGAGGTCAATTCCCACTGCCTGCTTCTTCAGAGTACCAAATTGATCTCTGAAAGGCCCTCCCTCCCTCGCTCTGTCAGCAGGTATGATTTCATCTGTTTGAGTTTGCTGTAAATGCCTGTATGTTTACAGTCGAAAAAGAGAAAGAGCGCTTTGCCAATCGATTGGAAATGGAGACGTTACAGAAGGAAAACGGATGTATAGGCAGCTTAATAAATCCGAGACAGACAGCCTGCCTGCGTCTACATGTACTGTAATGCTGCAATAGCATTAACTGAATAAGAGCTTTCCTATTTTTCTATGATGGGGTGAATGTTGCTACGTGTTTCTATTTTTCCAGAGCTCTCCGCTCGCCGCTCACATTATCCCTGTCATGAAATGCAATACTTACAGTCTGATCTTAATGTAGCATATCCTGCAGTAATTAGACACACTGCTACTCTGTGTCAAGTGTGATGATGTATTGCTATACCTATCCACTTTTGTTACAGTATTAAATATAAATACGTAAATAAATATTCAAAGTGACATTTATTATGAGACAATCTAATGATGAAACAGAGATAGCTCGGAGGTGTACGTGTTTTTTTTTTTCAATGTACTGATGATGAACGGTTTCAGAAAACTTTTTATTGTTTTTACAATTTCTATTCCTTTTTTTTTTCTTTTTTTTTTTTTTTTAAATCTAGGAGCAAAAACATTTACCATTTAGTGCTCTCCGAATATATAGAAACAAAAACAAATGTGAAATATTTTTGAACTTATGCCCAAAGAAGATTAATGTAAACATGTTACTTGAGGCGTATAGATGAGAATATGTCGTGTTCAGGAGCGTTCTCTGTCCTTATTTGTTTGTTACTCCTGAATAAACAAAACCAAGCAAAAAATATACACACACACACACACATGCACACGCACGCACACACACACACACACACATATATATATATAAAAGAAATATTTACAGTTTTTCCTTGCTGACTCTTTCTGTGCAGACATTAGCCTCTGATGCTATTTGATGTTATGAAAAGTTTACATTATAACATTTTTCCTCTTGATTGTAAAATGCCTTCGGAGCTTCAGCTTTTGCTGATGGTTACACTACCATTTGAAATTTGTGAAGAAAACGTAAATAAAAATCATATTATAAAATGCGTTTTTCTCCAGATTTTTATTGGTTTATTTTGTCCTATTTTTTGTTTATATGTTTTTAGCTAACATATATGTGACACCTATGCTTAATTTGAAATAAAAATCTTTAAAATAAATATTTTATTTAATGGCATAACCTCACACTGAACGCAAATCTGACCTTCATTTTGAGCACCTTTAATTTTTTGGGGGTAGAAATAAAAAAATTAAAAAAATTGTATGACCTCGTGGGGAATGTGAGTCTCTGTCGCCATCTATCGTCAATGAATCAGAACTGCACCCACCGGCGAAGCCCATTTCACCGGAAATTGCGTCATCCTTCATTACAAACATGGCGACCGTGACAACAGGTGAGAGCGTCAAGGCCCGGCGAGGCGGACACAATACTTGACAAAAACAGTAAAATACTCGTGGAAGCGTTTGTGAGACAGTGTCAGTTGTTAACTTTATCACGGCGTCGGCGGTATTTCTTGTTTGCGGTTTGTGTCGCTAACGAATGCTTGTTTCTTTTATGTAGCGGCTAAACGATGCTAACGTGTATCTACTGCCAGTGGGTTTTTCTTAACGTCTCATTTCATCTCTATGGACGGAACAACCAGCAGCGCAGAGCTGCTTCGTCGTTCATTAGGTCAAGCGGGCGAACGCGTTTGCAAGTCGTGCTGTGGTCAAGATTTTAAAGACTAATATTCACAATTAACTGGTGGAGATTTCTCTCAGTTTTGCTCAAAGTATCGCGACATAATTATAAAATGGCTTCATATGTTTTATATGCCAAAGATGACCAAGCCCAGTTCTTTATCTTTGTGGCATTTAAATTATACGCGTCTATTTTGAAAGACTCGTATGAAAGCAGCCTAGTTGTAACGTATTTGTGTCTTCGCTTTATTCTTTAAGAGCCTGAGTGTTCACAAATAACTTTGCAGAACGGCACTATTCCTCCATCTTTATGTTCGATAGTTTTCCCAAGATTACATGGTTGAGGCAGAAATGGAGCTTATGAAATGTAAATATTTCAAGGGTCAACATTTCCTCCAAAAAAAGCGTCTTTTGACTTGTAAGAGCCGATCAAAATGTGGGAAATTGTGGACTCTGTGGGTGTCAGATGGTAATTTAGCCAGGGTGAGAGTTGCCTCCATCCAGAGCTCATCGGTTAGTCAGAGAGTGTTGGCTGGTTATTGTTGTGGCAGCTGTTCTCTGCTTCCTTCACTCTGTCTCTGTAACTCAAGATGTTTCATCACTGGTGGTATAAATAACCCCCAGCTGCTTATGGTCAGCATGTGTTAGTCCTCCACATACCGCTGTCTGCTCCAGTTTGCATCTCCCACTGGGGTTTGGCGAGAGCCAGCTTCCCTCACTGTAGTCTGCACTGATACTGGCAACCATCAATACATAGTTTGAGAGAGCAGACTTTTATATGAAGTATGATGACTTTTTGTCTCCCTGCCCATTTGTGTCAGTTTTTATTTCATCGTTTGCGGTTCACCCCTCTACGTTTTAAAACTGAAAAGTCTTGGTTTTAGTCATTCTTGTGTTAAATTGAGATATATATATATATATATATATATATATATTTTTTTTAAATTCTTTGCTTTGTTTTTGTCCAAAGCCACCTCAGAGTGGATTCAGTTTTTTAAGGATGCAGGGATTCCTGCCGGCCTCGCTGTCACCTATGCAGTTTCCTTTGTGGACCACAGGTAATTTAAAGTCTTCATTAACATGTTACTAGAGACGTATCGGTCAGAAAATCACAGATTCTGCAAAGGTGATGTTCCAAAACTGATTTTAGCTGATTCCAATTCCAGCCAACAGATTGTTTTTTCTACTTTCTTTCTATATGAAAAAGAATAATAAAATCTTCATAAAATGTGTATTGTAAATAAAAAAGGATTTTCCGAAAAAGAGGAGAAGGTTACAGATTCTCTTTCCCTGTCTGCATCATTGGAAATCCAATTTAATGAAGTACTCCAGTTTCTAAGACAGAGGAAACTGTTTAAACGTGCTGAAACAAATGATAGAATAGATGTTCTCTAGTACACCGGACAAAAATGTAAATCCAACAATTATATTTACTCCCATTTTGTCATGAGCAGAGCTCAAACATCCAAATCCTTTTCTATACATTGTTCAAAAAATGTCCAAGTCTGTGTTGGTGAGCGCTTCTCCTTTGCAGAGAAAATCCATCCCACCTCGCAGGTGTGTCGTATTAAGATGCTGATTAGGCATTATTATTGGACAGGTGTGTGTGTTAGGGTGGCTACAATAAAAGATCTGTCATCAGTTTGTGTGCTGTTAAGCAGGATTTCAGCGCAAACTCATTGCAGAGACATGAAGTTTTGATGTTTTTAAACTACTTTTCCTCACTATGTTACTGACTAGTGCATGAAGCATTGTCTAGAGAGTACCGTGATGTTCCCTTTGTCCCTCTAACTAAGTGCATCTTTTTGTTAGCTGTGAGTTGTCAAACAGCTTGACAACTTTTTAAAAATCCAGCTGATTCTGTAGCAGAAGTCAAAAGTGGAAAACGGCTGTTCAGTGGCATATAAGTAAAACAAGAAGAGTGTTTTATTTATTAAAAGCTTCTAATACATTTTTTCTTCCTCTGACTTTTCCGTTTTCTTTGCTGACAACTTCACAACTGAAGGATGTTGTTTTTAGCATCAGTTGAGAGTGTCTGCAGTGCTTAGCTGCGGTGAAAACATGAGATCCAATTTTTAGTTTCCAACTGTTCAATGTCCAATCACAGCCAGTCTAACAGAAAATCAAACGATTCCTCTTGGCAGCCAGTTTCTCAGCACGTTTCTTTCTGATAGCAACACTTTATGCATTTATCATCTCCATAATGTTTGTATCTGGTTTTGCTTGCACTATTATGTCAGAATCCAGAAGAACATGCTAATGGACCTGAGTAAAGACATCATGATGGACCTTGGCATTACAGTCATCGGAGACATCATTGCCATTCTTAAACATGCCAAACAGGTGCACAGGCAGGTGAGGCAAGAATCCGTGTTTATCTTTCAGCTACTTGGCTGTTGAGTTTTACTTTACCAAGCACTTACCAATGAAAACATTTGATCACAGTCTAAGGGATATAAAGTGCTGTGAAAAAGTCTCCCGCATGCATATGTTTATTTTTTCTGTTTATGTGCTTCAGTGTTTCTTACCATGAACACAATTTTTAATTCTATGTTTGAAAGTAAATCCCACCTGAAGCCTAAAAATTAGTTCCTGAGATTATAAACGTTATCAAATTGAATAAACTGAACTTGACTCTAGTAAAGTTAGTGGTCTGTATTTGAATTACAAGAAGACCCCAAAGCTCTTCACCCGACAATCATTCACCCATTAATTCACACACTGATGGTGGTAACACTACACCTGCAAACTGGATGTAGTGTTTTGTTTGACTTTCTTTTTTAAATGACTGATATACTGAACTGAAAGTCAAATAGTTGTCTCAATGAGTCTCTTATTTCAATAGAATCAATTTTGACCTGGGTTTTTATTTTGTTTTTTTTTTTGGCAGAATTGTTTTAATTCCTCCCACAGAATTGAGCTCAGATTTGTGCTAAGTAATACAAATTCATTCATTTTGGTTTTTAGCCATTGAGAGGAGAAGGAATAAAGTGATACACAATGATTACTACATAAATGGAATTAAACGTTTCAAAATAAATGTTGGATGAACAAACTCTTGAGTGCCAAATGGGAACATGAAATGTTGGTTTTTAACGTCATTTACGTTTCTAAAATGATATCTTGGTGGTCCTGTTGGTCTTTTTTTAAAACATAAATTCATGTGATATCGCTTGTTTCCTGCTACAGTTCATATTTATGACCCAACCTGAAATTCAGATATTGCGGGCCAAAATTATTTGCTTTATTGTCGGGTTAGGCTATGTTAACTGTGGCGTGTTTAATATGCCTACACATCTAGCACAGAGGGGGAAAAAACAGAAAATCAAACAAAAACACGTTTTATTCTTGTTAATTTGCTTATGATAGACTTAAGAGAAGAGTTGGCAGCTTACCTTGTTGAGGAAAGAAATAAAATAAAGCAGAAGTTAGACTGTAACAAGTATGGTACATAATAAATGTGCATTCAGCCCCACCGTGCTCCTCTCCTGTCAGTCACACATCCCAGATGACAAACTGGAGCTGGAAGATGTTAAAAAGCTAAAAACAGCGGGAGTTACACTCCTTACTCAAATTACTAAATTTCTTTAGTGCTTTTATCTAAAAACAAAAGCAGTAAAATCTTGTTTAGAATGTCGGGTTTACTTCTGGGCTATGATTACAGTTAATTAGTCGGGTCGCATCAGGCTTGGACACAATGTGTACTTGCTCAAGGCGGGTCTGGTTTGATGGCCTTTCTTAGGTCTGATCTAAATTCTTATTTCCTGCCTGTGTTGTTTTCTCAGGACATGTGCAAAATGGCAGCTGAGGCCATCACCTCAGGACAGACCAGTGTCCAGGCTGAGCTCAGACGAACGGCCAAGACTCGTGAGTAATGAAGATTTGATTTGATTTTTCTGTACGAGGCGGAGACCAGAATACTGTGACCTTCACACGGCGTTATATTGTCCATAGAGCAGAGAGAGAATTAACAAAGACACAAGGTTACAGAATGACACAGGATTTTGTTAAACAACTTGCAGCACCATACGAAACAGACCTGAGCAGCGGCATTCAAAAATAACATCTAATGAAACTGGATGACTGTAGCGCAGCCCTTTTTTCGGCATCAATGAATGCAGGACTCTCTTACGGAGGCCGCTTCTCCTTCAGGTTTGGGTTTTCATTCCTGCCTCTAAAGTTAGCTCTGTGTCTCTTTCTGCTGGACTTTTAAACCAATTTCAAATGTTAAAAATCAAGGCTCCAAGAAGTCGGCAAATTGTTATTCGTAATATTGCAACTTATAACAACCACTGGTGGTGACATGAAAGAAACAAAGACCTCAACAGTGAGCACATCCTGGGTTAAACTCGTAAAATCCATCATACTTCATAGCATCCACACTTGTGTGAAATGCTTCCTCTCAGTCCAGAAAATTGTTCTTGTACAGCTTCCCATCTTTTTAGTTTTTTTTACCAACTTTAGCTCACCTTTACCAATGAGGGTGCAGATAAAAGTTAAGCGCTCTTCAGTTAGCACTCCTGTCCCAGCAGGCAACTCTGCATGACGTTCCATCACATTCTTCTCCATGAATACCTGATCGATTTGTCAGCCCACCCAGAAGCCAGATGGAGAACTGCTTGAATCGTTATGTGTTGTGTTAGCAGTAACTACACCGGCGCTGACGATCCACACACAGCGTCTGCCATAGTTCAGATAACGAGGTCAGGAAATCAAGCTCGTTGTTTTGATAAATATTTTTACTTATATTTCTTGTAATCTTTTATTTTGGCACTACAGCAAAGGTGGATGTGTTTTTTGTAATTAATATAAAATGAGTCAAATTTATGAAACTCTGAATCAAGATTATTCCTAGTTTTCTATTTGTTTACTAAACTATATGGTAATCAAAAAGAAAAAAGTGGCCTGTGCACATATTTAGTTAAACTGGATGAAAAATACTAAATAAAAACTATAGACCTACATATGTATATTTTATATAATTTGAAACGGTGCAGCCTGAAAGGAATTTAGATAATATTTTGTTCTCTTGATATTATAGATCTTATTAGACCCTTAGTTAAGATCCTGGACTTTTCATTACGACTGACTAGAAAAAAAACTTTTGCCACAAAACTCATCGTGTGATTTCTGTTGTTCTTGTAGGTTTTCTGTGCTGGTTAAGAGTTCATATTGTACTAGATTTAATATTTTCTGCCACAAAGTTTTTTTGTGCAAGTTAACGCCAGACAGCTTGAAAAAGGTGAAGATGAACCGTAATCGTATCGTTTAAATGTATCCTACCGACATTTGCATTTCTGGCTTTTCCATAGTTGATTTAATTTAATAATTTGGAGTAAACTTTAACAATTTGTCATACTTGTGTGTTTTTGCAGCTGCTACTCGTATGATTGCCAACGCTTTGAGCCATGACTCCCCTCCCGCCACGCCAGTCCGCCGACCCATTGACAACCGGCTCTCAGTCACAGTGTCCAACTCGCAGGCAAACAAGAACAGCAAAGCAGGTAGATGACATGTTTGAATTAGTATTTATGTTTTTATTTAGTTGTTCTTCCTGCGGCGCCGTTTGATTCCCGTGTCTTTCTTCCAGTCGTAAGCCAGCCAGCCGACGAGGGGAAACCTGCAGCAAAGCGCCGACGTGTCACAGCTGAGATGGAAGGCAAGTACATCATCAACATGCCAAAGGGCACCACGCCACGTACACGTCGAATCCTGGCCCAGCAGGCCAAGAAAGGTAGGCCTGACCCCGCGGTCTTGCCGACAGCCTAACTAACCAACAGCAGCACTCAACTAATCAACTCTAAATGCCCCTTTCAGCTTCACTAATATTCCTAATCAGGGTAATTATTCTTCCTTCATTCCTAATATCTCTCACCTCACAAACTCTCTGCAAAATCTGAAATCTTTGCTTTTGCTTCATCCATGAAGAAATTTCAAAAAGTTTCCTAAAGAGCACTTACAGTTTTCAGAGTGATTTCTTCAAATCAATATTTTTTTATGCTGTTCTTCCTTCATTCTTGACACTTTTTGAACACTCGTTCTTAAAATATTTATGGCGGCACTTTTTTTTTTCTCTCATTTGCGCAGAGAAAGCACATTTTCCAGTAATCCACCAATCACAACAAAACGGAAAAAAAAGTGTTAAAATTCAGCCCCAAAGTTGACTAATTGAGGATTTTCAGTTTAGCCCTATTTCAAAGAAGCGCCATTACTTTTTAATCTCAATGAACCCTGAATGTAGAAGAAGTGAGACTTTTTACACAGTGGCTTCCAAAAGCATTCACACAACCCTTAACCATTTTCACATTTTGTTGCTGCCACACACTTAATATAATGATTATATATATACATATAAGAATTGAGTCATGAATTTGTATTTGTGAAATATCTCTAAAATTAAAGTAATAAAAAATGTTACATTGAATCGTATGAACAGTAGGCCTTAAATGTTACATTTGAAATACAATTTTCCAGTTTATTTGTGTGGATCTTGAATTCCTAAGATGCATCTTAATTTGTGAGTATGTTGCTTCTTCTATTTATTTTTTTTTTGTTTTAATTTATTATTTCTTAAGTAATGTCCTGATACCATTAGTTTGTTCGCAAAGGACTTTCAATTGCTATGCATGGAAATTCAATAAATTACAATATTTATTTCACTAAGTCCAACACAAAGTTAAACAAATTAGGATTAATTATACAAAGACTTGTTTTGACATCCATGGCAGAAAAAGGTTCAATAAACCTTTTGTCTAGCCATTTAACTTAACTTACATAACTGAGAAAAAAAAATGACCTTGCATAAGTGGTAACTAGGGCTAGCAGATGTGGCTTGAAAATGAAACGTATATATTTTTTAATGCTAAATTCAATTCATAATTTTAATCAATGTTTTTCCTCATTTTTTTTCTTAAAATGAATTTAAATGACAAAAAATATATTTAAATATTTTTTTCTTTGAGTCGACCTGAATTCAAAGACAAACCAAATAGAAGTTGTAAAACACGCTTATCAAACAAGATGGTGGTTCTTGGGTGGGCTGACATCGCTCTGATCAATGAAAAGTTAAGATAAAAAAAAAAAAAAAAAAAATGACAATTTTCCTAAAAATACATCTCCAAAAAGAGAGCATTGAGTTCATCACTCAGCCCTAGATTCACAAGCTGTGACCTTTTCTGTTTGACAGAAACTGTTTGTTTCTCTGAAACAGGCTTGAAGCGAACCTCTGTGTTTGAAAGACTTGGAGCCGAATCGATGGCAGACACGACGACCAGTAACAGCAAGGTGAGTGTCGTCGCCATGACTTCCAACTGCAGCCTGGAGTAAAGCTGTGACCTAACCTCGGCGTGTTCTGACAGCCCACCGGGGTGTTCAGCCGCCTGGACAAGGGGAACGAAAGCGGAGAGATGCCGAAGCCGGGAAACACGGACGCAAACATGGATGAAGATGACGAGGACACCGACGGCGAGGGCTCTGTCCTGCAGTATGCCGGCGTCCTCAAGAGACCCACACCGCCGAAGAAGAAAGCGCCCCCTTCCAAGACGCCCCCGACCACCCTGCGTCGCCTGGGTGGGAAATTCAAGCTGCTTCCCTCCGATGCTCCCACCTCCTCTTCTACCTCACCCCCAAACGGCCTCCCGCCGGCCAAAATCAGCATCCTTCAGAGACTGGGCAAGCCCCCCGCCACGGGCGCAGCAGTGACGCCAACGTCCACTGACACTCAGGACAACAGAGTGACGAGCACCAGATCCAGAGCACTAGAGAAATCCACTTCAGTCAGTTCAAAGGTCTGCAGCAGCAACAGCCCAGGGGGAGGAGGGGAGTCTGCGGGGGCCAAGATGGACGTCAAGGCTGTCAGTGTTTTCAAAAGACTGGGCAGCAAGAAACCCTAACATCATGATTCAGACTCTTACTACAGAGTTTGCAGCCATCCTCCTTTTCCTCCGTACAGGAAGGAAAGTTGGTATTATTATTATTTAATGTTTTTTTTTTTTTTTTCTCCTGCTGCCATTGATGAGTCACTTTTATTTGGTCTTGGGACTTTTATTTAACAGCTTTAGTAATGCCGTGTTTTTATGTTGCATTTTTTTTATTATGTCATAACAGCCTTTTCTGTATTTTATGCTATGTTCATGAGATGAAATGCTGTTCTAATTTTCCCTGTTTACTCAACATACAGGTGCATCAAAACGAGTTGGAATGTCATCAAAAGTCATTTATTTGAATCACTCAATTCAAAAAGATAAACTCAGATATATATTCATTCCACCCACAGTGATATTCTTTACTCTTTTATTTCAGTTTACTTTAATCCTAATCCTAGAATTTAGTGTAATCAAGACACCAAACCATTTAAAAAATATTTTTAATACAGATTACAGAAAAGTTTTGCTTTTTGAATTGAATTCATGAAACCAGCTCTTTGGTGATATTCTAGCTATTTTAAATGCACCTGTGTAAAGACTGCTGCCTGTACTCCCCATTTAACAATCCTTAGACTATGCGTAATTGTTGAAAATTTCCTAAAAAATAATGTATTAGTTAGCTGGATAAATTTAGATTAGCTCTCAGCAGTTAGATACACTACACAGCCTGAGATGATTAAGGAATTTAAATGTGTTCTCCTGACCTGAAAATACCTCCTGCACCATGATCATCATCAAAAGCTTCTGAGCTTTTTTTTTTTTTTTTTTTTTTTTTTTTTTAGAAGATATAAAAAAGAGGTAAAAAAGAAAAATCATGCTGATGAATCCTCATTGAACCCTTAGGACTAGAAGAGCAACATACCTCTGCTTCAGCGCTTTGTTGGAATGGTAGTAGCACCTTTTATCCTTTTGACCAGGGCGTTTTCTACAGCCTACTTGAACCCGTGTGAGTAGAAAACCTGCTCTGATTTTTGTATTTCCACCTGGATGCTCTGGTGTCGAACCTCAGAGGTGACATCAGTTCACCGTAGATACTTCGCCTCAGTCCTCTTAGAGATTGTTCGAAGCTGCAGTTGGTTGCACTGTAAATATTTTAAAATGTTTTTATGGTTTAAAGGACAAACAAAGTAGAGCAAAAAACATCAGCGTTGATGGGTTTTGTTTTCTTTGTTTTTTAAGATACTGAGGAAAAAAAAATGTTCTGGTTTTGAACAAATTGTGCTTGAAAAATAATAGAAATGTTATATTCAATGTCTGCGTTGGCCTATAAAGGCAAAGTGATCACCCGTTTCCTATGAAAACACTTGAGCACCTCATTTATCAATAAACCTTTTCAACCTCCGGTCTACACACGCTGATTTTTATTTTTTTTAACAGCAACATCAATAGAAGAACATCTGTTGAGACACTTCATCTCCATGGGGGAAAAAAAGCATTTAAAATTTCTGCCACCTGTTGCTTATCACTCTAAAATACTCAGATATCATCTCACTGTAAATGTAGCTGATGAAAACATCGGTGGATGCTTAAACGGAGAATTCCTCAAGATTATGACTGGTCCTAGCTCCAAATTGAAACTCTCAATTTAAGTCTTTGCTAAAAGACAAAACAGCCTCTGCTTCTGTTCAGTGCACAGACTTAAGTGCACTGTTGCTTCTTCAACAGCATTTAAGAGAAGGTATCAGCCAGCTAATTAAGCACATCTGAATAGCTGTTTAATGTGCCCTTTTATTAACTCAGCTCCTGCCCCTCCAAAGGTCTCTGCACGGCCCTGCCCTGAAGCATAAGTCCTTTTTTGAGGCATTGCTTTGCTTACTTAACCTCTGACCGGAGCTTTGAACGTCTTGGGGACCCCAAGAGCAATTTAGTTTTTTTCTCTTTGTCAATAAAATAATTTCTACATACATTATCAAATATATATTATTGTAAAAACAAATCACTTCATAGTGAAATTTCTGATATTATAATGACAGAAATTATTACTAAAAAAATAAATAAATAAATCTGCTCCTCTGAGAGGGCCCCTTAGTGTCCCTGAAGCCCTAAGCGGCTGCTTAATTTGCTTCTGCCTTGGGCCGGCCCTGTTTTTGTATGTAAATTGTGTTTTTCGTTGTCTGTCACGACTATAAAACAATACACAGGTTTAAGAAATGGGCCATTGAATTTAAGTATCCCCACACAAGAGCTTATAAGAATTAAATGCCATCACTTTAAATCTCACACCATTTTAAATATGGAGATATTGAACCTCGACAGCCCATAAATATGTGTATTTCACTCTATGTCCAGGTGAGGTCGCTGCATTCTCTTCTTTCCCTGGCGTGCACCCTCCTGCTGTTTCTCCATCTCTGAAAACCTTATCAGCTGAAGCCATCCGGCGCTTCTCGTTGACTATATGTATAAAAGTAAAACCCGGATTATTTCTTTATAGTAATAAAAAAAGAATAGTAATTGATCATAAATGTTTGCGTGGCTTTGTTTTTTATTTTAATTTTTGTCATTTCACGTAAAATCTCTACCGCAGCAACGCCTCACGACTTCTCTTTCTCTCCCATCATCCTGTGCGGTGTGAGGGTTTCGTGTGCGCGCTGTCTGTGGTGCTGAAGCTGCGCGTGCCGTCCACAAGAGCATCCTTCCTTCCGCGAGACCAGAAAGCGGAATTCTGTTTCCGACGGTTGGGCCGTTTGCTAATTTCGGGATGCTTCCTCCCGCTTCTCTTCGCTCTTTTTCGCCTTTTTAACTCGCATTTATGTTTTGAAACGCCAGTGACAATCTTCAGACGCACCTTTAGCCTCTGTTTCTTTCGTCTCTTTCGGGGTTTTTTTTTTGGTTGTTTTTTTTAATCGACGCTTCCAGTCAGTTCGGTGCCGCCTGCCTGCCCCGCCGATACCGCATCCTTTATGCACAGCACGCTGCTCCAGTGCTCCCCGAAGAAACACACCGAGCACAATGGCCCGCTCCAGCTGCGTCCACTGAGAGACATGGAAGCCAAACAACACCAGATAAAAAGCCTGAAGAGCTACCCGGAGACTGGCGGTCGTAGCCTGGCAGCGGGCGCCGGAGGAGGAGGAGGAGGAGGCGGCGGCGGTGGCGGTGTTGGCGGTGGAGGAGGAGGAGACGGCGGGTATCGAGCCGGCTCGGCCGAAACGGAGATGGAGCTGAAGATTCAGAAAGCCATCGACTTCAAAGCGGAGGGCCACCGCTGCTACAAGGAGAAGAAATTCCGGGAGGCGATAGGCAAGTACCACCGCGCGCTGCTCCAGCTGAAGGGGGTTCATGTTGTGGACGGGACGACGGGCTCCGAGGTCAACCTGCTGAGTCAAGCCGCGGCCAAGCTGACCGAGGAGCAGCGGAGAGCCGTGGAGAGCACCGAGATCGAGTGCTACGACAGCCTGACAGGTGAGCGACGGCCGGCCCGGTGCTGCTGACGCGGTTGTTCGCTCCGGTTCACTGGGTTCATCATAGTAGGCTGAATTATTTTTGACAGACTTTCTTCCTGTCAGTGTGAGCAGAGGTGGACGGTAGCCTGTTGTATCCAGGAGCGAACAGCGTGTACTGATTCAACACAAGATGTCAGGCTCACCAACCAGTGCAACGACTTTCCAGTCAAATCAGTTTTCATCCAATGAATATCAGAATAAATTCGGTTTATGTGCCAACGATTAACATAACTGTTTAACACATGCACAGTTCATCATTTGATTAGAGCTCATTTGTGTGGTGATGGGTAATCAATGTTTTTCAAAGCAACAAGTTGATGCAACTTCAGGACATACTGTCCTGCAACACACAGGTCAAAGGAAAACCACGCAGGGTTAGAAAATATACGTGGCATTTTCTTATTGTTCAGTTCAAACCATATATTTATATTCATCGCATAAACCTTTTTTTCCCTTACTGCTTGGTACTGAATCAAGTGAAACTTTCCCTGTTTGTTTGGTTTGCTAAGCGAAGTAACAAAATAATGCGAAAGAGAACTTTTCTGAAACTCAAAAGTTCCCATAGATGTTTTCAGCATTTGGTAGAATTGCCTCTTAAACTTTAAGGCTTGGGTCAAACGCCTTGTGTATCCATACCATGAGATTTGCACAATTATTTTCTGTCCTTCTGGCCCATTCCTCCTGACAGAAATAGTGTAAATGAGTCCAATTTTTAGGCTGCCTCACTCTCACGCGCCTTTTCATTTCTGTCCTCCCATTTTGGATGGAGATCTGGGCCTTGTGACTCAAAACATGAATAAACGTTACGCTTATATCACTTGTAGATAATTCAGTGATATACTTAAAGTGCTTGATAATATGCTAGAAATCCTGTAATTTCTTGTGAAACTATACACAGCTCTGGAAAAAATAAAGAGGCTTCTGCAAAATGATCAGTTTCACTGATTTAACTCTTGATAGGTAGGCTATATGTTTGAGTAAAATGAACATTGTTCTTTTATTCTGTGAGCCACTGTTAACAAGCAAAAATTGAGTATTTATTAGCAGAAAATGAAAAATGATCAAAATAATAAAAAAGATGCAGTCTTTTCAGACCTCGAATAATACATAGACAACAAGTTCATATGATTTATAAAGAGTAATACCAAATTTTTAACTCAGGAAGACTTTAGATATCAATATTTGATGGATAACCATGAGGTTTTCAATGGCATTCAGTGCAGTGGTTTTCCAGAGCTGAATTTTGCAAAATGCAGCATTCCCGCTAATTTTCAGTCTAATTAGACCACAGGTTATGTCTCCACAATGTACATTTTTGTCCCTGAGTGTGTTTACAAACTGCAATTTGGCTTTTTGTCTAGTTTTCAGAGTAATGGCTTCCTTCACTGACACGTTCTAACCACTTTTAACAAACATGTTCACAGAATTTGTTTTTTCTTTTTTCTTCTGGGGCTTACACACACATTCTGCAGCAAAGTTTCTACCGCACAGAACCCTTTTCTTAACATTATGATGGCAAGAGATGTCTGTGCTGCCTATTCTGTGCAGGTAAACAGATGAAAGTGGCACCTTTATACAAATTACCCACGAGAAGCAGATGAATGTGTGAGGTGTGCTTCAAAAACAACCACAGGTTTGGCCTGAACTTAATTGTCTCAGATAAACATAGACAGAACCTTATCAGCCATATTATTATCAACAGGGGTTTTCGAATGTTTTCTAACGTCTACTGAATGTGCACATCTAAATTTATACAAAAGACACACAAAAAAATCTGTGATTATTTAACAAAAGGAAGTAACTATAGTAATCCTAAGTGACCTAAAGAAAAAGCTAGCATTATTTAATGTCAGAAAGAAAAAAGTTATGTTTTATTGTACAATGTGTGTAAATATCTAGTCTGAACTGTACATTAAAGTATAAATATTTTTTTCCTTAATTACATAACAGTCTGCTTTCTTGATAATATTTGCCATAATAGGTAACCATTAACTCTTGTCTGAATAATAGCAGAGTGTACAACACACTAACTAACGACACACATATTGGTGCAAATACCTCAAGTTTGGAAGTCATGTTGACAGAGTCATAATATAAGCTTTGATTGAATAAGTTGTTGCTGAAATGCCTAAGCATTTTGGAAATACATTTTGGAAATAAAAAACAATCAATGTTATTCCTTTGTGCTTCATTATCCACAGTTAGCCGTTAGAACAAACCACTTATAACTTTGTAAACAACTACTAAGATGTATTCATAGACTCTATAATAGCTTGAATTCACTAGTTACTGTGCACTAAGCATACAGCCGTTACGTGGAAGTCCAACTTCCTGATTTTTAAATGGATCTCCATGAGTAGTTTTCTCCCACTTGTAAGGTCACCTAGACTCTCAGAAACAGCTATAACATTTTTGTTCAAATTTGGACATCATACCTGACCCTTGCAGATAATATTATACCAAAGCCTTTATTGAACGCTGCATAAAATATTATTCAAAATTTATAGATGTGCGGTCATCAGTGTCAAGTATTGTCTTACTGCTTCTCCTTTTTTGTTTGTTGTTTTTTCGCTCGTGTAAGATTTTAAAGTTGTTCACTAACTTTCAAATCTTAAAATGAAGTATTGCAAACAGAAGGAAATTATATTCTCTGATATTTCTTATTCCTTGCTAAGCACATTTTGTTTTTATTCTTTTAAACATTTAAATATATTACATAAAAATGTTTAAATTAAGGATGCTATCCCCGAATGCTCCTCATGTAGTAAATAATATAAAGTACTTAAGCAGAAAATATTATGTTACACAGCAAGTTGAATTTGTTATTGGCTTAACAGTTAACCATAAAACAAGTAGTGTTGAATGTTAATTGTAAAAATAATAGAAATATGAATAATAAGACTTGGCAATGTCACTGTAGAAACTACATATATATGTCTTCAAATATTTTCAAAATCAAATCTTTTAAATTTTTTAAACAAATGTTTTACTAATTGATACAAGACAAATGGGGAAAAAACAAACAAAAGACATGACAGTTTTTTTTTTATTATTTTGTTGGCCATTTCACATGTTTTTAGTGTCTGTCGTTTTACATTTCCTCCAGACCTTTTCTTTGTGATACATTCATCAATCAAACATGTTTTTGTCACCACTTAGATTTAATACTTGTATATAGTTTAAACTGGACATCCAAAAACTATATCTTCTAAAGTTATTGATTGTATTTTAGCCTCAATATACTCTGAGTTTCGTGGTGTTTTTGTGTGCTGCATAAAAAATATCACAAAGAAGAAGCATTGAGTAAACATGTTGCCAAACTGCTGCCAGGCTTTGGCAGCACCATCTGCCTCTTGATCAGTAGGTCTGATTAGATGTCCAAACCCAGAGCGAAGTGAGGACAGTAGTGATCAGTTATGTGCAATTCAGCAGATGTTTTACAGTGTTTTCAGGACTGTATAAACTAAACAGAGCGAGGTGATGTTGTGTGGTGTCTCTATGCTAGGGTCTGTCCAGTCAGTTTGCCACGATGCACTGAAGGTCGCTTCCCCGATGCTGCATTCAGGGCCTGTCTGGTGCCTGTAGGGAGGCCGCTGTGATGTGAAAGGCTAGGAGAGGAAAAAAGAGAGGGGAGGGAGGGAAAGAGGAACTAGGAAAAAAAAAAATATGAGAGTAAGTCCAGGGAGTGGCAGGAGGGAAATTGTAGACTGAAAGAACTGACATCATTTAGTATGGCTAGGGGGAAATAAAGCGCTGAGAAGAGGAATAGAGAAAAGTGGGAAAAATTAAGTGATAAGAGGCAAACGAGTGGTCAGCTAGCCCTTTATAATGCTGCATGTTTACCATGGCAACCATCACTACGATTGTTCCCTTTTTATTGTGTTGTTATTGCTCATTCCTTTTGTTCTCTGCTGACTCAAGTCTGGGTGTGCAAATGGACAATAACAGAAGAAGAACATCAGCCGAATGTTTCTCTGCCCTCGCAGAATCTATAAATGAGCAGAGCTGTATGGCACTGTGCGAAACCCACGAGTCATCACTACTTTACATTTCACTGCCAGGAAGCCAGACTATCTTATTTCTTTCACTGGATCAGTAACGTGTGTCAAAGATCATTTATAGCCTAAATAAATCATAGTAAATGGTAAAAATCAAGAAATAAAATGCTGTTTTCTGCATACATAAGAACAAGGTATTTCCCACAGATAATTCAACTGGAAAACTCACAATGTAGATCAAATAAAAATCCTTTGCTAGATTTTCTTTACACTGTCTGCTGTAGATTGTTTGATAATAAGCATCTTGTATGGTATGCTACCATAATAAAGTACCAAAGGACTGGAGAGTAAAAACACATAAAAAGTCTAGAGATCACTTATGAATATGATTATGAGTACATACACGTGTTAACAGACAAATACTATCTAGACACTAATATCTGATTGATATTAATGCACCGTCACTCTGAGGGAAAGCTGACTTGTGCAGGGACACAAGAACATAAAAACTACATGTTGCCTAAAATTAGATTTTTATAATTAGATTATATTATTATGATTATAATAATATAATATCATAAGTGATCTGATACCACAGGACCTGATATCAGTGTGTGAGAAGCAACATCTTCTCTGACTTAAATAGTACCTCTCTCCATACAGTCATAGTCAATAAATTAGAATATGTTTGTCAGATTAAAAGTATCTTTTGACAATAACAACCTTTATCGACGAGGTTGCAAATTATGCAGCATTGCTAAGAGGAGGAAGATCACCACTTGTGGCTCAACCAATTTAATGAAACATCCAAAAACCAACAGGAAGCTGAGTTCAACGTGTTTGCTAGCAGCAGCAGGAGTTTGTAACAGTTAACTGCATCCATCTCTAGAGAAGCAGGCCAAGTTCTGCCAGGACAACTCCACATCTTGGCAGTGAATATAACAGAGGTACTTAACACCAGTACATTGCCCTTCATGAGCAGTTATTGTCTGTTGTTAATAAAATGACTGCAGAGGTATCAGCTCTTAAGCACCAACAAATCCAACAAATCACCCACCTCTACTTAAAGTTGTGGAGGTGGGTCTCTACAACTTTGTGTAGAGGCCCACCCCCACTCGGAGTCAACAACAGGTGTCTTGCTAATAGTTTGTCCACTTTCTTTTAAATCATGCTGTAAGATGAGTTTTCCTGCTCCTGATTAACAAATAAAACAGGACACTATACAAATGACTTTTTCAATATAAAGGTTGGTGTATACATAGCAACATGGTAGCATAAAACTATTTTAATTGCTCCATTTGTGCTTTAAAATATAGCACAATATGTAGTTTAGGAGGTGCATAAAATATGAAATATAGCCACAAAAACTAATTCTAAGTTGGTGCTTTTTGACAATATTCTACAATATTTAAAACGACTAAACGTTCAGGCAGTCCTAAATGTGGCCCTATGTCTTCTGTTTCAGAGAAAGCTGAATTTGAGAGTTGATTAATAAAACAAAGACTTTCTTAAATTCTCTAAATCTACTTTAGCCTCATAATGAAGAGAAAGAACTATAAATAAATGAAACAGTTGCCCTTTAAAATAGGTTAGTTAATTCCAAAAATCAGCAGAGTAATGCAGTTTAGGTCTCAGGAGGAAACAGTGCATTTATTTGGAGCTATTTTAGGATGTTGGAAAATACCCTCGGATACTATATGCAACTATGCAACCACAATGCAACTATGCATAGTGGTTGCAACTATGTCAGCAGGGCCTCATAATGTGTTTCAGTAGTTTCTGTTATGTGAGAAAGTTCCACAACTCTGAAGAACTATATTTGGCAGAATCAATAGCACAGTTTGATTAACATGAAACAACAAATGCAACTTTTATTTAGCTTTCATATGAAAATACTGAACTTTTATTTAAATCATACACACCGATACAGGTTAAAATTGTTATGTAGCACTTTCTTTCCAGAAGTAGTTGTTAGGTTTAAGACGACTTTATCATGAAAGACAGAAGAATGAAAAGTATCTTATGTGTTAAATAAATGTGTGTTTCTCCTGGCCCAACAAATACTGCATCTATATTGTTTTTTCTTTTATGTGCACAACTTAAAAACAATTAGAAAAAAAGAAACAGATGTTAGGGAAAAGGTCAAGACATAAAGAGTTGGTTCCATGGACTGAGCTAAAAGTTTTACAAACTGTCATAAAATTGTGTGGGTTGTGTAAACAGAGTCAGAAATAGTATTAAATAACACAATTGTTAAGGATTTTTAGAGAAAACAACAATAACCTTTACAATATATATTTTTATGTTTAAAATACTTTTAAAAACTTGTTATGGCTCTCACACATTATAATTTAAACACTGGGCTTTGGTTGCAAGGTTGTGCCTGGTTTCCCAGAGTTCTGCTGCGTAAATGCTGCTCTCAATGGTCAGGAGGGAGGAGGTGCCAACTGATTGGCTCGCCGTCTTTGGCCCTGATGTATGACAGAAGGCTAGCGAGCAAACCACAACCTCTCACATGTGCAAGAGAGAATGCATGTCAGCAGTTGTGAGTGCAAGTACTGGTGTTCATGCAAGCATGTTTGTGTTTGTCTCTGCTTTCCCTGGCCGCTGGAGGAACAGCAGCTCGGTTAGGGGATGCAGAAAACGTGTGCGTGTGTGCGTGCGTGCGTGCGTGCGTGTGCGTGCGTGTGCATGGTCAGAGGGAAACAGAGTTGCTCCCAGCACTGTTTGTTCTGCCATTCTTACCAAACCCATTGCTGACTCTGCTAATTTGTTGAAACACATCGTATATCTGTTCATGTCTGTGCCTGTTTTTCCAATGTTCTTGTTGTCATGAGAAGGACATGATCTTCTTGTTGCCTCTGTGTGTGTCTGGATTTCAAAGGAAGAGAACAGATGTATTGACTCAGTCGCCTCAAATGAAAAAAACTGTTTGCTCTTTAGATAGTATGCTCAGGATAATAAAAAATGTGATTTAATTTAAAGTAGTTAAAGTCAGCCTCACCTCGATAGTAAAACATCTGAAGGCCATTTATTCATCAAAGACATTTTACTGATGTCAGTTCAGTAAAGAGTTTCCAATTTTAAAACACAACCCCAATTAGAGAAAAACATATTCATAGAAATTGGATTGAACGTTTTAAATTTGTTGAACTCTAGTGGAGAAATAGATCATCCTATTTCCTAATGACATTACAGATGGTGTTTTAATCTTTGAGGTAAAAAAAAAAGTTCTCATTTCTGTTCAACCAGGATCATATTTGTTAGCTGGTTGTAATAACTGTACAAGAAACCAAGAGTGAGAATTAGTTCATTTTGCACAGTCATCAGATCATTGAAACAAGTACACAGACTCTAGATATTCACTCATAAAGGAGACAAATCTATTAGAGTTTAATAAGTATTTCACAGAGTTTCCCATTCAAATTACTGTGGGTGCAGTAGTCCCATACTTGAAGCCTGCAGCAGTACTTGAAAGTGTGCGTACCTGACTCATGTTTGAAACTACAGTCATTGTTTGGCTTCATCTGAGCTGAGGTTTCAAAACAAAGATGACATAAAAAGTGCCAGATTATTGCCAAATGATATGGGTTATAAAAGTTTATGTTTTCAAACTTGGCAGTTGTCTCTTATCAACAACACTTAATTCGTGTTGTTGATAAGAAAGGTGTTGTTCACTGTTGTTGCCCTTTTGTTTTATTGTTTATTCATTTTTAATCAGGTTTTTCTTTTTACTTTTTTCTTTTTTGGTTATAGTCTTAATGGTGGACTCAATGCCATGTGTTATAGTCATGCAGGATTCATGCAGGAAGTTATTTCTGATTGGAATATGATTGCACTGTCACGTGCTAAAGTTTTTGGCAAAAGTCTATTTCCTCATGGCCATGTTGCCTTTTTCCACATTTTTGTGTACTACTGGAAGTAGTCACAAACTCACAAACTCAGAAATTCACCTTACGTGCGAGTGTGTGTGCATTGCGTTCCTACCAGCCGTTCGTTTTGTGAGCTTCTCAGTCATCAGATGTACAGCCGTGATGACAATCTCCAGCACTATATCATCATTCTCACTCACTGTATTGGAACAAAAGCCTGGGGAGTATATCTATCATTCTGTAGAGCAACTTGTTATTAGATCACCACCTATGCACCCTTCAACTTGCATCAAACAGTTTTACAGATTACAAAAGCTGTGAATGAGTCAAATGTACCTCCGAAAATATACAGTGAAAGAAACGGGGAGCACATTGCTGTGATCCTTCTAAAAACGGTCATTAACTACTGCTCACAGATCTCAGCCTTTGTTCCTCCTGACTGCTTCAATCTGTGCATGAGTCATAAATCAAAGCTCTGGGAGAGACTCAGCAGGAGGCGACATGTAAAACTGTTTGTTTCATAACACACCAGCCACCTTTTTGTTCCAGTCGTGCAGCTCAACGTCGCTCCCTGTCTTTGATCATGATCCAGCAATTTCAAACTTGCACGTTAAGGTGAGGGAGCTCCAAAATAAACTTAATGAGTCAAGTTTAAAAAAAGAAAAGAAATGTCAGAATAATATTATTTTGGTTTTATGTGTGAGCAGTTGTAATCCATGCCCAGATTTAATTTCCTAAGATTAAGATAAAACTAATGGGTTGATTCAGTAATGGGGACAAGATAAAATATATTTAAGTCACTGAACATGATTTTGGTAGCCAGAGCAAAACTTGATTTCTGTCCTTCATTAACAAAAAATGTAAAAGCGTGTATGCTTGTGTCACCTCTAGGCTACAAAACCTAAATGATACTCTCAGCTAGTGTATGGGGATTTATTTTTTATTTATTTATTTTTTACCAATATCTACATCAAAAGGTGATGGCATTAACAAATTACGTCAAGTTTAGCAAGCAAAGCTTAATGCTTAAACTTACCGTAGTTTGTAAATTAACCCTAAAATGTCAGACATCTTGATTTTAAAGCCTGTAGCTTTCAAACCCTGCATCTAAGCCTGACAACAACAGCTGCAGAAAGATACACCTGCTCAAGTTAGCAAATTTATTTTTTAAAGAATATCTCAAAGTTTGTGTAACCAGTTCAAGAAGGTCCATGGAAAGAAGCCTAATAATGGCTGTTCAACTTATCCGTCTCAAAGACCGGTGAAGGACGCGGGGGGGTGCCTTCGAATAATCTCAGTGATGTGTAATACCAAAGACAGAGAGATTTTTACCCATCCACTCTGACACGCTGCTCGGAAAATATTCAACGCCCGCTTACAAAATACAGACTAAAAACGCCTCCTTGTCATCTCCTGCCAACTCAATCACCAGGGGATGTGGTGGAATGCTGAAGATAGAGACGGAAAGAGACTTTAGAGGGAGCAGATGAAGAGGAGAACTGCAAGATCGAGGGGTTAAGATGGGGAGAGATGTGGGTTGTCTGAGCAGCTGGGAGTAGGAGGACCTCTGCAGCAGGAGGAGAAGGAACGGAGGTGTCATGAGGCTGGGTTAGCTCGTGGGATGGCATGAGGTTTGGGTGGTGTTTTCCTTCCCCCTGTGCGGGTATTTCTGCCATTGGAGGGATGGCCAGAGCAGAACTGTGAGAATATTGAGTGCCAGAGCTGCAGATGGCTCTCCCTCTACTGTACTATTCCTCTGAGTTACCTCAGAGCTGGAAGACAGAGAGATTAAGAGAGCTGGGAAGAGGATGGAGGCTGTGACAACCTGGACAGCACTCATAAATTAGAAACAGTCAGCCTGCCTCTATGACCTCTAAGCAGTGAAAGATGAGTTTTCCAAAGCTGCTTTTTGTCGGTACTTATTACTCTGAAAGATCCAATAAAGATCCAAACTAATTTATATCGCCCACTCTGACAAGCCCAGATCACTGCTGTCACGGGGGCAAAAAAAGATTTGGTTGTTTGTCAGGAAGACAAGATAGAGCAGAGTAGGTGAGTAAGAACAGAGAAGAAGAAGAGTCTCGTTGGCGTGATCTCAATTAGACCAGAGGTCCCCAGATAGTGATCAGAATTTTAGATACAAATATAGACTAACTGAAACAAGACTGAAGATAAAATGTTATGTGCACAGCTTGTCTAGACTATATGGCAGAAGCTACAAGCTTCCTGTCTCCACAGAGAAGAAAAAATATTGAAAGTGAGAAGAAACTGCTCTGTTTCTCTGAAATGATGCTTTCAAAGCCAATGAACTTCAACACTCAAACCTGTTTATATCTTGTACACTTATGATCAGAGGCAGTGAAACGTATCGAACATCACAATGAGTTACTGGCAGACTTAAGACAAGTGATAAGTCAACTCAATAAAATAAACATTTTCAACAAAGAGCCGGAGGCTTGATGAAAAATATGTGAGGTACCAGCTTACAGGTCAATATTTTACTTTTAATGCTTTTGATTTCCCAATCCCCGTTAAACATTAAGAACGGTTTTTCTTTCACTTTTTTTCAGTGAAACTTCTGAAAGCCATTGAACAAACTGCAAACTCTGTAAATGGCAAAATTCCAGCCATCTTAACACAACGGCTCCTCAGGAATTTAGTTTGAAAACTTTTCCTGTGGCTGTGATGGGTTCTGTGTCCCCAACGTTCTTGGATTGCGAATTTCTATTTGGCATAGTATGACAGTTGTGAGCAATAATGTATAAAGTGAAAGTGTCTGTCAAAAGCTTTTTTTAGTGCCCAGTTGAAAGTCCTGACATCAGCTTAGGGAGAACTGAGACATTTACCCTTTCCCTGACATCCTCGGAGTGAGAGTGAGGAAAATATCCGTCCTTCATAAGCCATCGGTAATGAGAATTTGTTCCAGCTATTTGCACACATCTAAAACCCCAGCTGAACCAACGGCCTGCTTGTATTTTTCCAGCAGGGTTCCCTGATGATAACAAGCCATGGTTGTCGGGTTGTTTGCTTGCTCTGCTCACTCTGTTCTGGCCTGACCTTGAATGCTTTAAAGCCTGCTCTGCCGGGACTTGACATTAAAAACTCGCCCTTGTTACATGCTGTTTGAGATGGCAGAGATGTGTAAATGATGTGTTTGGCCTGGTTTTCAGATCCACGGTTTTTCTCTGTGGAAAGGGATTGATGTAGCTAAACACAGGTCCACCCTCTTCATATGACATTAGTACAGTGTTTCTCAATTCGGGTCCTCAGGTCCCCTCGCCCTGCATTTTTTTAGGCGTGCCCTTTCTGCCACACACCTGGTTTGAATCTGTGGGTGATTAACATGCTTCTGCAGTACTTGAGAGGCCATGCAATCATTTGTTCTGAAATAGAGACACATCTAAACCTTACAGATCAGGGGGACTTGAGGACTGGAATTGAGAAGCACTGCATTAGTAAAAGATTTTGAAAACCAAGTGTCCTTTTCTGTCCACTACACAAATATGCGCTACTTTGTATTTCTCAACTAGATAAAATCTAGATGGAATTTGTTTCATTTTGTGATTATAGAGCTAAAAGTTAAAATGATCATATAATTAGATGAGTTGTAGTTATCAGTGCTACTGTTGATTCTGCTTTATAAAACCTAAGCTTTGTGTTCCTCCTTCATGTGTAAACGTTGAAACGGGTAAATAAGGGGGCTGTGGATGTGAGAATGTTATTTTTTTTATAACATTCTTCATGGTAATCTTCCTGTTATAAAATTTTTTTTTTATCAACATATAAATTTTTTTAAACTGTCACCTGACAAATTAACAACAAAGATATGGATCCTTTTGGGGATGAAGCAGCAACTTGTTGCAAACTGTGTCTGTTGCACAGTGAAGCATTTTAGGTGTGCAACCTAAAAGGCTTCACAAAAGAAACTAAATATTTCAAAATCTTGAGGTTTTTTATGAATCAGAGGTGCTTCAGATGAAAAGTCAACAGTTCAACTTAAAAATAGTGCAGTTACCAGGATGTGGGTGGGCACTGTTTCACTGTTTCACATCTAAAATTATCCTGCATCTGTTAAACATGGAGATGGTGGGATAAATGTAGCATCCAGCTGTTACCATCATGCTTTTTTTCTTACTCACGCTCCTAAAAAAATTAACAATTCATTTTTTTAATTAATTTTTATTTCATTAGATATGTATAATGTGTTATTGTCTCACATTGTACATGATGATGAAGACTGTAGTAGAATTACAGTAATGTACTGGCAACATTGCTGCCAGTAAGTTACTGTAAACTCTACAGTGAGTTTTTTGACACTGCTTTTTGGAAATGTTAATTATAGTCATACAGAAGCCAAAGAATGAACTATTCTGATACTATTCCAGTCTGATTGCTCTTTTTGTTGTTGCTTTTTAATATATGACAATTGGAAACATCAAAACATGTAGATTTCATTTAGAAAGCAGACATGATACTTGTCAGTGTGTTATTTCTATGAAGCTACAATAAACTTTATTCGCAAATATTTATACAGGAAGCATTTCTTCGTTCAAATGAGCTTTCCTCCATTCTTAGAAACGGCTCTGAGGCACATAGGCAGGGAGCCAACACAGTTGTTTGCCAACATAAAACAATGGTTTCTGCAGGATGAGGACATTATCTGATCTGTACTGGACTGAAAGTAGATTGTATTTCAGAAGTTCCTGCCACATAGGAATTTTTAAATTCTTCTTTTATTCTTTCTTCCCTTAAAGATAGAGAATCACTTCCCAAAACTGAATTACGCACATTTATCCCAACTCATTTCCACCTTTTTCACCATTTTCTCGTGTCTTAGACTACTCTAGAATAAACTGTGAGTAAAGTCAATTACTTCCAACCCACTGGATCACCTTTATCAGCCTGTACCCGGACTTACCTGTGAGTGGAGGCACGCTTGAATTAAAACATTTCTTTGGAATCTGACTGCAAGCTCAGCAATGGCACCCCTGCAGAGCCTGCTTTCCCCCCCTTCTGCTCAGTGTGGATGAGCATGAGCAAGCATTTCCCCTCCTGGCCACCTATGTTATCTGTAAATAGATGCTGCATGTTCATACATGACTAAACAGTTCATTTTAATGAGTGCTTAATCCGATTAGAAAACAGCTATAATTTCTCCCAGCCAGAAGTGTTGTGCTTCTGAAGGTTAAAGTTGTTTTCCGTCACAACAGACGGTGGCACTGATTAGTATAAACATAAAAGGCTAAAACTTAAGGCTGAGTGTTTCAGAAGTTACCTGATGTTTGCCATTTACACCTTTTAAAAAATGATATATATATATATTTTTTTACATTTTTTTATTTTTTAAGCAAAGAGTAACTTTGATACCCAAAGGTTTCTGGCGCAATTTGTGTGCAGAGAGGATCTGAGGTCTGGTGAGGTGAAACCTCCAGCAACACCAAAGCAGAAAACAACTTTATTTGCAAACCAACACATTTTGGCAAGGCAACAAAATCTTAGTTTCCCCTAGTTCGTTTTAGAAACGCAAGAAATTATTAAAGCCAAAAAGAGTTGAACATTTTAACAATATTAGCCGATCACTCTGATTTTTCTTGCAAATTCTCTTTCTGGATCCTTTGGGTTTGAAAACAGCAACAGGCAGAAACATCTGATCTGCTGATAGCGAAACAAAAGTCTGCAGAGTTTCCACAGATGACATCACCAGCCAGATAATGGCTGCAATAAAATTATATCAGTGTCAGGGAGTTCAAATATGGTCGATATCTCTTATGCTTTATGTAACTCCATTTATGTGCCATTAGGAAGTCTGTTTTTACTCATACAACAAGGATAATGACAATCTTTCTTGATTCTTTTTTGGCCACTTTGATAAAGGCCTATACCAGCCAAAATAATCCTAATGGAGCTGCATGAGCTGCCTTTCATTTTTATCTCCAAGCCATAAAAAACGAACACAGAATCCAAAGCACAGACAGGAACATATAACCAAAACCTAAAATAAGAAGCATTGAATATTAAAATATTTCATCTCATTGACGTCGTCTAGACCAATAGCTTCCTCCGGCGTATAAATATTTAAGTAGGCGAGCATTAATCCTGAGCAACTATTTTAGGAGAGTGGAACAGGATGGTTAGCCGAAAACATGAGCCCAACCCGCACCTGGACACTTCTAATGCAAAATGAGAGCTTCAGAACCAGAACAAGAAAACCAGAACAAGAAGAAATGCATGTCTGCTACTTCGGGATCAGCCCTCTCCCTGCAGCACTGTCGCACACTTAACAAGAGTTCTACAAAAATGTAGAAAGCAGCTAAGTTTAGTAGCTTTGCTCATTTAAATGCCTCCCTGTTTGCCATATATGTCCTACAGAATAATCTGACTGCTCTATTTCTCTAATCTCCTAGGACTGGTGATGCACTGTGGGTAAACTCTGCAAACGTATTTGATGGAGCAGCAGTTCTTATTCTTAATGGATTTTATCAGCAAGCCAACAATTTCCTGAGCCGCCATGACAGATACAGCGTCAGCATCTGCAGCAATTCCCTCTGGGATCAATAAAGTATTTTGAATTTAATCGAATCGAATTGAATTGAATGGAATTGAATCGAATGGAATCGAATCGAATGGAATCTGGCTCAACAGTGGGTGAAAAAGGAAAGGAAGGCTGCTAAAATGATGGATGACAGTGCTGCTGGTAAAAGCCTTGTCAGAGCTGAGGAGAGTTGTGAACTGTGACCCTTATCCATATCAATAACAACTAAAGACATTTGCAAGAACCGCTCTGGGTGTAGCTATTCTTAGAGAAAGACGAACTGTGACGTCAGCTGCACATGTGCGAGGCAGTTTCACAATGATGCACGCTTCGTTGGACTCTGTAACTAAATCTGTTGCAGCGGTGTGGCATTTATAAAGGATAGAGGCCACGATGCAGGATAAAGGTTGGAGGTGAACTTTGCTCTGAAGTGAACACAGAGGAGCTGTAAGTGCCAGAGTGAGTGATGGGGCTCTCCTCCTCCTCCTATTATCTTCCAGCAGAACTAATTACAAGGTGATGGACAGCAGACTAATCACCAGGGCCACCAGTGGCTTCAAATTAGACTGAGCGTGATGTCAGGCCTGCTGTTATGATGGAGGTGAGGCGAGGCCGAGGGAAGGACGCAGGTCCACGGAGAGTACATGACAAGATGCAGGGAATGGAAATTAGTCAGGATTGAAACATCTTGAGCTGGGGAGCAGAAACAGAAGAGATGAAAATCCGGCTGTTTCTGGATTTTGTTGCCTCTGCCCTCCATCCTTTGTCTTGCTTGTCTTCACTTTGTTTTGTTTTTTTGCTCTGTTTGTCTGTTATTTCAAACAGTCTTTGACATTGATTCATGCTTCAGGCAGTCAGTGGGGCTCCTGAACTCATTCAACTTTACTCGCTTTTTGTTTTATCTTTTTATCCAAAAAGAAACTAATGCACGGCGCCTCGAAGACGCAATCTTTTCACAGATACTTCCACTTTTAGGCATTTCTCTTTTGGATTTCTCATTTATGCTGAAACATTTTTTACTCCAAATTTCAAATCTTTTCATCCTACATATTTCATCCTACATACCTTTAATCCATTACCCTCAGCCTGACTAGAAGAGTTTAAAGGACACACAGACGTCAACATCGCTTTCTCTCAGTTAGTCCATTAACCATAATTAACTCTTAGAATGTGCTAATTCTCTTCCAAGGGAAATGAGTTAGTTTTTTGTTTCTCCAGAGCCTTTTGTCAGTAAAACTTTTGTTAAAAACCACAAAGGAGGTCAGTTATTTCCCATCTTCCGCTCTATGTCGGTCGTGGCAAATGGATGAGCTGGCAGGTTTTTCCTCTCCACTGTCGCTACATGCATACTCAGTAAGAGGGATTGCTGTAAAGTCAACAACACAATTGTCTCCTGTCGCTAAGTAAAGGAGGCAAGTCAGTGTCTCAATGCAATTTGTTGGGTTCTTTAGATAGAAACTTTTTAAATTTGAATGATAAGCTTAACTTTTATGCATTGTCTGTAATTTAACTAGGAATAAGAGTAATCTGTGCGTGATTGGATTGACTTTTTCGTAAGATGCCTGGAGACGACGTCTTGCGAATTTGCACTGAAGTGAAAATGAAATGAAACACATCCCAACCTTTTTCTCTCTGTGAAAAGAAGCTGTTATCACCTGCTGCCGCGCGTCTCGTACAATAGCAGACGCAGCCATGTCTTTCACAGTGACAGAGACATTGTGGCTCCTGTGAAATTGCTCTGCTATGTTTATTGGGCCTGTGTCCCTGCCAGGCCTGGTCCGATGATCCCATCATTATCATATCCTTAATGCATCCCGCCACACTCTACATTTCCTCTGGCATTCCATCCATCTGCCTAATGGGCCAACTGGGTGCGGCCAGCCAGTCATCACTTGTGCAATCTGTGGCTTGTGTTTGTTTGTACCGCCTCTGATCTCTTCAGCCATCCTGAAGTCATCTGCTTTTGTTCAGATTTCGTAGCTGAGTCCATATTTTAGCCGAACCACGCTGGCACAGGTGGATGTTTTCACGGTTTCATTGTGCGTTTGTATCACTTGTCGCTGCTTGTATGCGCTGTAGGTGTGTGTTGGTTGTATATCAGTGTGTCAGTGTGAGTGAAACCTCTAAGTCAGCCATTAAACCATTACAGGCTGTAACTGAATCCTCTGAAAGCTCAGCTCCCCGTCGCTGCTGCAGGAAGATGATGGATGGGAGTGCAGCGAGGAGCGGCCTTGTGATTGCTGGATGGTGATAAAAACAAACAGAGCAGTGGCGTGTGTGAGGAGGTGTCCAGGACAGGTAGAGGGCGTGTGAGGTGAGTCCCGCTGTAGTAAATGTGAGCAGGCTTTATGTTCACTAAAGAGGGAAAACAGCTTTGACCTTCCTGCTCTGCTCCTGGCTGAGTCATCAGCCTCCCTGGAAATAAGAAGTGTCAGGTTTTCTTTATGTTCCAGTTATTATTAAAACTGTGTGTGCGCGCGCGTGTGTGTGGACTTATGTATGCTGCTATTTGTTTGAAAACAACTGCCTCGTATGTGCCAGAGTACTGTGAAACAGTCTTAAATCATTCCTTTTTTTTAAAAAATTTGGCCTCCAATGAGTCCAACGTTCTTGGCTTTTTTTTTATAACGGTTTTTCTTATCTTTTCGGTCCTTCATAGTTAGACTTTAGTTGTGTTTTCACTCATTTTGTCCCGTTCCAGCTCAAGTCAATGTCAAAATCAAACTGGATTTGATGATAACCACTTTCATGGACATGCTGTGTGGATGCTTTACTTTCAGCCTTTGACAGTAAATCTGGTTCAATCTGCTTAAATGGTTCAACTTTCAGCAGGACAATGCCCCAAACATACAGTCAGAACTGCAGTGAAATTACTCACATCAACGCATATCGATGTGGTAGAATGTCTTTGTCAAAGTCCAGACCTAAACCCAATTTTTATAAAGAAAAGTGGGAATTTTTTTCAGTCTCTCTGGTTGTGCAATTTTGATAAACATCCCCCTAAATCTAAGACCTCCTTGCTGCAAGACAACAGTGGCAGCAACTGCAGCCTAAATCCAAACCTAACTTTCCAGAATCTATTTAGAGAAAAGCGCTCACGCCGACGTATCATTTTCTCTTTAATTATGCTTTACGGCTCTGTCGCATAAAATCTCACCGAGGCCTGTAGCTTTACGCAACATAAAATGTGGGAAAAGTTAAGAAGTTTCAATACTGCAAAAGTCTCCTTCATTTCATAAAAAACAATCCACAAACGGTTTCAAAATGAGGGTGGTGGGTTGCGCTCCTCTCCTTTCCTTCACCTTGTCGCCTCCACAGGTGTCACCTCCCCTCCCCTGCTTTAACCCCAGCCTCCCGCACATCGCCTCTCACTCCTGACTCATCCTGCCTCTAAGCTTCCTAACTCATAATTTTAACAGACATGTCAAGGACACAGTCAGAGGAAACGGGGAAGATGGGTGGGACTGCTGTAGGGGGACACTACAGCGAAAATGGAGGAAGTACAAGTGGGATTTTTTATTTTTCCATCTTTTTTACGTCTCATCAGATTAATTGGCAGAGACAGAGGGAGCGGTGGAGGGAAGCTGCTGGAAGTGAACGCTTGTGTGGTTGTGACCAGCGGAGGATTTCTGAGCCATCAGCAGCGTTTAAGAGCTCTGATGGACTAAAAGCTGTGTTTGACTTTTCTCGTGTCTCTTTCATAATAAAGTTACTCTGGCCTGAGCTGATCTGAGAACTGCTGAGAATTGCTGGTTTGATTTGGAGGGTTGATGACTACAGTAAAACACGTGATGTCATGTTATGTCATAATTCACTGAGCACGACCTCTTCTTCTTCTTCTTCTTCTCTTCTTTATTTCCTGGTGCCAGACTCTGACACTGTGACATGAGACAAAAAGCCTCCTCACTGTCTGCATTGTCTTGTAGCTGCAGTAGCTGCATGACAAGTTCAGCAAAAGCAATAAATAAAAGAGACACCAAGCTCCTGCCTGGGGGCTCAAATTGCTTGCATGATTCTTTTCTCTTTTCCATGCTCTCTAAGACATCACTATTTATAGTCACTGCCACCCAGAGGATGAACTGGAGAGGAGAAGTTTACTGCAGTACAGCCGTCCAGGCTGGGAGGAACTCGTTGTTTAATTGCTCCAAAATAATCGTTTGATTCACGTTTTTTTTTTTTTGCCTTGTGCTCTTCCTGCAGCCTGCCTGTTACAATCTGACCTGGTAAACTACGAGAGAGTGAAGGAGTACTGTCTGAAGGTGCTGAGCCACCAGAGGGACCACTTTAAAGCCATGTACCGGGCCGGCATTGCCTTCTATCACCTGGGGGATTATGAATGTGCGTTACGCTACCTGCGCGATGCTAAGAACCGCGAGCCTGCAGGTGAGTCTGAATTAAGCTAAATAGACTGATTTATGGGAGCATAATCAAGAATGAATGCAGAGTAAAATACAAATAAAATGTTTTTGAGTAATCACAATATTTATCCATTCCTAACCGCTGTTAGACATTCCTTCAAAATATTTTTATCAACAAGTGGGTTTGATGTGAAATCAGAAGAGATCTGATATAATGTGTATTTTTTATTACTGGCATCTTGACAGATGGATAGAGTTAACTGCATTGGGGGAAAACAGCCTGGATTTGGACATTAAAGCTGATGTTCTTGCTCTCTTGCATCATGTTTTCTGTACGTTTCAGACACCAACGTGCTTAGATACATCCAGCTGACAGAGATGAAGATGAGCAAGAGTGGACAGCGAGAACGGGAAAGCGGCAAAGAGACCCAGGGCTAATCCCTTCCAACTTCCTGGCCCTCCTGTTCCCTTTGACCCTTTTGGCAATCCTGCTGACCCCTTCCTCTCTCCTCCTCTTCCTCCTCCGACTCCTGACAGCAGCACAGACAGAACAGACCCAACCACCCAGCTGGTGACACACAAACGGGGCACATATCAACAACTGTCTGCTACTTTCTCCTCTTCTCTCCTCTCGGTTTCTCCCTCAGGGGCTTTGGTTTCTCTCCCTGGACACAATCAGCAGCCTAACACAAAGAAAATCAACAAAAAAAAACAAAACAAACGAAAGACAAAACTGTAATATACTCATAGAAACCGTCCTTGTGCCGGAGTGAAAAAGGAGCTTCAAAGACCTGCACATGAACCATGAACGTCTGGTTGGTTTAGTACACGTTCAAAGAGCAGAACATGCTTTTACTTCCTGCTTTCTTGCTCTTCTCTCTCTTTTTTTCTCTCTGCCTTGTTTCTCCACGACCCCAAATTCTCGAGGAGAGTTTTTGGGCTCGGGAAGCCGGACCACACTGGCAGGAGGGCAGGGGTCTGTGCGCATGTGGGCAGGGAGACAGCGTGAAGCGTGGCGGTTGGTTGGGCGTGTGAGACATATCAAGACCGCAGCCCCATTTTGATTGTACACCACGACCCGAACAGAGCCCACTTCAGACCAGCTGGAGACAAGAAGCTGCCTCTGTTCCCGACCCGTCATTTCTCTGCCCAACCTCTCTGCCATGCATCTCACTTTCTAGACTGTTCTTTCAATTCAAGGGCTAATTCAAGTGTTTGTAACTCCTTAGTTAGGGTTTTTAGTTTGCCGTCACGGTCAGTCGTACGTGAAATGTTTGTTTGCAGCACAGAGGCAAAATTCTTGAGCGGTTCTGGCCGTTGTCCGGTCCGCTGTTGTGGCGGGAAGAAGAAACACGAAGTGCAGTACGTCTCGAATCTGTTGTCCGAAGCCTCTCCCGGATCGCGTGACGTGGCTGTCATGTTGGAGGGATTGTGCGGGGCCTTCCTCTTTCTCCCGGTTCTCCACGAATGATGTCACAACGGAAAACAGCCAATGAGCTCAGGAGCTCCATGAAACCCGGCTTGGCTCGTTGGGACTCGCTTTTCCAAACGGCCCGACCTTTTCCCGCTAACGCCGAACCTTCCCAGTGGTTGCTGAGACACTGAGGAGACTCCGGGCAGCGTTAGTGCAGGGAAAACAATCTCAAACATCGGTCCAAACCACAGCGCTGAGGCACTCTGCTGTCAAAGCAGAGAGCCATTTGAGATTCCTCCTGCTTTCAGTTTGTGCCGTGCTGATGGACAAACACGGCTGTGAGGGCATGCAACATTAGCATCCAAAACTACTGACGGTATAAGTTAGTGCGTATCCATTACTGGCTGTCAAAACTCTGCCGCTTGCTTCTGTTGTGGCTCATGAAGCTGAATCATTGATATCGCAAATCTCTTGTTTCTTTCTCTGATAGCTTTTCTGCAGGTTTAAATCGTCCGGCACGGTTCTGGCCAGGGGTTCGATTGATCATATGTGAAAGCATGACCTGAATTCCTCTCCTCTCTGGGTGGAACCCAGATCTCCTCGTTCCTTTTGTGCAAGCCCACGCTCCGTCCGCATGCAAAGCGTGGCTCTTGAGGGTTATTTGAGAAGTTTTATTTGACGGGGAATTTATTGGCCCTGCTGCGTTCTGTCATGGCATGCTGCCACTAAAATGCTTGCTCATGCAATCTGCTTAGCTCTTCTCTGAACTGAGAGGGTAGTGACTGTGATCACAGCGGTAAAAGAGGTATGAAATATCTCTGGATAGAGCTTGTTGTTAATTTACAAAGGTGGAGGAGTGTTGCTCTGAAAGTTAAGGGGTTAAATCAGATGCTGGGAAGGAGACGCCCTCCCAGTTTGATTTATTGGCTCGGTACGAGTTCGAGAAGGAAGTAAGTGTGTCAGTGGCACTCTGGAGAGACGACGCCATGAGTTGAGGAGACCGGCGTGATGCATGGAGGCTCCGGGGGGGAGGAGAAGTAGGCCGTCGTCGGTTCGAGTCAAGCAGTTGCAGCCCCTTGCAGAAGATGCAGCAAGGTTCAAATCACATTTATCATTCATGATGGGGATACATGACCAGGTTCACGAAAACAAACCTGCAGCTAAGGCATCTCGCCGTCGAGGAAACGTCCTCCTTAAGGAGTCTGACAGCTGGAATTCACTTTCAACCATAAGACGAAAAAAAAAACCCAGCTGTTTCAATGCTGTAAACTTTAACATTATGACATAATGATATTATTACACAGAGCCTTGCAAAAGTATTCATTCCTCTTGTAATTATGCTCATTTTCCGCACAGTTCAGTGTATTTTCTGTGATAGCCCAACACAAACTAGAGTGTTGTTCTGAAGCGGAATCAGGACTTCTTAAAGTTTTCTTTCACTATCGGCTTTCTTCTTGATGTTCCCTAAAGACCAGGTTTGTGGAGAGCGTGACTTGTTAACGGAGTTCCTCGGTCTCCATGATGCTGTTTGTTCAATGAACCGCTAACGTAGGACTTCTCTTTCGTGTTAGCCAAAATACCACAAGCCATTTCTCCCCCAAAAGCTCCACTCTCATGTTTGTTTTTGTTGTATTTACCCAGAATGCCCTGCACTGTAGTCCACTTCCTGTTTTTTGGATCGTTCTCCACGAATGTATTCGACCTGCTCCACAGTTCACTTCAACTGAACCGAGATCTGGGTTTGTAGGCTGACCAGAGTTTGATTGCACATTCACACCTCCCCAAACAAACGGGGACTTTCTGGACAAGCGACCTGGAGTTTGATTGAAGCGGACTGAACTGGGCTGGTGTGAATGCACCCACAAAACGAATACTTTTCAGATCACAGTGAAGCCAGGCTGGCAGGATGTGAAGGACAGAGTGAGGGCCAGATTTGCTGGGACCCGCTAATAACTGCTTGCAGCTCTCGTTACATTTTTATTTGTAACACTGTTGAAAACCTTGTCCCATTTTCCTTTCACCTCACAATTATGCAGCGCTTTGTGTTGGTCTAGCCCATAAAATCTCAGTTGAAAATCATCAGGTTTGATACTTTTGCAGGGCCCTGTCAGCTTTAGCTGCAACATCCAAACATTTGGTTGGGATTGAGATGCGAGATGCAGAAACCGTTCTGCTCCTGCGCGCTCTCTGCCGTGTGTTTATGTCTTCTGCCTCCCAGAGGAGATAAATCAGCAGCAGCAGCAGCAGCAGCAGGCTCGGTCTCCATGGCTGCCGGAGCCGAGTCTCCTCTCCCACAGGGTCCCTCGGGGATCGGTGTCCCCCTCACGGTCGTCTCTCCACGGCTCCGGCTCATCATCTTGTTTTTGTCTGGCTGTGCTGAAGTCATCTTAGCTCATCGTGTAAGTGAAAGGTTAACTAGCTGCACACTGAGCAGGTTTGTTGCTTACTGACCGCGCTGACTCTGAGGCTGTTAATGGCGAGTAAAAGCATAATCCAACAAGGAGCTGCGTGTGCAGACAGAGACTCCTCATCTCTTTGTCAGTGTGGCTTTGAAAACAAACAAAAAGCACAACGGGGGGGAAAAAAAACAAACAAATAGACTAAATAAATGGCTGTGTTATTTATTCATGTATTTTTATTTTGTTTATTTCAATTTTTTATGCTCTTTTTACTTTTGATGTCATTCAAGGTAAATGTTTGTCAAATGTCAAAGTAGTTTTTTGTGAATATGTAATACAAATGTACAAAAAAAAAAATTACAGAAATGGAAAGTTTTATGGTTGTGAAAAGCTTTACTTTACTGAATTCCTTTATCTAAAGAGAAGAGATAGAAAAGAGAGTTTTACTATAGCTCCTCCTCAGAGCTGCATCGTGACTGTGTCTGTATTTGTTGGTATTTCTCGTCCCATCGAGGGGAAACTACAACGGCTAAGAGAGAGTGCAGAGCGATCGGCGGCCCCGGCTGAGCGACGACCCACCGTGGCACCGGTGGCGCCTCACGCCTTCAGCCCGTCGGTTCGACCAGGACGGACAAAACGCCGGGGAGGACGGGGCTCAGACTGCGCTCTTGTGTCGCCTCACTCCCCAGAGGCCATTTTTCATTCAACATTCAAACCTGAGAGGCCTCCATCACAGGATCTACCGAACTGCAAGGCCGGGAATGCACTAGTAACTGGTACATGAGGATTATGAATAAAGTTCAAAACAAAAAGCAGTTCTTGTTCTTGTTCTTGTTCTTGTTCTTGTTGTTGCTGAAGGGGTGGAGAATTTGCTGATTCTCCTCAATTCGGTCTCTAGAAATGAGATAAATTTCAATGTGAAACATTTTTCAAGTGACATTTAAAGGAACGGCGCAAATATTTTAATCAGGTCAACTTTTTATGGTCTATCTCCAGGCTTGGTTTCAAGAAACCATATTTCATTTTAATTTATGTTAGCTGTACATGTTTATTATTATTATTATTATTATTATTATTATTATTATTATTATTTGTCTTTAGTCTTTCAAAAAAAAAACCTCCCAAACTGAAAGTCTAATTCAAAACTTTCAAAGAATTGCACAATTCAAAATGTTTTCAGTTCAATGAATCATAAAATCAAACGCCTTTTATGACGCTGTAACCTTTTAAACCATTTGATGAGTAAGCTTGGTGACTGTCCATCACATTAGACCATGATTCATGTCCTGCCTTCATGTCGACAAAAGCAGCTGATGACTCCTGACCTCCAGGGTTTTGCCTCTGCTGACCTGAACGTGTCCTCACTGTCAGTGACTAGAAATCACTCAAGTTCAGTAAGCGCTCTCGCTTTTTGATGTCGGGTTTGTTCAGCGAGCTGCAGAGTATTTGCTAATGAAACGGCACGAGCGGCGCAATGGGCAGGCTGAAGAATCGGTGGAAGACGAAGCGAGGCCTTCTGCAGATCTGAGGGACACAACCACCTGGCAGGCGGTCTGGCAAGCTGTTCCCCTCGGAGCCGGACAGAAACACTCACTGGTCCAACTCGCTTTTTCTGTGTCACCATCCTCTCCAAACACTGTTGCCTCCTGATTCTGCCTGCTTTTCTCGCTGCTAAAATATGTTTTCACGGGCAGAAAACATTGGTGGGGGGGGAGAGAGAAAATTAAGAGAGTGGAGATGACAGTGGAAGGATGCTGGAGACATCCCTCCATTGATACAGGGTCAAATCAAAAGGTAGACACAGGAAGTGGCTCCACTCTGTCTGCCTCCTGTTGAAGCTGCTCTATAACCTTTCTGAACTGCCTTTTCACTTCATCTGCAGCCATCTTCCACTTTTTTTTTTCTTTTGTTGTTGAATCTCTCTCTGTGTGAGTGATGTTGCTTTTATTAGCGTCACCATGGAAGTGAAAAGGGGTTGCTAGGTAACAGGCTGGCGTCTGAAAAGGTGTTTGATTGGCGCTACCAGAGAGAGAGAGAGAGAGAGAGAGAGAGTGTGTGTGTGTGTGTGTGTGTGTGTGTGTGTGTGTTTATGGCCGCTGCAGGATCAGGGAGTCACTACAGGAATGCATGACGTGGAGAGAAACACAGCGGACTCGGAAGAGATATGACATCATAGCGCGCAGTGGTGACACCTGGTGGAGCGCGGCTGTTACTGCAAGCGCCTTTGTCTGGTGACATAAGGTGTTGTTGGCAAGAGGGAAACACGCTTACTAAACACTGATGCTGAATAATTCATGTTTAGGCGTTTGGAGCACTATAATGACGTGTGTTCCTAGTTTTTCTCCACACTCTCCTCCCAACAAACCGGACTTTCCTTTAAAACTGTCTCAGTTCATTTTCAGGCACTTAAAGAGGTTTTCTTTGGACTTTAACTGCCTTTTAAAAGCGTCTTTGGTGGCACTTTATCAGAACTTTAGACTCATAAGACTGACATGACACGATGGAGTCTTAGTGAATATTTATGACTTAGGAAGTGTCATTCGGAAAATCATTGCACTTTTTTTTTAAATGAAAAGTTGCACTAAAAGTCCAATAACATTGTTGACTTTGCATCGCACTTTTACCGCAATGTTGACTCTTCCAGTGGACCTTTAAAGCAACTTTGCATTGAAAGCGCCGTTATTCACATGGGCTCCTTCATGTGCACAGCAGGTGTGATGTTTACGACGGTGTCACGTCAGGATTATGCACATCCCTTCAAATGAAGTGTTGCCATCATTTTTGAAATAAATAAAAGTTGTGAAAAGCAAATGTTGGGGTGTTCGAACAGAGGACGAGGTGAAAGCTAACTGTTGGTGTTTACACTGAATCGATGAATTTTCATGTGTTTTCACATTTTGCATCAACGTGAGTGACGTCTGGCTCTTTCAGGGGAAATATGAGGAAATGGTGGATCATTTCCTCTGAATAAAGACTAAAGGAAAGAGCACCTTAGATACAAAGGAATGGTTTATGACATTTGACTCCTGTGTGCTTTTACCGAGATGTGATGAAACAACCGTGACAAAATCTCCACAAACGTCTTTGCTTGTGTGGTTTTTGTTATTTTATTCACCTCTCATCCGTCATATCCCACACAGATTCCTCACAGGCAGAGACAGAAGACAACACAAACGTTCAAAGATTCCCAGGTTGTTGTCGTTGGGTTTTTTTTTCATCGGTTTCTTCTTCCCATATTAACAAGTATGTACAAATATCACCTAGGAAGAGTACTGAAATCATAATAATAGTAATCATAATAATTATTTCTTTCCCACAGTAACAACAGTTTTAATAAATACTCGGTGTTCTTAACCGCACAGAGGGAGAATGAGTTTGGGCTCACTCTTGTAGCAAAGGGATTGTCATCGATCCCGAGGAAAAAAAAACCAAAAAAAAACAGTCGCACGGATCCACTCTCGCACGCAAACACACGCACAGTATTCACCTACAGGAACCTGCACAGTCCAGTAAATACTGTCTGCAGCCGATAAACCGCCCGGCGCACGAAAGCAACCGCGTCGGTTTGATTCCACCGACGAGCTGCAAAGAGTTTCTCCTAAAGTGCCGCCGACGTCGAAGGTCAGAGGAGCGGGAGGCTGATGCTGGAATCGGAGGTGGGAGGGGGGCTGTGTGTGTTTCCGGTTCTGCATCGCTGGGATGAGTGGGATCGATGCTGCCGACGGACAGAGGAGGAACGAGGGGAGCAGCCCAGAGAGAGAGACGGCTGCATGCGGTGGAAAAAGAACTGGCGACGTTTGCAGATCCCCCTGGCAAAAATGCTACAGCAGCAGCAAAGCTGAACAATTCAACTATATATATATATATATATATATATACATATATATATATATATACACATGTACATACACTCTCTGGGAAAAATTAAGAGAGCACTTAAAATGATCTCTGGTTTGATTTTTTATAGGTTTATGTTTGAGTAAAGTGAACATTGTTCTTTTATTCTATGAACTACTGACAACATGTCTCTGAAACTCCGAGTAAAAATGTTGTATTTATTTGCAGAAAATGAGAAACGGTCAAAATAACAAAAGAGACGCGGCGCTCTCAGACCTCAAACACTGCAAAGAAAACAAGCTCCTGCTCATTTATGAACAATAATATTAACGTTTCAACTCAGGAAGAGTTCAGGAATCAATATTCGGTGGAATGACCAGGAGGTTTTCAATGGGTTCAGTGAAGTGGGCTCTTCATTTTTTCCCAGTGCTGTTAATGCCTCAACTGGTACTAACAGTTGTGATTTTCTGAAAGTACAGTTATTTCTTTACGTAGCCATGCTGCTGCAGGAAAAGATGAATTCGCCGTTTTATTAACTTTATCCTCATCATCTTTACCAGGGGTTCCAGTAAGCGTGGCCAGCTCTGCATGACATTAGAGAGTCTGGACTTTGAGGCAGAAGAAGCAGACAGGGATGTTTAAATCAATGCAAAACAACCACCCGACTGCGAAAAGGTGGAGGAAATAGACTTTTCTTAATGCACATGTTTCCAGTCCACTCAGGTTCCCCCCCCCTTTCACGTTTGGAGAGATGAGGATGAAGACCACCATGCAGAAGAACAACAAACATGCTCCGGACTACGACGACGGACATGAGGCGACGTTTTCCTGGTCTTGTTCAGGCGGCGGACAGGAATGAAGAGAGAGGAAATGCGTAGAGAGACGAAATGCGTAGAGATGCACAGACAGGAAACAGCACTAGGAGGCGGACTGAGATGACCATTGGTACCTTTAAAAAGTGGCTTTTTTTAGACGCTTTGATGGCTTTGGAAAGACGTTTGGCTGGACGAGATCAGTACCGGGCTCTCAGAGGCCTCTGGGCCCTCGGCGTCGCGCAGAGCAGAGGCCGAGGAACGCTGGCAGGGCTCACGCCATTTCGGGAGACGAGCGACTGTCACCAAGCGGTGCGACGTCTTCAGAAGTGGGATTTACTTCCGAGCCCCAGAAGCTTTAAAACGTGTCACTACAAGTACTGCTGTTCGCACAGAGCGGCCGGCTGCAGCTGTCCGCAAAGGGGAACGGTCGGGTCCAGACTCTGGCCCTCCATGTCCATGTCCATCAGGTTGGGCCGCGTGGCGCCGGCGCTGCTGTCCCCGGAGCCCAGGGGGCTGTCGCAGCTGCTGCCCGGCGACGAGCTCAGGGTCCGGCACACGGAGCCCAGCTTCCTGTGGTCGGCCCTGATCCGGGCCGGGGTGGGCCGCGGCCGCGGGGCGAACTCCAGGGTCTTGGGTCTCTCCAGGGGGCTGATGAGGAAGGGCGGGGTCGGGCTGGGGACCGGGGGGGCCGGGGCTTTACGGCGGTGGGGGACGTGGGGGTGGACCGTGGACGGGTCCGGGAGGCGAGGGATGTCCAGCCGGTCTGGAGTTCCTGAGAGGAAAAGGAAAATAAACGCGGGTCGTTTCTGCACTGCAAGAACAAAGAATCTTAAATTTGCATCAAACCAAACAAGTAAATTTTCAGCAAGAATTAAGAGCCTGTTTTATTTGTCATTGAGGGGAAAAAACCTTCCCACTGGTGGATTAACTCACTTATAATATGGGAAAATGTCTTGTTATAAAGTAAATAATGTGCCGGTGGAAACTTTTCACCAACATGAAGGAATTATTGAAAAGTTACTTGCATGTTAGTTTCGTCTCATTTATTGTGTGCAAAAATATCTGCATGAGAAACTCGACCCTTGGTAAGATTCTGTGTTTTTCAGTCTACTAAAGGTGTCATGCCAAGTTTCTCCCTCGGAATATTATTTCTATAACTGCATCAGAACCGATAATGCACATTTACTGCATCATGTGGCAGAAAGTAATTTGATCTGGAGTTACTTATCACTTAGATGGTTTTAGAAACCCAACCTGAAGTGAAAATTAGCAATAACAGCTATAAGTGGAGCTCAGACACCGTCTGTCCCTGTTCATACTCATGATTTTTTAACGTGAAAAATGTCTGATCATAAGAAATGTTTTGATTTATTGCCGTCATAATAAATTTCAGTTACTGATGGTACATAATTGCTTTTCTGATCAGCCTGGCAGAATGAACAGAAATGTTATTTTTACTATCTTCTCCGCCGTTTGTGCCACAAGAGCGTGAGAAGACATCGACACCGTCTTGTCCAGAAGACACGTGGAGCCGCAGTGAGTGACGCGTCCGTCCTGCGTACCTTTAGATGCCGCGGTGACGGGATGAGGAGGCATCGGCATGCTGCCGTCAGACGGAGTCCTGCGGTGTCCCAGAGTCTGCGCTCGGGGTCGGATGGCGCTGTCCGACGGCGTCCGTCTGTGTCCTCTGTTGAGAGCCATCGCTGCCGACACGTGGGTCGGCGTGAGCGACTGGTTGGGCTCCTTCTTGAAGCTCTCCGCCCGCAAGTCCAGGAGCGGGTTGAGGGCGGGAGCCGGAGACGGCGGCGCCGCCGCCGAGGGCGTCTTGACGCCCGCCGACGGGGTCAGAGGGTAGTCGTCCGAGTCCGAGGGAAGGAGGGACTTGGTGGAGTTGCAGTCAGACAGGGAGGACAGAGACAGGAGTGTGACGGAGGGGGACGGGTCCATGCAGGCGAGCCCGGAGTCGTGGTGCCTGGAGAGCGTCAGCGAGAGGTTTCTGCTGGGCGGCGAGGTGCTGCGGCGGAAACGGCCCGTCCGCTGGAACAGACCCTCCTTCTTCTTCCGCTGCTCCTCTCGGTCCTGCTCGTCCTGAAGCATCTGGGAGCCACAACAAGGTTCACAGACACAATCTACCTTCACCTGCTGTTACCACGGCTCACATGACAACATAGGGCTGAAACGATTGATCGCGATTAATCGATTAGTGAAATAATCGTCAACTAATCCAGGAATGGACTCGTCATTATCTGGAGTATACAGACTCTCCAAAAAGGCCCTTTGGAGAAAAAGAAGCAAAAAAACATTCAGAGCAGCATTTAAGCCAAAACTGTACCAAATATATATATTTACACATTTTACATTTACGCATAATGTGTATATATAAATGTAAATCTGTAAATATATCCTAGCAAAAACTCCTGAAGCGGCAAACAAACAGATCAGATCTTTTAATTTAACGAGTTCAAATCTTTCTTAGGATAAACATGTGATAGTTTAGACACCGCACTGTGTTAAATTTAATCGTAGGGAACAGAAGAAAGCATAAAATTAAGTATTAAAATTAGATGAAAATCTGTGGACAATCAGTAAATATGTGACAAGTAAATAAAATCAGGCCTGGCACTAATTAATCTATCAATTATTCTGACGGTTGATCGATTGGATAAAAAAATGGTACATCACAGAGATGCATTTAAATGATTCGTGTGAAAAAAAAATAATAATTCAATTCCTTTTTACGAAAGAAAATAAACATTTTACTCCCCAGAACGAAATAACAGCATTTTTTAAGTAAATCAGGTGAAGCTAAAACTGCCGCCTGAGGAGTTTTGACTACAACTTATTAAAACCAAAGGGCTTTATGTTTTTATCTTAAACGCAAACTCGCTTTTTTTGTGCAGATCAATTACTGGATTACTGTGTTGTTCTTTGCAGAAAAGTCGCCCCTTTTTTTTGAGTGTGGACTGCAGTTAACGATTAATCGACCACTAAAATAGCTGACGGTGATTTTAACAGTCGATTCATCGCGATTCGTCGTTTCAGCTCTAAATGAGAAGCTCCTCTACGGCCGAACAATCAGGGTGGTCGTTCGGTGGTTTGGGCCCCACCTGCTGCTTGCCCAGCTGCAGGAGGTCCTGCCCCAGACCGACAGAGGCCAGCAGAGAGGCGCAGCCCAGCAGCAACATGTCGCTCTTCTTCCTCTGGTTGCAGCGGCGAGCCGAGTCCTGGTTGCCGGCGCCCATCCACAGGCCTCCGGACGCCGGGCAGAGGCCCGCGCCGCCGGCCGGAGGCGCCGCGTTGGGGCCCAAGCTGCCCCAGTCGTCCGTGGCCCCGTTGCTGCTGGTCTCTGCCGGCAGCAGGGACCCCGGCGACTCCTCGAACTCGGAGCACTCCTCTGTCGTCCACAGAAGGAGAGAGACAGAGAGAGAGTCAGACTGAGAGGAGGCGTGCGGCGGACCGGTCCCGGCCGAGACTCACCCATCTCTTTGAGGCTGGAGAAGCCGGGCCTCGTGGGAGCGTGTTTGGGGGACTTCCCCAGGTTTGGTGCACTGGACGAATAAACCTTACCCTCACTGAGGGATTTCAGCCTGCGAGCACAGAACCGTATGAGCCTGAGAAGCATTCACACAACTTTTCCACACTTTGCCACTCTGCAAACTCAAAACACTGAAGTTTCACTGAGATTCTATTTCTCCTTTGTGACAGGAACACAAAGTAGCTCATAAATCTGAAGGGAAAAGAAAGTATTTAGAAAAATAAAAATCCATGACGTAAAGGCTGCGTCATACTTTAGGAACGGATTATAGGCTGCAATTTGTGGGATTTTATACTGGGATTAAATTACACCCAGATGGAGTTTTATTTAAGGGTTCCATAGTAAAAAGGTGCAATTTTTAGATATTCGTTTGTAAAAAAAGACAACAAACAAATTATGCAACCTTTTCTTTCCACTTCTTAATTTTGTGCTATTTTATGCTGGTCTATCCCATAAACTCCCAATAAAACCAATGAAATGCTTGCAGATATTTTTACAAGACTGCCAATTTACACAGACCAGCGGGTTGACGCAGCCTTTCTATAACTTGTGATATTCTCTACATTTACAGATCTAGCTCAGCCAGAAGCAGCTCTTACTTGTCCTCTCCTCCGACCCGCTCCTTCTGGTGGGTGGAGCTCGGGCCCCAGGTGCGTCCTTTCTTCTTATTGGCTGTCAGCTCTTTGTTATTACACACGGCGGTGCGGCCCCACGTTTTACTGCCGTCGCTCGGGGTCACTGAGACACACAAGGAAGCACGTAAGACGACTTTACATGTCCTGCTCCGCCTCTCTTCGACTTGCAGGCGTTTGATCTCACGTCTGAAGGCTCGCAGGCGGGGCAAGACCCCCGGACTGGCGGGCGGCGTGGTGCTCTCGCTGCCCTGGTTCTTCCTCTTGTCCACGCTGGGGGACGCCTGCACTGTGATCTTGTGCTCAAAACCTGCAGAGACAGAGAGATTACAAATTGTTCACCTTCACCATGGCGGCCATCTTGCTTGACAAGCGTGTTATGATGAAATATGGCGACAATTTCAAAAACATTTAATTGAGCAAATAAAGTCGTGATCGGACAAGAATAGAACTGTGATAATAAAGTCGAAATAATATGAGGATAAAGTTGGTATATTAGGAGAATGAAGTAATGATTTCTGAAAATTACTACCCAAAGAAATCAAATCAAATCAAATCAAATCAAATCAAATAGTTGCTTTGGTATCGGTTTTACAGATAAGGAAATAATTAATCTCTTAACACATCAGCATCAAATTAGAAACAGCAGGAGGACTTGAGAATGATTGAGCAACGACTACATTTATTTTCTTTTTGTAAATAAAGAGGTCCTGATGCTCACGTTAGGTCCTTTTCTCACTGAAATAACTTTCGCTCTCATGACTTTAAGACTTTCTTCATGCAAAATTACGTCTTTATTTTGTTAATCTTATGACTATCTTCTCATGTTTGAATAAAAATGTTTGCAGCCCTAATACGCCATCGACCAATTCACAGAATGGATTAAACACGTAAAACACATTTTGGAAAATATTTTCTATCATTTGTAATTTCTTCTCTCTTTTTGTTTTAATTGATTAAAGGCAGCTCTGGTTGGAAAAAGAATTCGATATTTTGTTTTAAAGCCGTACTGCTCAGCCCTGCTGTAACAAGACCCAGGCTGCAGTTCTCATCTCCACCCACCAGAGGGCAGACTGATGCAGTTGCTGTCCCTGCCCAGCTTCAGCCTGCTCTTCTTGAAGTGGCCGTTCCTCTTCTTCACTCTGGGCTTCTCCTGGTACATCTGGTGGATGATGATGTTCAACTCCCGCTCCACGATGTCGAACTCCCTCTCCGCCAGCTCCTGCTCCCTCCTCTTCAGCTGCTCCTCCTGCTCCTTCTGCTCCTCGGCCGCCCGGGCCAACGCCTCCTCCCACGACCTCAGCTCCTGCAGACCGGAGAGCGGGGGAAACAACGGAGGTGGATTGAATGAGTGTAACAAAGCAGCAACCTGATTTAACACCTCTGGGTTGCTGAGCTATTCCTGACGTGCAGAAACACTTCAGACCGACTGCGAGATGCTTCCCGGCGTCGGGCTCAAGCAACAGTATCCAAAAACTGTAAGAGTACCAATACTTCAACATGTTTTTACTCAAGTAAGAGCAGAGATGCTTCATGGTAAATAAAAGAAGAAGCTACGGCGGAGCAAAAATACTCCCAAAAGTCAATTTCTTCCAAAAACTCACTCATGTCAATGTGACTGAGTAAACGCTCCGGTTTCACCGTCCTCACCTTCTCCTTGGCCCGGAGCTCGTCGAACATCTGCTGGATCTCCAGCCTCCAGTCCTCCTGCAGCGAGTGGAAGGACTCCGGAGGCATCTGGAACATGGAGGACTGTTCGATGGCCTGCAGGCGCCGCAGGATGCTGGTGAAGGAAGGCCTGGCGCGAGGGTTGGAGCTCCAGCACTCTGACGGGGAGAGACGGCAGGAAGGAGTGAGAGGAGCTGCTGCCGTCTGATGTGGCAGCTTTATTTATTGAACCATTTCAGATTAAATGTCACTAATGTGCTTTATGACCGCTGACGATGTCCTGCTTCTTTAAAATGTTTACGGTGTTCTTGTGATATCTAAATAGACACCAGAAACATTCATAATCCTGCTCATGCTAAGCAGCAGAATAATCGTTTACTTTGTACATTTATTAATGTAATCTTTACTTGTGGACTGGTAGACATGAGTTTTGTTTTAATTCATTTTCTGTTATTTTTTTTAAATACCAGTATATATTGTAACCTTCCTAACATAATGGCCTATGTCCTCCTTTTTATTATTTTGCTAAATAATCACCGCATTTATATTGCCAAAATATGATTTATGCCAAATAGAAACTAAAGAAAGAAGCCAGTGTTTTTCCATCTCATTTGCGCTCCAAATGTACATGTTTACGGTGAAACGGCAGACAAAAACGTTACCGCTCGTTAGTAAAGCGCTGAGCAGTAAACCAAGTGAAATCAAAATCGTGTTTAGAGACCCCCGTCACACTGCTCAGCTGTCAATACGATGCACAAACACAGAGCGGTGGGATTGTTGGACTGGTTGGGTTTTTCATTCCTGGCAGTCGCAGCAGACGACAGGGAAGGGGAAGGCAGCAAGATGGTGGCAGCATATGGCGACTGTCGTGAGCCAGAACCCTGACTGACAGAGTTACAGACAACATGCTGCATACCTACAATGAACACTGATCCACAAACTGATCAGTCCAACGCAACAGCATGAACATCTGCTGCATGTTCGGTTTACAAAGAGAGTCTAATGAAGGGCAGTTTCTAACAAGTAAAGCTTCAAATAAAATGGAAAAAAATAGCAGCTGGTTCTTGTTAGAAGAACTAAACTTGCATTACAAGCCTGATGACATCGACAAAAGGAGGCAGGAGACACGATGAACAGGAGAGGGATAAAAGGATGAGCTTGGATCAGATGAAGAAGAGCAAAGAGCAGAGGCTTTAAGAGGAACTACTTTTTCTTTATTAGAGTTGCAACCTGTCCTCAAACCTCCTCACCTCTGCTAAAGATGGAGCACCTCAGGTCAAGTGGGTCCTGCAGGTGAATATTTAAGCGGGGATGAAGTGAACCGTGAAACAAGAGCCAGCCGATACTCCACAAAGGCTTCAAGGAGCAAGACTCAGAACTACAGAGAGACTAACGTTAACTCTTATCCTCAGCTCCTGTGTAATGCAGCAAAACCTGCTGCAGATTAACCAGCTGCAAGCTCCAAGGCCCCCAGGAGAGTCAAGTCATGGTTAGCAGCTGGAGGGTTTTCCTACATCACTGGCGGCACGTCGGTGCTTTTTCATACCTGATAGTCCGATCGGCTCGGTTCGATTGGGGATCAAAATTACAACATTTGCTACATTTTCAGCCGGTGAGGTTCGCTTTTGCAAACAATACAAACTAATTGGAAAAAGACTGTTCCCCTCCTCACCTGTGGTGGCGCTGCACCAAGAACCACTGAAGTTCAACTTCATCTTCACAAAATTACTGGAGTGGCGTCAGATTGTAACAGTTGTAGGATTTCTCTTCTCTCTTCTCTGGTAAAGGACCATTTCTCCCAGTGAACCCAGACTCTTGAATTTGTTTTTGGTTGCATTTACCCAGAATGCCCTGCGCTTTAGTGCACTTGCTGCTTTTGGAGCGGACTCCCGCTCAGTTTGTTTAACTGAAACGAGACCCAGGCTTTTAAGCGGACAAGAGCTCACTTTTTCGGTGTACACCTCACCAAACGAACCGGACTTTCCAGACAAACAAACTGGAGTTTGATTAGAACTAAACAGGGTTGGTGTGAATGCGCCCTAAAGGTCAGGTTGGATGACTGGTGTAAAGGAAAACCACAGGCACGAGCTCTGCCGCAAACAGAGACGCTGTACATCTGCAACAATGCTCTCCGCATGTTTGGGTTTTACTTGTTCACAGCCAGCTGTCGTCGTGACATTTTTCCGGGCCGGGGGGTCGCCCTCTTTTCCCGCAGCGCCTGCTTACCTCTCAGCAGCACAACAAAAGGTTCAGGGCAGGTTGAAGGGATGGGAAGTGTCAGCTTGTTCATGGCGACGCCGTAAGCTACCGCCAGGGCGTCGATCTCCCGGTAAGGAACTTCTCCGGTCAGCAGCTCCCACAGCAGCACGCCAAAACTGCAAAACGAGGCGCAGAAAGAGAGAGAGAGAGAAGCGGTCAGTGACGGTTTCAACATAAGTCCGACACCTTGCTGTGACTTTTCATGTCTCCTGAACTTTGAGTTTATTGTATTGGTATTTTATGGGGGTTTTGAACACAAAGCGGCGCTTAACGGCGAAGAGGAAGGACGCAGTTTGGGGTTTTCCAAACACCACTCTGGAAACTAGTCCACACAGTGCTGCAAATCCTGCAGACATGGTGGACAGATGGACGGACAGCGATACCTCCACACGTCGCTGCTCTTGGAGAACAGAGAATGCTTGATGACCTCCGGCGCCATCCAGGCGTAAGTCCCCGCTGCACTCATCTTGGTGGTCTGGTGCCACTCTCTGGCCAGACCGAAGTCTGTGATCTTCAGGGTTTTCCCACTCAGGTCGTCCCGCTGCACCGGCTGCAGGATGAGGACTAAGGAAGAGGAGACAAATTAAATGAGCTGGTTGGTTTTATTAATTCATACCACAGAAAGATTTTCCTCTCCTGCTTTAAAAAAAAAAGTGTTGAAATAATAACAAGAGACTTAAAAAAATGAGTGAGTAAACCAGAATACAATAACTTTACAAGTTGTGTGTACTATGTCTTTATCTGTGCATTTCTACAAATGCCTGAAAATATAATGTTCTGCAAACAGACGGGTTCTTTGTGCCAGAGATGGACGCATTTTGCTGCCAAATGAGGGTACAGACCTCAAGACAAAACGAAATCAGAGGCCCAATCCCAAGGCGTTAAATTAAGAAGTCAAATTTCTTTAAAGTCATACTTGATATTCACAACATATTTATAACAACTGAAGACAACATAGTTACTTGATTATGCTATAAAATGGCATTATGTTTCTTCAAAATACATAAAACTGCCCCTTTAAATAGGTTAGAGACGTGCTATGGTCTGATAAAAGGATTCAAACATAATGATTATGTATGAAAACTTCTACATTTTAGGAAAGTAAGATAGACTATTATTTAACATATAGAAATAAAGTGACCAAAAACACATTTTTTTTGTCACTTTTCTGTCTGATTTAATAAAAAAAAGGACCATGTGTCATTTCTACAGCATATTTTATATCTAGCTCCGTACGCAGTAAGTTCCAGGTGTGTTTTCGACAGTCCAACTGAGGTCCAGAGTCGTTTCTGTCACTTTCACACACAGCCTCCCTCTGAATGTCACACACTCAGCTGATCTCCCAGTCTTTGTCCCTCTGCGTGACTTCCTCCTCCGTTTCCGTGTGAGAGCCGGCTTATGGAAATGTTTGGATTGCACACAGTTCTCATAAAGTCAGGTGGGGGAAGCTCTCTCTCTCTCTCTCTCACTTATCTAGAGGCATATGCAAAGGGCGGTGAAACAAGGAGACACACACACACACACAGCCATGTTATTGTTTACACACATGCACGCCTGCACAGACACACACAGAAAACGGTGTCACATGATGGAAGGTGTGGCTCTTTGCTTTTCTCGGCCCACAGGTTTGCTAGGAGACGAGTTTCTGCAACAGAAAACTGATCTCAGGTCAGGAAATACTGATCAATTATTTATTTAGCCAACTCGGAGCCAAGATCCACCTCTACTCTGTTTTTATAAAATATTGCTGCGGAAGGAGGTTTTTAAATGCTTCCTGAGTGAAGACACTGACAGCTAGCTTCAACGACGCTTACATCGTTCGTCAGACTCAGAAGTTGTTACAATCTTCTCTTCATCAGTCAGAAGAACCAAACTAAATGACGGAAACAGGAAAAAGCTTCATTAAAATTCTCTCTTTGCACATTTTTCTACTTCCATCATGTCTCTACTGCTTCGAAAAGTGCAAAAAACAAACAAATAAAATCACCCTGATGCTTTCTTTGCAATAAATTAATGTTTTTGGGTGCCTTGGAAACGAGACGTTTTTGTTTCCATCAATGTACTTATGCACACATATATATTTCTCTTTCTTTTACCAAATAACCAAAATAAATGAGATATTTCAGTCGTCCCACTGGAGCTCCCCGACCATATCTAAACAACTGGCTGTCATGGTAACCGGCAACTCGTAAGGAGTTTTATGCTTCTCCCTCTGCCGCCTGTCACAGGGGCAAAAGGTCAACAGAAACACTCGAGTCTGACCATTCATTGGCCGATGACGCCGAGCGTCCGATCACAGCCTATAAACTAAAACGGCGACCGTCGCCACAACAACCGGACAAGCTGGGATAAACGACTGACAGCACGAGAACGGTAGACGGAAAGGGACGAAGCAACTCTGCCTTCAGACTGAACAGCAACTGTGACATTCTGGTGTAATATGAGATAGACCATAACAATGTTGAACAAAAATGTCAAGTGGAAGGAAAACCATATGTGACTTTTTTTAGTTTTTACCCCCAAAAGTCCAAAAGGTGTTTTGTGCATTTGTATACAGTCCACCAAAATCAGGATCTTTTTCTGAAATTTTTACCATTTTGGGGGATATTTCTTCACCATTAGTTTGGTTGTACCATTCCTCTTTGTGAAACAAAAATAAGCCAGAATGAAGTCGGTGAACATCAAATTTTAAGTCTCAATTAAATTTGGGTCTGTCCGTATGCGTCGTGTAACACATACGGATTCTTTGATCTGAAACGTTTCTAGCTTTGGCTGTTAGCGAGGCTGCACTCAAGTCTCCTAACAGGCTTCCATGATTTTCACCTCCAGCCATCCTCCCAATCCACTCTGACCACTGGAGCATTGGACAAAACTATGTCAGCATTTAAAATGTCAAAAAGCAAACATTTCCAGAGGTAAACAAGCGTCGGTCCTCCTCTGGACGTCTTTTCTGTTCAGATACGGTCATAACTGTGAGGGACGGCTGTCTTTCTGGAGTGGACTCTGTCTCAGAGGAGCAGCAGCTGGAGGGAGAAATCCTCAGATGGGTATGTTTTCCATAAGATTCCTCCTTTCCTGGCTTGCTTGATGAAGCAACACCGTTTAAGTGGAAAAACGTCAAGCAGAGGGTGACAAAAAAAAAAAAAAAGAAAAAGGAAATGTAGGGAGGAAAACGGAGCGAGTTACACAGACAGAAACAAAACATAACTGAATGACTGTGGCTCTGTGATGCAAGTGAATCTCATCATCTGCTGCCCCCAGATTGTCTCTGTGCTGCTCGTCAACACCTCCTGCACACGTTCAATCATTCACCCTCAGGTTTTCCCTCATTTCTTCCGGATTGGCTCTGCCGGTGGCTTTGAAACGTAGACATAAAGCCTCCAAGGGGAAAGAGGAAGAGAAAACAAAACAAAACAAAAAAAAACGACTTCGGGGAAAGCGTGGCTTTTAAACAATGCACTATATCGCTGTTGGAAATGTTACCTCAAAGCAGGGTGAGAGAAATAACGAGAAATGTCGTTTTTGGCTAGCTGGCTAAGGGGGAAAAGAAAGTACATTTAATTCCGTCTCAACCAAAAAACAGTTACATTTACATGCATCTCCTGTTTTACCAGTGAGACAATTTTGTTTTAGTTTCTTAATTACTTTACTAGAAAATTTTAATGCCCTTTTAGGGGCAACTACATGTTACTGGCATTGTGCACCGGTTCAGGCAGTTCTTCAGAGCACTGAATTGTTCAGTTCGGACTGGTTTTGGATTAACGTGGATGATTTCCACAAACGCTGCGAAGACTCTTGATGTGGAGTCTCCCACAGACTCCACATCAAGACTGAAACTGGAGGCACAGAAACCTCCCGTATTCAAAGGAAAACTCTGCAAACTGTAGGGATGCATAATACATCGTGGCTAATATCGGTATCATCGGTATCCGCCGATATTGTAAATCAGAACTCGTTCTTAATTAAATAATGGTTGAATGAATGAAAGTGCTCGTTTTTTTTAAGGTTTCCAAAAGGTAATGAAATAAATACAATGTCTGTAAATATCGTTCATCGGCCACAGCAGCAATATCTATATCGGATATCGATGTCTGCCTACATTTTCACACCGGTGCATCCCTGATCGTCGGGAAAGCAGCTGTAGAAAAATGATTTGGCGAGTATTAGTAGAAGTAGGCAGTTTTAGTTATAAATATTAAATAAAACCAAAAACTGAGGCAGAGAAATAAGCGAGGGCTCACTGAGAGATTAGACATCAGTATGGGAGCATGTCTTTCACTTTTCCACATGACTGCATGTATTGATCAGCTATCAGAAACTCTGCAGCCTCGGGGAGCAGAGCAGAGCGGGTTGTTTGCCTTTCCTGCTACTGCTGCCACCACCGCCGCTCCTCCCTAAATCCTTGGACTCTGACCCTGTCTGAGGGTTGGGAAATGTTCAAACACCCCTAGACCATTGACTACTTGAACTTTAATCTCACTAATAATCCCCTGCGCTGGTTAGTCAGTGCTTTGGGAACAGGTGACACAGTAACTCCCGGCCCACACACACTTCTCACAGCAAAAGAATGCAGATAGAGGACGACTGACTGTGACCGGAAAAGAGTTTATCACCAAAAAACCCAACAAATTATGCCACTTCTGAACAAGTTCACAAAATCTCATGATGCACAATGAAAACATAAGCGACAAATAGCTTAAAATGTGCTGTTTTTCAGCCGACTTAAATGATTAACCATAGCTCTACAAATATCCACTTCATCTCTGAGCAGGCTAGGCAAAGTGCCACCCTCTTCCTCTCTCCATCTCTCTGCGAGGCCTCGCCTTAAATAAACAATGTCAGCGCCGTCAGCTGGAGCTCTGGGCGTGGCCCGCTGAGCTGTCAGCGGAGAGATTTTCCGTCAGGGATCAGCTGATCCAGAGCTGCAGGTGAATGAGTGTTGTTTGAGGAGTGATGAGGACAATCCAAACTGGAACATCTTCAACAAGCCTGCTGCAGAAATATGTTGACAAAGGCCTAACAAATGTCGTTTTACCTCATTTGCATGTTTTATTTCCTGTCATTTTCTGACTGTCAAACTCATTTTCATTCCGTGTCAAAAATCTGAATGTTCCTAAATGGCCGGTTGTGCAAGAGTGTATTGATAAGTCCCATTAAAGTGCCAAGATGTCAATAAATAGCTTTTGTTTGTTTCAGCATTCAGTGGGTGTTTCTACTATTGAATAATAGTGATTTTACTATATCAGAAGCAAGCCAGAACAAGCCGACATAAACGCAGTCAGAATTAAAGATTAGAATAAACCTACATGAACATCCATCCATCAATGAAAGGATACAAACGCAAAGGAATCATGATTCATCCCAACACCAAAATACCCCATGCACAAAATTAACTTGTTCATTCCAATCTCCATTTTTTTTTTTTTGTTTTATACGTTTTGAGCTTCTTAGAAGAAAGCCAACCTGAAAAATGCCATCTTGGAAGGGTGATGGGCGCTCTCACTTCCAATCATGTTGGAGTAAGGAGGAAGTAGACGCATGCAAATGTCTGCGCCGCCAAACGGGACAACGCCGCACAGTCTTAACCCAAATCGCGGTGGTTAACGTCCGCTAAAGCTGTTCTTTTCACATTGGAGTTGTGTTGTTTGGGAAATAGATCCAGTCCAGACCGCTGTGTCATTAACTTGTTGTTATGGTAACAAGGTGTAGAGGTCACAAACCAAGACCGTGACTGAGAGGAAAGGAGGCGGCTGAGGCCTGAGCGCCCTCATGCCCCTATGAGGATCCTCTCCTCTGCTTTCCTTTCCCTGCGTCACGATGTCCTGGTCAGAGGGACACGCCGCGGGTTTTCCCCTTGACATTTTCCATTGTTTTTGTTTAATCTCCGCATCAATACACCAGATAGTTACATGTCCAGTATCAAGAGAAATACAACCTGCTTTTTCCCCCTAAAAAAAAAAAAAACTGGTTATATTTGTGCCATAATCAGAGTTTGAAATGAGCTTCAGTTTCATGAAACGTTAAATTTTTACTCTGGTTTATGAGAAGTCATCAGGCACTAGAGGAGGTCCGTGAAGAACACCGCAGACAGGATTTAGGAAAGAAATAAAAAGGGGACCCCTCCACCATCATCATCATCAGCCCCCCTCCTTTCCTGACCGCCGTTGCAGCTGTTGTCGGCCTGACGACACTAACAGCACCCCACGAAGCAGAGATGGGAGGAGATGCTGGCTAAGCTTGACTGAGCAGAGCTTATAAAAACAAGGAGTCACTCAGAGAGGGATGGTGACTGAACAAAACGCCAGGATGAAGCAGCAGCAGCAGTGATAGTGTGAGATGAAGGATGGGGGATGGGAGCTTCAGAAAGAAGGAGCCAAAAGGGAACATTTAAATATTAGGAGAAAGGAGCAAAAAGTAAAGGTTAAAAAAAAAAAAAAAAAAACAGATAAGAAAGAAAAAATGGGAGGAGAGACGGAGGTAAGAAAAAACACAATCTATGTGAGAAAGACGAAATGCACGGATGAAACGATGCCAGCGTCGCAAAGTAGAGAGAGATGACTGGAGGGAAAGCTTTGGTCCTTTTCCCGGCAGGACACACCACACGTCTTTGTCTCCCTCATGTGTGCGCTTCACTCAAGTTAAGAGGAATGCGCACAAACAATAAGTGCAAAAAAATAAGACTGGATTTCAACAACACTTCATCTAGGTAAAAAAAATAAAAAATAAAGCATCAAATCCCTTGTACGCCTTCGATTTTCCTGCTCTGATACTGCGGCTTTAGTGAGTGCGCTCCCATGTCATCGATACCTCGGCTTGGCTCCCGCTCCGACCACCACGGGCCTCAGAGCCTCTAATCCCGAGCCGCTCCGCAGCACGGTTTCCCCCCGCAGCCACCAGCTTTGTCACTGCACAAACGCAGCTGCCAGATTCGTGTGACCAGGCGGGCTCGATTTCAGAAGAGATGGCTGCATTAAAAGAGCTGTACGAGTCGGGTACAGCTATCTGTGTGTGTGTGTGTGTGTGTGTGGGTGGTATGAATATGAGAGAAGTTTTTAAGGGTGTGGGAATTCCTTCAGCTTCTTTCAGTCTTCTCATCTTCCTCGCTGTCTTTTTTTTGTTCAGTAACTGCAGCTTTTTTCATATTAATGCCGTAATAATGTCACACACAAGTTAGCCTCATGTTAAATGCCTAACCACTTACCAAATGTGCCATTTAACCAATTTTCTTTGGTCCTGTCTAAGAATACGACTGCTTTCCTAATCATTCTCTATTGTTTTAATGGTTAATTAATCAGACTTTGTTGGTTTAATTTTCCATGTCTGACATGTAAAATCAAAAGCAAGTTAAAATCCTGGTCTGAAAAAAATTCAGGAAGAGATCAGAAGGGGCGACTCACAAGCCGAACTCACATCGAACTCAAAGTTGGGCTAATCAAACCAGTCCTGGGCTACTCAGAAAGAAAGAACCAGGCCGCGACCTTCAGGGTTTACAGTTTTCCCCCTCTGTCGGCTCTGTGGCTCTGCAGGTCCCCCAACACGCAACAACAAACTGCTCCACCATTTTTATTCTGGCACCTTTCAGTCAGAACCGGCATTGTCTTGCAGCAGCTTGTCCGTTGATTCGGACCACACGGCCCTCCGTTCAGCCGCCGCTCTCTGGGTGCCAGGCAGCTGCTGCTGGCGCTGCTGGCCGACAACAATGACCCTCTAACTGCAGAGTCAACGGGCAGCAAACATCCAGCTGACCACGACGCGCCACTGCGCCCATCACCGACATGTCCGGCTCTGCCTGCAGGACCCGTTCCTCGTGTCATGTGGTGTTTATGCATTAGCAGCTTTGAAACATTTTGCCTCTGCATGCTGAAACTAAAAAAGAAAATCAATAAAGTAAAAAAAACGAGTTGCTTTTTTAGGTCTTTATTTTCTGCTCCAGTTGCTCCTCGTTCCTTTGATGTTGTAAGGCAAATAACCTTTCAAACGAGCGCTGAGAAGCGAACCACCTGTGTTTGCTTTAATACGTTTGGTCCGTCTGCTGACTCAGAGCAGCTCTCCAGTCCTGCTTTGCAAACAGGTTTTTTTAGAAAGTCAAAAATGATAAGATGTCTGCCTGCTCATGCAAATTTGCCACTATTATGTAATGCGATGTTTACATGCAGGCATGCATAGGGCATAAACCACACGTTTGGACAGTAAAAACAGCAGATGTGCTGCAGGTTCACGCCAGGTTGAGAGTTTTTAGGTGAACCTGTTATCCAATGACGTACAGTGAAACTGTGTCAGCCATCTGACAGGTCCAGTAAAGAGAGCAGAGCATTCCCACTGTTTACTGGTGTCCAATCGATTCCCTACTGCAGCAGTATGTGTGTGTGGGCGCTGCTGTGTGTGTATTCATCTGTAATAAAGCAGTCATTGAGTCTCTGATTGGTGTCAGCGGCTGGTTTGGTTTCTCTCTCACCCATAAGGAGGAAAACTAACCTACTGACAGTGAAGCAAAGTTCACACAGTGGAAACAAAACAGGTCAAAGTCCTGAACGACGATCTGAACGGTCATAAACTCTTATCGCAACAACAAAGGCTTCATGATGTTTGAGATCAAATATTGTCAATAAATATAAACCGGGCAATAAATACTTTTTACTCTCCTCCCGAAATTCCTTTAGCACAAACTTATCGCAGCCAGGACATAAAAAAGTCATAGTGTTTGTATTGTGGCATGAATGGTTTCAATTGTTCATTATTCAAGGTGCATCTGTGTAAATCATTAAACAGAACAAGTTGGAGCATCGCGTCAAACATAAATAAGAACATCCCGACTCGGACCAGGGGTTCCCTCAGCGTTTTATATTCTACCTGTGCCCCCATAAGCACAGGTAGTCCTTTATTTAAGTCTTTTCAAAATGTTTGCATTTATTAAGACTTTATAGTTTAATAAATGCAATAATACATAATTATCAAGTGATATTTTCAAATTTCCTGTCCACTTTAAACATTTTTTAACTCAAAAACACAACGGGGGGGCCCCGAGGGCCCCCCCAAATAAAACAGGGCTTAGCAAGTTTTCTGGGGGAAACCTTGTGGACCCTATTTCAATTTAAAAGGAAAACTTAGTACTGTGAATATCTATATTAAACATTTTAGGGTAATTGAAAACCAAATTATTGGAACAAAGCTGCCTAGAATACTTCAACATGATTTAAATAAGCAATTTCAACATTAGTGGTGTGGGAAAAAAAAAAAAAAAAAAAGATCTGGGGTTTTATTTAATCACAGTTTATAGATAAAAAGTGACAATAAATGACAAAGCTACACATCTTTGGTAAAATGTTAAAAACATTTTAAGACAAGAGTTAACCCTGTGTTGGGGCTAAAGAGACAGAAAAAAATAATTAATCCATTTACAAAGAGCTTCTATTTTACAACAAGGACTATTTACAGAAACTTTATTAAAACTTCTGATAAAAGTTAACGTGTTTATTGCTTGTGCTTTAGCTTAAAGTCACAAACATACCACTTTATGGATAAAAAGCCATTACAGTTGCCTCTAATACCCACATTATTTGGGGTAAATACAACCCAAATCAGGAGACGCCTCATTATCTCGTACCAAAACATTCTCAAACTCCTCATCGCAGGCTGCAGCTCCTACATTATGTCTCCAGCTGACTTGAACACGAACGAGCATAACGAGGGCCGCAGTACATAAAGATGCAGATAAAGGCTGCAGCCTGCAGCGCATTGAGAACGTTGGCCTTAATCTGTAGCGGTCTCGCTGTTGTAAAGAAAAATGGTCTGACCTCCTCTCCTAACTCACCCTACACTCTCCTCTTTCCCTCCATTCATCCCTTCCTCCTCTTCTGGCCCGTTTCCCTCCTGAGCCTTCAGGGGTTTTTTTTCCCTACAACCACTCCTCTCCCCGTCCGGCCTTGCCTCCATCCATCTCTCCACTCAGTCATTCACAGCCTACAGTCGACCCTCGCTGCATCCATCTCCCATTCTTCACCGCGCCTCTCCGCTCCCTCACAGTGGCTCCTGCCATTGTGAGCCCCGCTCTCTTTCTCTCCGTCTGCTCTGTGAGAATGGCCTCGTTGTTGCCGCTGCGGTGGTGCAGCGTGTGTGTATGCGTTTGTTCGTGTGTGTATGGTAGAAGTCTGAGATCTCTGCCCTAAGTACAGCATGTCCTGCTGCACGACCTTCACCCACACTCAGTCCTGTATACATGCTCCCAAAATGATTATGAAAGACATCACTACCAAATCTAGAACCATGACAGAATCTGAAGGACAATGCAAAAGTCTTTACTGACCATTCATTTGGACTAAGATTATTTTATAAATTGATTATTTTGATGATTAATCACATAAAAACATTTGGCACCTTGTGCAGATCTTACAATGCTGCTTAAAGCAACAACATGAAACTTTCATACTTTTTTGTTTTTTTTAACAAATTTGAAACGGATAATCTGTGAAAACAAATTGCTAACAACCAATCAGAGTCAGAAGGCATTCGTGGCGGTGTCAATCAATCTCGTGTGGCGCTGCTCTCTGCTATTGCTATAGCCTTTCCCCATCAGCAGATCTTGTTGTGAATGCTAGGCTAGTTAGCAAAGCTAAACGGTTTTTCTGTAACGGTAAGTTGTATCTCTGCCATTGGATTTAGCAGCAAGTACATGAGGAAGAATGGCAGTGTTAAGACCCTCCTCCCAGTTCTGATTGGTTGTTTTTAGATAGCAGCTCTACTGAGCTAAAAAAAAAAAATAAAAAAAATAAATCACCTACTTCTTTAGAATAGAGAAACTGCTATTTATGCTTAGCTAACAGTGCTAACTGCTAATCTAAGATGCTTAAAATCTAACAAATTAGTGACAGTTTAGTGTGTCTGTGATTTCATACAAGACATTGCATCGTTTCTTCCCTTTATACAAACAAATAATAACCACTCAAGACTGGTCACAAAGTTTAAAGTCAGCTGCAACCTCTACCACAAATGCAAATGTTTTCACTTTCATCCACATTAACGCATTTCCAGATCACCAATAATACATGCACACATTCAAAAACCAAAACAGAGGACAGACAAAGTTTTATTTGTTTTTCTAACGTTTTCGTCTTACCATCTGAGTCATGATTTGCCAGCATTATCCCAGTCAGACCACAAACAAGAAGAAATGCTTCAAGACCCAACAAATGTTTCCTTTTACAACTGATTGTTCACAGAAATAACATTTCCAATATCTGCAATGCAACTTAGTATCCAAATGCACAAATGAAAAAGGACAAACTGCTGCTGCCAGACTTGGTGATTCTCTTTTCCTGGTGAAATAAAACTTAAATAAGAATAAAAAAAAAAAACTTGAAAATACTGGTTTAACTGGTAGCCAAGAATTGACATTTCTACCATTTCTAGATTGTGTCTAGAAATCTTGATTAGATTTCTAGGCACAAATCTAATCAAGAGTACTTATTTTTCTGTTATAATAACTTAAAATAAGTAAAAAAAAAAACTAATAATATTTAAAATACCAATAAAAACAAATAGAAATAACAGCCTTTTAGGATAAAATGTTAACAAAACAGTCATTGATTTATTTTCGCTACCAAATTAAAGATGATGATTAATATCACTTCCTGTTTGATTTTACGTTGTTTGTATGCAGTAACTCAACTACAAGTGTTTCCCTAAAATATATACCCCAGTAAAACACACAGTCATTCTTCACTGTCCTGTCTGTTGACTGTGTTTGATAACAAATTTCCACTTGAAAACTGCATACGCTGCCTTATATCTCTGCTCATAAAACCCGTCCACCTCCCAGGGTCAAAGATGGTGTGATAACAGCATTCCCAGTATCCAGCCCAGTTAGTCACAGTCTCGGCCTCCGCTCTGTCTCTGTGGGGGATTAGCAGCCGGCACTGGCCACCGCTCTAATCCTTTCCTCAACAGACTCACTCTCACGTTCTCACACACACACAGTCTGACTTTTTCTCTGACAGCAACCACACACCATATCTTGGCCTGCTAATCTGTTAAGTAGCTATTACAGCACTTGTGTGCAGGGCTTTTGTTGTCGTCGTGGGTATGCTTTAATACTCCAGCTATGAAAGACAAAAAAAATAAAAATAGATAAAGATTTTTTTTTTTTTAAATCAATGGAAATTAATTTATCCGATCTGGTTTCTAATGAAAATGTTAACAGGCCAGCTGTGAGACTCCAGGGTGGGTCTATTCAGAGGATTGTTAACTGTGTAAACACTGCCTCCATTTGAAGCTAGAGCGGGCAAAACAGCAGGTAATGTCAAGCGGCCTTTGTCTTTATATAGTGTGTTTACGGTGTTGGCCTGCACATCATAGGAGATCCTTGAAAGTGCCACTTACACAAAGCTCACTTGTTGCAGCAACATTACCCTGGAGGGGTTTTATGTTCAAATACTTAAATATTTGATAGAATTTTGCCATTTCTGTATATTGGGCCTGCATATCTGTAAGAGCATGAAACCGGCTCAGATGCGTCCCGACGGGAGTTTAGTTGCTTAGTCACATTAGGTCGTCTTGTCACCTGTATCGTCTTACCTGCAGATGACTCACTGCCTCTACTAATCTCTAAATAAACTGGCACTGAATGCCTTTTTGTAACATACAGCATTATAGGTCCTCTACCGTACTTAGCAGTGGGCTTGGGGTTATTTGTCACATATTCATCCATTATTTCATGTTGATTGCACCTGGACTTTCTGATGAGAAACCGCTCAATCTTAGCGCAACGTTCCAGCTAAAATGCGAGCAGAGTTCAAGGAAATCCACGTTCACGTTCATGATTGGAGGACAGAAAAAGGCATCTTCTTGGTATCAAAGAATTACAGTGGACCCTCGCCTATTTTCCTGGATTTATGTGGATTGCAGCTCCAAACTGTGTGTCAGAAATTTGTCTATTTGTGAATTTTTTTTCCCCTAAAATATTAAAAAGAAAATGCAGCTTGGAAAGCTCAACACCTCGATGCAATGCTAGTTGACACGCTGGCGTTTGGAAAGCAGTCGATCCAGGAGCGCCATTCATTTTCCTTGGAGCTGATTGGCTAAAACCATATCAGTGAAGATGAGGAAAAAGTTAGCTTCTTTCTAGTGTGCGTATCAATGCATATTCAGGTATATTTAGAGTTTGAACTACGAAAATAGACATTTATAAGCGCTTTGGAGGGGGATTTAAGTATTTGTGGATTTTATGTTGTAATCTAAATCGTGTTCAAAAGGTCCAATATTTGCTGAAGTTGTCCAACACTGAGCTTTGGAGACTTGGTTTTCTTGCGTTGCCGTCCTCCTCACTGTGCATGGTGGCAAAATAAACACTGCTTCTCATCCAGAATTGATATCACAGTTCTAGCTGTTTTAAATGTTTTAACATAATCTGTCATTTTCTTACAGATTATGTCAGAACCTGTGAAGATCAAAACACATCTGACTCACTTGAACGGTATGTTCACTTCTCTTTCCCGTTTTGAAGAGTGGATAGGAGGAATTGCAGTTTGTCTCATGTTCTATTTCGACGCAGGGGGAAGCTGAAATCTTAGTGTTAAAAATGAACACATAACAGTAAAACATGTTTTAAAACTCTTTTAGTTATATTTACTTTATTGGAATTGTTGGAGGTTGAACAAGAGTGGTTTTGAAACAATTATTGCTTAATGTGGATTTTCCCCTTCTTAACAAATGTACTTCAAATAAAAGATCAGATTTTTTTTTATAATTCTGTGTAAGAGTCTGCTATTGTTGTGATAAAGATTTAATTTGTTGTGGAGCTTTTCCACTCCTTCTCTGGTACTAAATACGGAGGAAACCTGCAGGGAAGCAGCTCCAGGTCTGTTTGCTGTTGAGCCTTTGAGCAACTCAAATAGTCCGTGTGAAACTGCAGATGTTAAAAATTTCCATGACACTGAACATACTCCAGAGTCGTCATTTAGTTTGATGCAAAAGTACACAGACTCAAAGGACAAAAACAACAAAGCTGCTGTTCGGTAAACTGCTGATTCTGGCAGATGTTACATTTCAGTTTGGGTTAGCAGTAACTGATTCTTCATTAGTTACCAATTAAACACTATACACCGTGCTCCAAATTATTATGCAAATTGGATTCAAGTGTCATAAAGATTAAATTTTTTGTTGTGCTATTAAATGTATAGATGTGTGTCAGGGCTCTTTGAATCACTATAATTCCTCTCAGAGAGCTGGTTGATTAGTTTGTCTGGTGAGCTCAATTAAAGGAAATCTACTTAAGAAGGATGTTCCACTTTATTAAGCAGGCCACAGGTTTCAAGCAATATGGGCAAGAGAAAGGATCTCTGCTGATGAAGATTATCATATGAAAGCATTAGATATTTTAACGAAAACTGAAGCGTTATCGTCGTACTGTGAAGAGATTTGTGGCTGATTCAGATCAAATACGAGTTTGTACAGATAATGAGGAAGGTTTCTGTTTGACAAATTCATGGGATTAAGAGAGCAGCTGTTAAAATGCCCTTTGAAGCTGCTGGTGCCTCTGGAACCTCAAGGTGGAGGATCCTCCAGAGGCTTGTGGTGCATGAACCTACTATTGGCATGAACCTACTATTGGACCACCCCTAACTAGTGCACTGAAAAGTGTGGCTTGCATCTGAGCAAAGTATTTATAACCCTTGTTAACCAAAATGTCAGATTTTCTAAGTTAATCTGTCCTAGATCGCAAAAATTGGCCATTTTACAGAGTGAAAACAAGATTTGAATCATTGCTAAAGTGCTTTTTCTTACTTACACAGGTATTATTGTATGATATGATTAACATACATTTCTTAAAATCAGTGCCGTACACATTTATCTAAATTATCCATTTTCTATTCTATCAAGTAGACATCTATCCTGTGGCTATCTATCCTTTCTATTTACTTTAGTTGTCAATTGGAGCCAAGTTAAGCAGACTGAAGCCCTCTGCTTTGACAAACCAGAGGCTGCTCCGGCATCGGAGTGACAGGTAAGGGATGACTCAGGGGCCAATGACCTGCCAGCACACAAAGATGCTGTGACATCTCTCCGAGGCAGTCACGGCAGTCAAATTATCTCCGTTACACAGTCAGACGCTCAGCTGCCGCCTCCAGCCAAACGATCGGCGGCACTCTGCATAAACACACAACTATTAACAGACTCGGGGACGCGGAGTGAGATGGGATAATTTTAGAAGAAAGCATCTGGACCGGGCTGAAAATAAGAATCCTTTGTTGTGTTTAACAAGGCTCTAAAGCCATGTTGAATCCAGATAACGCATCACGTTTTGGTGGTTATTTTTCGTCCTTTCGGGCGCCTTCAGCCTGTTTACTGAGCCAGCTGACGGGAGACGGAGGAAAAGCTCGGGGAGCCTCGAGCTGCTCTGGAGCTGCGCTGATGCCAAGTCGTTGGCGGTTTCAAGGGGACACCTGAGACCGGCGCACCTGAACAATGCGCCAAGGTGTAACCCTAAACTTAGACGTACCCACTGTTTATCCCCCACGCTCTCCTTCTCCTGTTCTTTCCCATCACTCTCCTCTCATGCGGCTCCAAAAGCTCGTTTCACTCTTCATAACCTGATCTATTCCACCCGGGTATTCTGTCAATCTCTTCACTCATTGGCTCTCTCGTCTTCCCATTCTTTCACCTTCTGGGCATCACAAATGCATTGTGGGTGTCAGACAGAACGTTATGGTTCAAACTGTATTTTCTCCCATTTAAATCATTCAATTGGATCTCTAGAGGGTTGAAGAGGTTAATCGAATTAATCATGATTAAACGTGAATTAATCTGGTGATTGATTAATCCTTGACCGGAGGATACAGACTATAAAATGCTCATTTGCCAAAAGAACAACACAGTCAGAGCAGTAAAAACCTTCTCTGTTAAATATGTTCAGAACTTAAAGCAAAGTTTTAGCTTCACCCAGCTCAAATTCTGCTAAAAAAAAGAAATCTCTTATCACCTTTTGCTATCCATTTATTAATAAAAAAATAAACAGAATTGACGGTATTTGTAGCTGCAGATGCATCCTTCGCTAAATGATCAGGCATACACTAATGAAATCCTATGTTATTGCATTTAGGCAACAATAATCTTATTTTCTTTTTTAAAAAAGGGAATTAAATTATTTGCTCATTTGATTTTGACTCTTAATACATTTCTAAGACTGTAATAAAATAGGCTGAAGTGGTTAAATGAAAAATTTGCAGAATGTGCCAATTTTATGATCCGATTAATCGATTATCCTTCAGGATAATTGATTAGGCCTAAAACCATCATTAGTTGCAGCCCTAGATCTCTACCTGAGACATTCCTCCATTTCGTCTGCAGCCATTTTCACACAGGCAACACTTTAACTCAGAGGAATAGCGTTTTTACAGCAGCTGACAGCGGCTGGCAATGGTATGACTCAGTGGCTCAAAAGGCAGCAGCCATGTCACCATGGAAGGGCGTCTATATGGAGTTGTTGCCAAGGCTCTGCCGTCAAATGCAAGTAAGATTCTGCATTTTAAATCTGCGCAGGGAGGAAAGAAAATGAATAAGATGAAAGAAGTGTGGGTTTAAGACCAACTAAGCCGTCAGAGGCTTCTGTTGTCTCGCTGTCTGAGCGGCCTTTAGTCAGCGTCTTTCACACTCCACCCGTATTTCCACGCATGTCACTCCAGTCGAACAGGCGCCCCGCAACACCTGCACGCACACTCAGAAACACGCACTTGGGGCTCTCGTTCTCGTCTTTTTTTGGTGCTCCAACAACTGTAACTGTGTCTTTAAACAGCAAGTAGCACAGAGCACCAAAAATAGCCCAGCGAGTTGCAGAGCAGATCTGCTCTCCTTGAGGAGGGGAGGCAAGAGGAGGATGGCGACAGAGAGCAGGAGGAGGTGCAGAGAGAGAGGAGGAGAGATGACAGGGAAAAGATGGCAGAGAGAGACCAATTCTCCAGGATTTAGGCTTCCCTGCTGTGATTAAATTCAAGTTTCTCCTGCAGTGTCAGCAGTCAGCGCCTCAAAAAAAAAACAAAAAAAAGTCGCATAGCAACATGAAACATTTCAAACGTTATGAAAGAACAAGCAAAAAAACATAATGGTTGCAGAAGTCAAGTTGACTGAATAAGTTGTTTCTCGTTTGCATTAAATTATCTCCCACAAAGCAACCTGATATCTGCCATAGCTGCAAATCAAACACCTGTGAGGCAAATATTGTGGCTTTCAAAACTGTTCACACTCCGATTACAATGTTGGGGTTTTGTGTCAAAAAGAATTACATCTTGATGAGCACTGAAAACTGGTTTTAACATCATTTGTGACATCTATCCTTTAGGAATCAACTTTCTTGAGGGAAACAGACAGCATAGAAATTGCAACAACCTGGTTACATAATGCTAAATTAATATCTTGCTGAGCACATTTTGAGCTAATTTCAGCATTCAGTCTTCTTTGGTGTGATTCCATCAGCATCCCATTTTCTAACCAACTAATTTTACCTTTTTTAAACCTGAAAAGGTTTTTTCTATATTTGCCAGATCGTGGGGACTTCTCTCGTTCAGAGCATATTATCCGTCAGATTATCTGTCTGTTTTTTGTCCTGGGATCTAGCGTGAAACTTTCCAAGACTTAAATTTGTCTCAGATAAAGTTGTTGGATGATTTGAGTCATGCATTGCATAAAGATTTTGTTTTAAAATTGACAAGTATTTAAAAGGGTTAGGCTGTTAAAGATTTTATCCAATGTGACAAAAGTTTAGAATCAGGGGGAAACGTAATCCCAGAAGATAATCCTGCCCCCACCACTTTACTGTGGGTTCTTGGTGATAAGGGGTCCCAAACTTCCCATTTAGAAGTCCCAGTCTGATTTCATTACACCATCAAATGTTTCTGTAAAGTTTTGAGAGAATTTAGCAAAATCTAGAAGTTAATTTTGGAAGTAAAGGACCATCATTTTTGCCAAACTCCTTTTTCCAGATGTATAAAGAATACAGAAGATTGTTTTCATGTATGGAACCCAATGAAGAATAAACAAAAATTTGAATTAGCACCTCGTTTTGTATAAATGTACGACTCTGGACAATGCAAATGACCAGTTTACGTCTCGTCTTTTCATCAGTGAGTACAAATGTCCAATTTTAGTAATGATGCATTTTTTTGTAATCTTTTCCTGACTGAAACCTTGATGACATCCATTCGACTCATGATATCTATCATAAGAATCCTCCTTGAGCTTTTATCAGGTGGATAACATTCATTATAACACTCGAGAAGACTGAAAGCTGAAACTGAATGAAAAGGTAATTCAACAAAGTAAAGCAGCCATTTTTTGTTACTTTTTTTTAGAATTTCCCTCCATTAAAATAGATGTTCACTTGAGTTGTAAAGGATACAATTCTCCATAAAGATTGATTAAGTTCTGAAATGATAAATTATTATTTCATTTTCTTAAAATCACCAAAACTTTAACAGCCACTGCGGATCAGAAAACCTCATTATGCAAGATTACCATGAATCTCAATATCAATAGGTTGTGGGAAGTTCATTTCTTCATACTTTCAACCATCTCATCTGATGGAAAAACACAATACAAAGTGCTATCATCGCAAACTTTCCCCAGACAACATATATATATATATATATATATATATATACACACACATAGTGAAGAGTTGAGTGAAGCTTTGCTGCTCTGGGAGAGAAAGAGAAGGAAAGAGAGAACAAATATGTGCTTTATTCCTCCACTACAACTGATAATGTGATGTGTGGCAGAAGAGTCTTGTAAACTGAAATTTTGTATTTTCTAACCCCCTCGATACAACAGCTATGAAAATGATAACGTCGCTGTTATCATTTTGCCATGTTATGACTGAGATCATATCTGGAAGATTAAAGTCCAGTTCTTTTATTGAGAGAGTAAGAGAGGAGGCTGTTTTTCATCCTCATTTAAAACTACACGATAAAAACGTTAAGCTGCCGTATCGCTTCACAATGCAAACGACGTTATAAACGTCACCATGTTTCCGCGTTTTTCTAGAAGTGATTGTTTCTAATCGCTTCTCGGCTCCTTAAAGAAGGTGGCAATCTTTTTTTTTTTTCAGTAAAAAGATTGTACAACTAGAAGTACAATCAGGAAATAAAACCAACATGTCACTCAACATACTTAGATAAAGAAAGTAAATATCTGTCAGTCATTTGACCAATGATCAGAATTAGTCAGTTTTTCCCAAATCAAGCTCATCAAATATTAAAAGGTTTTTTTTTCCCCCTATGTTCTTTAAAAATGTTCTACATTTATGGTGTGTTGATAAAAATCCACAAACAGAATGTTTTTTCATGTGCTTTAGTTTGATTTCAGTAAAATCAAGTGAAGGTCGGATTCATGCTTTCATGTAAACAGTTTTTAAAGATCTGAGTTTATAAGTGAACAAGCTTTTTTACAATCATCCAGCGGTAAACCGTTTTAATCACCAAAAGACAAGCTGACACACAGCGCATGGCAAAAATAAAGCAGCATTGCCTTTAAAAAAAAAAAGACTAGCATTAACTTAATATCAAAACAATACTCATTTGTGGTTCAAATCAAGGGGAAAGAGAGAGCACTTAATGTTGGCATCTCACTTAAAATAAAGGTAAAGGAATTAAATTAAACACAGGTGGCTGTGAAACTTGCTTTAAAAACTGCAGTGGGCGACACGGCGATGCAACTGTTAGCACCTGCCATGGAGCTGGAGGGTTTCAAATATCTCAAATAGCATGAGATCTTGGTATTTGGATTTGCATGTTCTCCCCCACGTACTCCCAAAGTCCAAAGATATGACTTTAAAGTAACTGGTCTGTTGGGTATGACTGTGTGTTTTTTCTCTGTGTCTGTGTTGCCCTAAGATGCATTAAAAATACATTTTCTACATCCGTTGTGTAAAGTAAAAAGTTGCCTTAAAGGCTTTTAACCATAGATAACGATTGTGAATATTTACACCAAATAGTGTGATTGTACTGCCGTCAATTATCAAATTCAATTGTATTATCAAATTGATTGATGCTCTTTGGAGCCAACAGCCCCAATTATGGATTTATTGTCGGGGTGTTGAAGATGTCATAAACTAAGAGTTACAGTTTTTAACACATTTCCCTCCAGATAAAGATAACAAACACAATAATTGTCCATCCATCCTGGTAAATGTGACTTTGCAAAAGGTGGACATGCTTTGAACCAAAATCAGCCGCTATCTTTTACCCACTAATCGGAGATCTTCTATCGAATAGAACAATTACAGTACGCTATGAAAAATCTTGTTGACAATTATTTTAACCGCAGTGTATTTCATGTTAAAGATATGATAAAACAAACTTCATATTTGTAATGAGCTAAAATCCTTTTTGATCGTTGCTAATCTCATCAGTACAGATTATTAAAAGTTAAAGTACTTACTATTGCTGGACTTGAGGTCTCTGTGGATGATTGGTACAAACGCCTGGTTGTGCAGGTAATCCATGCCCGTGGCAATCTGCACGGCCCAGTTCACCAAAACCCTCGGGGGAACATTCTTCCCAGCCAGTGCACGGTTCAAAGCCCCTCCTCTGGCATACTCCATCACCAAGCAGAGGTTGGGTTCCTTCAGGCAAACCCCGCGGAGAGCAATAATGTTGGGGTGACGAAGCATCCAAAACAGCCTGGCCTCCTGCCGCACGCTCTCCGCTGTGACACTAATATCCTCATCTGGATCCTGCCTGGCAGCCTTTACAGCAACCTCCTCTTTCCGCCAAACTCCTTTGTACACCTTCCCGAATCCGCCGGCTCCTATCACCTCCTCCAGGGTCAGTTCTGAGAAGTCAATCTCCAAGGGGGAATCACTCACCCGAACTGCCACTAGGCTCCCGACCTTCAGCTGCTGGTAACTAGCAGCGTCTCCTCTGGTGACATAGTTACTCGGAAAGATACCCACCTTGTCCTGGATCTTTCCTGTCCACCACCCCTCGTCCCCAGACACTTTGGAGTCTTTGGAGAGAACCTCGAGGAGGTCACCGCGTCGCAGGGTTAATTCCTCATCTGCTGTGGCCTCATAATCAAACACCGCCGTCCAGTATGGGTTGGGGTTCTTAACCCCACATCGGCGACCGGGATGAGAATCTGGAGAGTCCGAGGACGAGACGGTAGAGGAGTTCCAGCTGGTTCCGTTCTCCACCTGCACGAACGGGGCGGGGGACATCGGTGGTGGAGGGGTCATGCTCGGGGGCATGGACAAGGAGGAGGTAGTGGTAGAAGAGGATGGGGGCCCAGGGCGGATGAGGCAAGGGGGAGGCGGTGAGCAGCAGCCTCCGCAGCTGGTGCAGGACACCGGGGTCGCTGTGCTGCTTGTTCTTCCGTATGGATTCATGGCAGCCTCACTGCTGTTTGAAGCTTTGGGCTGGCCCCGTGTCAACTCAGGCACGAAACCCTCTCAAGGCCCATGGACTGAGACGAAGTGGCCTCGACCAGCCTGAAGGAGCCCAGATCAGGGGATCTCCCCCCTCACTGCATCTCATTTATGAACTTGTGCCAAATCGTACAGTTGCAACACAATGTGAAAGTAGGAGGTATGGCCACAAGGCAAGTTGACACAGGGGTAATGTACTTCAGGTCAAACAATGTCACTCAGCAGGGCAGCTCCATGACTGGATTTCCTAGAAAACGGATTATTTGCATGGACTGTTGAGTCTTTCGAAAGCTGACACAAATTCTCCGTAAATTAGAAAACAGGTAATCATAGCTATTTATAATAAAAACTGATTGCCATCATTGTGGTTTTGCATGGGAGGATGCAAATATTTAGTGAAGGATGTGCATAACTGTGGAAAAATTCATTCCTGGGTTTTAGGAAACGTATGCGTACGTATAATAATAATAATAATAATAATAAATTATGACCTCGGAGATTTTCGTTCTTGGCTTCAGTTTGCTTAATTTCAGCCAATTAAAAATGAACCCTGAGAGATCGGAGGCGGCTTCACCAGTTGCTGGCGTGACAATGAAGCCACAGCTGACTGTCAGATTAATTTCAGTCAGGAAAATGAATTATGAGGCTCCCAGTAACAGCCAAAGCAAGTGCATGAGCCGAGTGAAATCCTCTGTGCAGGAGTGTGGGGGGTGGAGGGGGAGGAGGAAGGGGTTCACATCATTTCTCATCCAGCCGATGCACCTCCCCCGCCAGCCGTCTCCATGAATGTGGTGTGCTGCTTTCTCCTCTGCGTCGTGCGTGGAAATATCCCCGGGTATCTTCGCCCTACATCTCCACGAGCCGGTCCGGGGCTAAATCCTATCCACGCATGGCCACCTCGTTAAAGGCTCCAGACAAAAGGGCCTCGTCCATTTTAATACAGCTGAGCGGGGATGAGAGAGCCGGGCCGACGGCTGAGTGGCAGCAGGTACTCAGTGACTGCCGCGGGGCAGTGAAGTGGCACCATGTTCAGCATCCAGAGCAGCGCGAGCGCAACAAACCTGCCTCCGTGCGTGCGCAGCGGCCTGCATCAGTCGCCTCTGCTGCTGCGGGGCTCCATCGGGTCTGCTGCAGGACAAGTCCGTCTTCGCTGGAGACCGATAAATACAAACATTTATCATTATTGGCTCACGTTTAGAGGAGGAGCTGCATGTTCGGCTGTGCCGGAGGCTGTGTGAGCGTCTTCTTTAGCAGAGACGGAGGCTGTCGCTCGGTTCAGCAAGGTGGAAAATGTTGTCAGCGAAGATTTGCATGGAGCTGGCGGGGATCCGAGTCCACTGTAGCCGTGTCCCTTTCTAAATAATAATACTAATACAAAAATATTCTAATACGTGTATGACGCGTCTTCCGCCTCTGGCTTCTTTATTTTATCCCGGCGTCCACGGAAGCCTAACCTGGACACTGAAGGCAGCAACATCCACAGAAACAGTCGCAGGGGCGTCTTCATTAGGATCCGAAACCCCAATTAAATTCAGAATTAAATTAAAGCGGTCTTTGCAGCTTAGTGGCTGTTGTTATTCCGGAGCGTTTCGCCGTGTCCCGGCGGGTTTTGTCCTCCAAATAAGGCGTAGACTCCACTATTCCGCTCCCGAGCTCGGAGCTGTCAGTCTGTGGGCTGACTTTGCATCCAAACACACCGGGCAGAGGCGTGCGCGTTCACGGGAACGAGCGCGTCCGATGTTTTCGATCTTCAAGTCATCCGGAGGGCCGCAGCGTGCATTTTCAGCTCTGGCCATCCCTTCTTGCGGCCGTGTGCAAATCTGCAGTTCACCTCAGCCCGGACAGAGAGGGCGGTCCTGGCAAAATAATATGAAACTGTGCTGGTGCATTCTGGGTAATGTAGTTGAGAAGGTCTCTCTTTCTGACCTACATCATTTCGGCAGCTGATATAATGACATAATTAGCAATATCATGCTTGTATTAACAAGGGATTGGTAACACTGGAGATATTCCACAAAATAATATTCAAATTACTCCACTATAACATAAACTGCATTGTAGTCCGTTTACATATATGAAAATAGTGCAATATTTTTGTAAAGCTTGACAAAAATATATTAAGATTTAATTCACACCTGTTCTGTGATCCATAATGACACCATAAAACCTAATTTATGAACGTAATCAATGTTTTTTTTATAATGTTGAAAACATAATTATGTGTTAATTCAATTAACTAAATTGAATTGACATCGATTACCACCTGGAATGTCTTTATTATTTTAAAATATACAATCAAACAACATAAACAAAAAGTTAACATTTTAAATAAATCAAAATCTGACCATACGCTCACAAGTGAAGCTTTTATGAAGCCACGCTGCCCCCTGGTGTGTTTTTACTGACACACAAGCATGATGTATAACTCCAGGTTCCTACAATCCACCATTTTTGTCAGTGATTCAATTCAACCTGTGAAACATGCATTGCATATAGATTTATTACACACGAATATTTTTTAAATGTTCGCGTCAAAATTTTTACATAGCACATTTAAAAACGTCCACTGACCAAAGACATTGAATTTCCCAGCAAAACACAAGGCAAAAACAAGTTTTTTTAAATCAAGAAATGTAATCTATAAACATGTGACGGCCACACTTTACACAATCACTGTGGCAGCAGACATCTTCATTGATAGATGTTGCATGTTCACAAAATTAATAGGAAACTGAATGAAAGGAAAAAGGAAATCGGTTCACAAACAGCGGGCATGAAACAGTCTTAAAAGTGATTTTACAGGTATGCTTCTATGAGTTTTAGAGTTTCTAATTTCCAGGTAAGCCACCAAAAAGGTTGATTTTACGCACAAAATAAAGTTCTTTTTCTGCCGGATGTTTTTCACATTGGTCTGTGGTTTGAATTAAAACACTGTAACTGTAAGAAGTGAGTGTAATTAAGTATTTGAAGGGAGTGAAAACCAATATGTTTTTGTAGTATTTTAGTATTTTTTTGGTACTGTTTCAACTGGAAACATGTAAAGTCAAAAGCGAACGGTGGTTAATTATATGTTTATAAGTACTTTTGTTTGAGTCAATAAACAATAATTTTTTTTTATGGCAATGTTTCTTTGAGGTGCAATATTAAAAAGATTGCAAATTCTCTAGAAAATGTCAAACAACAGACATTAAATAAAGATGCAAAAACATAAATGCAAGTAAAACGATTGCAACATTTTTTTAAATCATCTTAAATCACTAAACTAAACCACGAGCCACCCGTAGAAATTGAAGGACCAATCTGAAGGTATACCAACATCAGTTAGTGGGGAAATTATCTTTGCTCACCACAGGGTGGCGCCATTTAGCAACTTATGCACTTGCCTTTGAATTCAAATTCAGTTTGTGGATCCAGACACCAGTCGACAAAAGCCATCTCAATTTCAAATGAAATCAAAATACTACCCAATTTTATGCCAATAATCGTAGAAACAAATGTTCAATATATCTTGTCAAAATATTTAAAAACGTCACGTTTAGAATCTACATTTAAGAAAACTCAAACGTTTCTCGGACAAATATCAGTGTACTGCAGTCTTTCAGTTTTATTTATCTATGAGTAATTGACCCCACCTAAAATGAGTTTTGAAAATATCAGAAAACTCACAATTAAAATTACCAGTCAACGTTTCAGCATTTTGTTTGTCATAGATTAAATCGTAAAGTCCAATTTGTTTCTGGTTGCTGAAGAAATGAAGATATAATCTTTATTTATTTATTTATTTTATTTCTTTAAATGAAACTATGAAGATAAAAAAATATTGAAAGAATAGTTAAAAGTCTCTATTAGTTGATTTATTATGAAACATGGTGGAAATATAACTATAAAAACTACAAAATACATGATACCTCAGGTTTTCCCCTAGAAGAAGCCCATCCATATAGTCCACAGTGTTTAGAATTACATAATTCTGGTCACTGAAAACAATGACCAGAATTATTAGTCATTAGTATAAGAAATGACTAAGCTATCCTCAAAAGGATAATGTTTGGTCTGAAAGGTTGATTACGAAAGAAACACTTCTGAAAATCTCGAATGTACTCGCATAATGAAGAACAAAGCTATACTTTTTTATAAGAAGTATTTTTGCTTGTTGCAGTATTATTTTAGAAATTAATACATGTTAGAAATGAATTTGAAACAACCCAGTTGAAAGAGTTGCAGGACGAAAAACGTTCAGAAAAAAATATATCCTTCACTCATTATAGATGATCAGCTGAGACTGAATCCAAATTGTTCTATTGGATGAATTGCTCAAAAAATATATTAAGTTCCTGAAAAAAAAACCTCACAATTAATTGACATTAATGGTCAATACTGCTGTATTTTATAAGCAGTTAATTTCAAGCTATAGAGACAAGCGACAATGTATGTGGGAAGGAGAAATATAATTACTTTTAACGTTGAAAATAAATGGATTATGTAGGATTTGGTTATGTATTGAAACGTCCTGCTTCAGCTGTGGCGATCTGCTGCCCCTTCTGGTTACTATCAGTGTTGCAGCTAATGTGTCTGCGCATGCGCGGTAGGAGTGCGGGCGCAGTTTGTACCTTGGTTTCGGTTGAGCATTCTTGGCAACGTCTCGCTCGGAGAACAGGCTGCACACTGACGGTGAACCACCGACTGTTCCTCCCCCCCCCTCTCGATGTCCAGAGAGTTGTGATTAACGGACTAACAGAACACACCGGAGCGGGTTTTTAGGTAAGGTTTTTCATTGTCTCTGCGGCTTTCTTTGGCTTGTTTTAGCTGAAACTGCGGCAAAATATTCTCAGGAGCTGAAAAGTGACGAGAGAACTGAACGTTAGCGAGCGGGGCAAACACCGAGCGGCGGCAGCTGAGCCAACCAACTTCAGTCAGCCTCTCGACTGCCGCCCAGCCGTTTGTCCCTCAGTCTAACCTGGAGGCTGGTACCCCAGCCCCGAGCTCTGCCTCAGCCTGCGAGTTCCCGGCGAGCTTCAAATCTACCGCTACCCGCGATAATTTATTTACTACAAAAATACTCCACAACCTCTCTGATCGTTCAAGATCCAGTGCGCATGCTCTCTGGGGTTCTATAGAATTCGGTTTTGTAGTTTTCCTGCGCATGAATTAATCACAGTCGCGAGGGCCAGTGGAAAATGGTAAAAACTACAAGTTCCAGACAATGGAGCTTTGTTTGGGAGCGAGGCTAGGCTGCTAAGTTAGCCTTGAAACAAGCTTTGAATTTCGAGTAGTTGCAAGTTGTGCTGGTTGGAGGCTCGCTTCGCCGCGCGGAGCATGACAAATGTTTGGGCTGCGGGGTTTAAACGGTTGTTTGCGGCTACGGGTCGTCATGAGGGGGCGTGCAACACGTTTTAATTGTTGTAGTAAAAGCAGGACTGGAGGAGCTCCTCTGCGTGTGTGGACTCGCACCGTCGGTTCACCTGTCGGAAGACCTGTGTCAGTTTGATCAGGATTAGCAAACGCATTGTTGCACAGGTGCGTTTGTGTATACACCGGCTGAATGGGAGAAGATGATGCCTGTCTTTGCTATTGAAATCCCATGTGTTGCTGTATTTCCCAGCCTTCGGGAAATGGCACCTTGAGTATTAGGATGTGGATTCCTGAGAGCAGCAGAGCATGGCTGCACTGTGCATTCTCTTGGCTCCATTTACTCTGTTTCCCTTCCAAAAAAAAAAAAAAAATAAAAAAAGGTGACTATGATGTTCAGATTGTTTCTGGTTAATCACGTGAGCAGCATTACAAATTAGTGTTTGTGTGCGGTGGGCATAACCTAGATTTCACGTCCAGTGTGGAACTCAGGTGGTTCCGCACATAGTAAATTCAATAGAGGAGTGTTGTTGATGGATCACTGCAGACATTCATGCAGTTTCCACATCCAACTTCTATTGCTCTTTTGCAGGTATGTTAACACAATATTGAAAAGTTGCATGTGAAAACAATCTGTTTCATCCATCCATCTATTTTCTAACTCCTTTGTCCCTAGTGGGGTCGGGACGGGTGGGCAAGAGGCAGAGTCAACCCTGGACAGGTCGCCAGTCTGTCGCAGACAGTCTGTTTCATCTGACAGCAATAAAAGAACTTATGCCAAGATCATTTATGTAGGTCAAAAGATTATGTGGTCAGCCTGTTGAGCGCTGAAAGACTGGAGTAATTTATTTCCCTCAATTTACGTTGGACACTTGACAAATTGTGACTCAAAATTACATACACATACAGACACAAAAAAAAATAAATAAAACTGCTTAGCTTGAAAAATATTTTAGCTCTTCTCTTCCCAAATTTTGCTGGACAATAAATTAATTTTGCTGGACAATAAATTATCCCAGGAATTATTGTAACATGAACGAGACCATTTTCAACTAACATAACGGTAATGCCATAATGATGCAAGAACACAATCTCAATAAACTTTAAAATCTAATAAACAGTTAACACTCGGAACTGATAGACATTTTAAATATCTGCAATAAACAAACAAAACGATATAAACAGCAAATAAAATGAATTACGAAGTCTCTGTAATTAAAATTTTCCTTCAAAAAAGGGCCAGTTGAGACCAATGCACCACACTGAAGATGAGTTTTGGTAGGAAAGAGAGCATGAGAAAAGAGAAAAACGACAAATCATGCAAATGGAAATTATTGAGCTTGTTTTAATGTATCATGCAATTAATTGATTTATTGCTTATTGTGACAGGCCCACTTGTCATAAAACATTCAACAAGCAGTGCTTTATGAATGTTCTGTCTTTTTTGAATAAATGTCCAATAATTTATTTTTCAATAGTACTTTCATTGAGCCAAAAGGTCATGTTTGTTGTTTCACCATTGAATCCACTGTTAACTTCAGTGTTGGATGTTTAAATTGAAAATATACAGTGGTATCTAATAGTCATTATTAGAAATCACATGATGGCGATATTATTGTTAAACATTGCAGTGGTGAAATCAGCTGGGATAAATGCCCATTTTCTTCACTTGTCGTTTTCTCTCTGTGACCTTTTGCAACAATCAGCTTCCTGCTGCAGTGAGACTCCAGCTATCACCTACTGCATTCAACACTAGGGCTGTGTGATATTAGGAAAAAAAAATGCAACATACAATAATATTGATGAGTGTTGCGTTAACGGTACAAGTTATAAATGATCAGAAACTTATTAAACAGTTTTGAAGCCTGTCTGCTTCAGGATTCATGACCTCTGATAATGGGCAATCTGTCAAGCTTCTTGGGATTGGAAATCAATATTTCAATAAAATCCAAGGTTTAATTGGAAAAGCAACTTCTGGCCAGCATACGCTGTTTTGGAAATGAAGCGACTTGGTTATAGTTTCTCAATGACTTGACCAAGTTTGTTTTCTAAAAAAAAAAAAAAAAAAAAATCTTAAAAACTAGTGTCATCAAATACATTACAGCCAAATAGAATTTTAATTCACGTTACTGTAAGTATTAACGAACATAATTGTAGTCCAGTCATTCTTTACAATGTGCTTATTGTGTTCTTTGATACATATACATTGTCCTGCCCTGTTTATATCTATTTGTACAATGAAGTGAAAATAATCACAACTGAACTGAATTATCTAAACATTAGAAGTAATGCTTATTTAGTAGTACTTGTAGAGAAATTTATTGTCCTCAAGAGGCAATTGGATTATAAATCATATCAACTGATACTACATTTCCACTGTTGACACTGAAAAAAAAGACTATTGTTTCTACTTCAGTTAAACACTGTCACATAACAGTCACTCATTTACTTTATATTTCTCCATTCTGCTTCTCTTCATTTTCAGTTGTTCTAAATGGAACATCTCCCCAGCTTTGTAATCCTTGTATGATACACATTCTTCAACTTGGTGGGATACACCATCTGAGCTAATCTGGACTATTTTCATAACTTCGACCTGATGTCACTATAGCGCCTCCAGCAGTTATCTTGTAGTCGTCTCCACTGGGTGCCAGATAACAGTTGCTTATGATCTGGGATCAGTCTGAACATCTCATATTTTCTGCTACTTAGTTTGGTGTTTCATTGCAAGCAGCTGCAGGAACAAAGAACACTGTCTTCAAAGGGAGCTGGATGTGGGCCACCTGAGTGATTTTGCCTGTAAACATTGGTTTGAATCACCATGTTGTATCTTCACACGAATGATTCAGTTGTTGATCTGTTTCCTCTTTTTCTTTGTTCTTGAAAAATTCATTTTGGAGAACTTACTTGCAGGCTTTTTTTTTTTTTTTTTGTGATGACCATCTTTTTAGAAAAACAGAAATGTTACCACCGCCGTCCCTTGTAACAATTTCACTAATGCGTCAAAAGCTGTGCTTTTGGCACCTGTGAGTTTTTGATTCCCAGCTGCGACATCTTGGCAGCGCTTCTGCTGTTTGTAATATCATCCCTTGCCAGGCTTCCAGTTAATCCTTTTACACATCCTTTCGTTAAATAAAGGTTAATATAAAAGAAAGTGTGCGCTTCCAGAATGCTTGGGAACAAACGCATGCACTCACACACCATCCATCATGATCATGGATGTGTCCTGATAGGTCAGAGTGGGAGGACAAACCGTTAGAGCATGGATACCATCTGCTCTGTGTCAAGGTCCACGCTTGCGCCCCAGTGTGTTTGCATAAGTGTATGTTTTAAGGAGACAGGCATGTAAAATTGTCTTAAAATTCCCTTTTTTTTCCTCAAGTATAATTGAATAACCTGAACATTACGGGCTACTTGGACTCAGCTGCATCTTAAACTGTTCTCCCCAATTCTTCGTCATAAATTAACAAGTTAGACCCGCATTGACAGTTACTCCACAAGCAATCACACCTGTCATTACAGCTTCCTCCTAGCTGGGCTGAAATGCTGTTAGGACATTAACTGACTCCGGTCAGCAGGTGTTTCTGCTTGATTACAGTTGTAATGCTTTTATTGGAAAATGTGAAATGAGGTGAAGTTATCATCGACCCAGTGGTTCAGACCAGGCAACTCCTATTTATGTTTGGTCAAAAATTCTGCCGTACAGAAAAAAAAGGCACTGTGACATATTTTGGATCCATATACAAAATTGCCTAAAACTGAACAATGTATTGGCAATTTATTAAATCCTTTCTGAGAGCATGAACATTTACCTGTTGGTATTTTTATTTGTCTTGCCAAAGTATTCACACTGCTTGAATTTTTTTCTTATTGCAAGCAAACATATTTTATTGGGACTTTGTGTGGTAGACCAATGCAAAGTAATGGACGAGTGTAGAAAAACATTGACTGACAGAGTGTTTAGGAGTATGTCCATCAGCTTTTTGTATACAGGTACATCCTTTGCAAAATAGCTCAGTCGGATTGAATGGAGATTGTAGGCACAGAATTTTGTTTGGATCTTGGCTGGGCTATTCTAACACATCAGCATGCTTTCTTCCATACATCGTAACGCTGACTGCATGATTGGGATTGTTGTCCTCGTGGAACATTTTTCATAACTTTGCTTACTCTAAAAAATATTTGACAGCTTTATTCCTAATCTGCCCGATGTATTTCTTGGTCTTTATGTTGCCTGTTCACTAGTGTTCTCCAAGGGTATTTTCACACATGATAGTCCAGTGGATTTGGTTAGACTGGGGACCGAAATTGCAACATTTGTTACATATTTAGCTGGTGTGGTTCACTTTCACACTGCGTCAAACAAACCAAACCCCCTTCCTCTTGGCACTGCACCAAGAACCACTGGAGGAAACGACGTGAAAACTTCTGAAGAAGACATTGATTGCAACTTCCTTCTTTATGATGCGCAAACAAAAATGGAGAGGCATCAGATTTTAGCAGTTGTAGGATTTCTCTTTTGCCTTTGGCAAATGACCATGAGCCATTTCTGCTGCTACTGTTAGACGTATGTGTTTAGTTTGGTTTTATTTACTTCCTGCTTTTGGAGCCGTGTCCGGTCTGTTTGCATCCACATATGAACCACAACAGAGGTCACTTCAAACAAAAAGATACCTAAGTTTTTAGGTTGACCAAAGTTCACTGTTTTGATCTACATCAGAGTTCGATTGCTTGTTCATACATTCCCAAACAACTTTCTAGGCAAGCAAACTAGAGTTTGATTAAAGTACCCTAACAGACCTGAGAGGCCTTCACAGGCAATACTGGGATTAAATTACATGTAAATTGAAACTTTCGACTAGCTTGGTGATTTTATTTAATTTTACTTTTATTTAGGGGTATCGGAGTAAAGAGGGATGATTTTTATTAAAGTTGTTCCAAAACCTTGGGTAATTTTCTTTCCGCTTTAAAAAATATGTGGTAAATTAGAACATAAAATCCCAATAAAGTACTAGGTTTGTATTATTAAAGAGGAACAATATGAAAAGGGCATTTAAAAACTTCTCCAAGGTACTGCATGAATCAGGAGCATAGCAGAACTGAATAAGGACCCCAGGCATATATGCAAATCACAATATATTACTTTTGTCTAAATAGCATTTGTCTGTCTAACCAGGCAGTTTGAGGGTACCAGGACGACTCATGTGGGCGAAAGCAAGCATCCGTACAGAGAGTACAGAAAACTACATTTTATTTGGTATTTATGTAAGGCAGTGCATGTTTATGTAACACTGTGGTGCATTGGAGATGTGCATAAAACGTTTCTTTGCATACCTGCCAGGTAATCAAAATCTTACCTGGCAGGTTTGGACTTCTCAGTTCTGGCTAATCTGGCTACAAAGCACCCAGGGGAAGTTTTCTTTTATTAAAGCTGTGGCCACTGTGTTGTGGTGAATATTTGAAATGCGGTTAAACCAGCTCCTTCATGTGCAGTTAACTCAGTTTTATAGAAATGTGTCATGCCCATGTGTGAGACAGAGTGCAGGTGTACAAGATGAAATGGCATTATATAATCGGTGTTACAGTCCCTTCTCTCTCACTCTGTCTGATGAGTTTTCTTCCCTTGAGGATCTTATCCATAAGTCAGTTTTAATGACGGTGTCAAGAGGTCAGATTTACAGAAACGGAGAGACACACAATGCTCTCTGAAATGAGGCTCTGCTTTATGGGCTTTGTTGAGGTATAAAACATTTGATAGGCAGGCAGTTGGTCAGTTGAGCCTGTCTCGTTTTTTCGGTCCACTCAGTTTCTCCCAAGGTGTTGTTGACAATCACAGTCTTACTCTTATGGAAACAGTGAAATTTCTGACTTACAGTCCTGCATGCAGCCACCTGAAAAAGTATTGTATTCAACTGGTTTGACTATCAGAGAGGCCGGTTTGATAGAGCCTCTCTATCTCAGCACAGGCTTAGAACCAGACTCCATCTTTCTTTCTCTCTGCTCCTCTGTGCTGCTAGATATGTTTGACCGGAGTAAATATAGCCTGTTGGTTTTAGCTAGAGGATAAACACAGATGTTGAGGACGCTTTGCCTTGCCACAGGTTGGCCAGTTTCCTACCAGCGGTCAGTGCTGGTAGGAACACATCGAAAAGCCTCATCGTCCATCCGCACACCCTTTAACAGTGTTACTGGAGTTATCGCTAAGCTTTTAACAAGATTAGACATACACTTGACTACAAAGTAATGCCCTGACAACATGGTGTATGTAAACTGATTTCACCAGGCCTGCGGTGGCATCTGTTTAGGTGTTTTTTCTTAGTGGAAGCTTTGCTGATATCCACCAAAGAAAGCATATGTACTGTTTGCTTCCTGAATGCTTCAAAAAACTAACTGCTGGTTGATGCATTTATAAACCAAAAATGATGGTAGTTCTTAATACTCATGCTCTAAATAAACGGAAGATTTACATCAGCTTTTGACCGTCTGACCTCCAATCACACATAACCCAGGGAAAATTGACCAACATCTATACTCTATTTGCTTTTTGCCTTGTGTTTTCTTTTCACCAGTATCTTTATATTGGGCATTGTTGTCTCCAAAGTAAGGATGCAAAACTGTTGGCTTCAAGATGTCTAATTGTTTTTACGTCCTTTCATTCCTTTTCTGTTGCTAAAGAATGCATCTGCGTGTTGTTCTCTGGAGAAAGTTTGCGCCAGGACAACCGTATCCCAAGTGGAACGTTTTGTTTTCTTGTAGGATTTCACAGTCAAAGTTACGGATCTTCTCAATTTAGTGTCTTCGTATGTGGTGGCGATGTGAAGTAGCCATTTGCTTCTTTCAAACATGCAGCTTATTGGCTAAAACCAATGGGGTGGTTTCTTCAATACTTCAACTACTATATTTTGTAAGAAAACAAAAATCACAATTTTCTCTAAATGTATGATTTTTAATTTTTTTTTTTATTCTTTTTTTTCTCTGTTTCTGCTCTGGTGACTCATTCCTGATTTTGCCTTGGCGCAACACATAATTACACTAGTATTCTTAGATGTTGTTTTGGGCCCTTTTTAATTCTACTTTCTTCCATATGTGCCTCTGTATAAAACGCTGTTATGTTATTGTGTAGAACAATTGGTTAGGATACTTGAAATGATTTCAGTCTTTAGTTTTGTTACGTCAGTGAACAAACTTTTTCCCATAAAATGTTCAGATGTGCATCCCTTGCTTATAGCTCTTAGAAATACAGCTGCCACCTTTCTGGGTTATGGTTCTGTTCAAACAACTTGTTTTGGGTCTTGGAGGATTTGTCTGGTGTTTCAAGAGGAAGTGTGTGTTGTTACACCTGCTTCATAGTCGTCCCCAATTGAGAGTTTACTCATGGGAATAACAGGTGTTGTGTTTCCACAAAGAGCTCTATCATGCACTAACATGGGAGAAATGCTCTGCAAACAGGAAATCCTTCCTGGCAGGATAAAGAAGCAGCTGATTCTGTTTCCATCTGTTTATTATGGACTGAGAGAATTAAATTAACCCACTTTCACACATTTACGCCTGAGCTTGACCATCACAAACGCTTCTCAAGTTCACCTGTGGGGCTTGCTGCTATTTTCCGCTCTCGTACCGCTAACCAGATGCAAGTAAGACCCGGAAGGGAAGAGTCTGACTGATTTGAGTGCACAGGAGGCATAACCTGTTGTGGTATATATACACTGAGACTTTAAAAATTGTTCAAATGTATGCATGTTCAGAATGGTGAAGAAGACGCTTGTCCGTTTTTCTGCCTGTATATTAATAAATTACAAATAGGTCTGTCACAATAACAAGTTTTACTGGACGTTAACTTATCCAAGAAGTTATTGCAATAAATGATGTTGTTTTGAGACCATTTTCATGTAATGTAATGGTAATGACAAAATGATGCAAAAAATGACAAAGATCAATAAACTTTAAATTCGACTGAACGTTTAACATGGAACTGGAGGACATTCAAAATATCTAAAATAAACAAAACAACAAATAAAATGAATTATGCTTTTGTTTCTTTTTTGAAGTATTTTAAGCTAAAATGGAATAAATATGATATAGGTTTTTAATAGAGGCAACATTTTTAAAAGACTGAATGATTATCCCCATTACTTCTAATTTTAGCTGCAGTTTGTTTTGTTTGTCCATAAAATCTAACTCAATAACATTAAAACTGTAATAATAAATATCTTTTTCACAACGGTAAGGATACTTGTATTTATGTTTTTTAATAAATGCAGTTATGTCAATTTTTATTTAATTTGGGCAGGATATGCCATGTAGCTCTGTTTACTGGAAATTATAGTACCATGACAATCGCACTGGACAGACAAAACCGTACTGAGACATTTACTATAAAAAAGTAAATGCCTCTCAGCTAGAAATAAACATGATTAAACATTAAACTTGTTCTAAATGAGTAGTCAAAACAAGTAGCGAGTGGGAAAGTTTAAAAGCCCATCATCTCAGGGGAAAATTACTAAATAAACATAACACTGTAATTATTCAGCCCACTTAACACACTCTTAAAACGGCAAGATTTCGGTTAGTGTAGCTCACGCGTTTATCTGTCTTTCCAATTGACCAAGTTTGCTGGCATTTTTCATCGCTTCCCTCACTGCCTACCGGAGAGGTCAAGCTGTCAGACAGGAAGCGAGCACGTTCCGTAGTATGCGTGTTTGTCGGAGATGAGTGTTGATGTGAGTCAGTCATTAAGCATCAGGGAAGGAAGCAGCCTTACACCGCTGTCCACATCTGTCACGAAGACAAATGACCAACTCGCTGGAGATGAGTAATCTCCCTCTTTTCAAGATCAGAAAAATGTCAGAGAGTTAGTCTTCAGCGCGCAGCTGAGACCCTGAAGGTTTTCTTTGTCCATGCATTGTTGAAATACTTGCTGAGCTCATTGTAGTTTCCGGTGAGGAACCATGCCTTCATCAGCATGTTGAAAGTAAAGGGCGTAACACCAGCGGAAAACTTGTGGATGGATTTACATGTTTTCACTTTCTTCTCCTACAACAGGATCCTTTGCTCTTACAAACATGTTCGTCTCTCCAAAAATTATTTACATGTTTCAGCCTCCTCTAGTGTATTAAAAGTAAATATCTTCTTAATTTTGATACATGTATGCTTGGGCCAACATGCATTCCTGCAAGCATACTGGATGTTCGTGCATGTAAGGTCTCCCTTGAGTGCTTCCCTCTGTCTTAAAATGTCAAGTTATTAGTGCTTACTGTAGGCGCATTGTTTTAATGCTAATTGAGTGTAGCATGTGGTCATTCCACAAATACCTCCTCCCCAGATTATTATGGTACTGTATCAAAATATGTGTTGTTCTTTTTCCTTCCCGTGCTCATTTCCAAATCAGATTTGGAGGGAGGCTATTTCGCGGGTTATTTCCAGACGAGTTCATTTGATCTGGCCTGCTCAGAGATGGTCTGGAATGCTAATTTGTTTATGATGCTGGTGAGACAGAGCCGGGGAGATAGAAGGTTAGTTCTGAGAGCAACATAAGGGGATTTCTTACAAAGAACAAATGCTGAACTGTTTGTTTTTAAGTGTGTTATTTTATTTTATATGTGTATGGCTGTCTGATCTCAGCTGAACTAATGATTGATTGATGTGTATTGTTGTAAATTTGCCTTCAGAAAACAAATGAAGTTATTGACTTTTGTTAGAATACCTACCAGCATGTACAGCAATTGGCTGTCTTATGCTGTATTGTTCAAGTTTTGAAAGTGAGTCAACAGCGATCAACTGGAACTGCAACTATTATTATTTTAGCGATTGATTATTGTGATGATTAATCAGATAAAAATTGTGCACATTCTTCAGATTTTTTTTATTTAACAACTTAAGCCTTTTTCAATATAATATTTAAGCATTTTTCAACTGAAATTTATATCTGTTTAAATTAACAAAATATTATTTTAGACATTAATCTCTTAACAGTGGTCATAAAGATATAGAGGATGCAGAAGTAAATGTTGTTTTCATCAAACTGAATGGTCATACCTTTTATGGTTTTAAGCTGTTTTGTTGACCCCAAGCAGCCTGAAAATTGTTTGCCTTAATGTGCTGTTTTATTACATGTATCTGTTGTATTAGTAGTACAGTAATTGTCATAGATAGCAGCGTGCAGTTTAACTCAATAAAAAAATAAACGCTACTCATCTATCAATGACAGATTTAGTGAGAGATCGGTAAAAGAGCGCCCTGAGCTAAATTAACACAACTCCAACCAGCACTCACAACAACATAAGAATTTTTACAGATCATAACTAAATTGTCAAATCAAACAATGACTTTACGTAACAACTGCTTTGGTTTAAAAGAAGAAAACAATTACGTCTATTGTTGGTTCAATAATATATTGCAGATTATTTATGGCTATAATAATTTTGTCCTGAAGATGTATTCATTTATTGCTGTTTTTTTTATTATTATTTAGAAAGGGATGCATGTGGAGCATAGCTTTCGCATACTGAGATTTGTTGGAAAGTTGATCTTCGAGCCAGCTGTCTAAAAGTGCATTGATAATGACTGTATTACTTCAACATCAAGCGAGCCAAGGTGTTAAAAACCTTGAAGAGGTCAGTAGTGGCTGCACAGTTCATAGTGAGTGCTAAACTCTCCTATGTCTCAGGGCCCTGATGTCTACAGCATCAGTTGTTGCCGTTACCAAATTGCTGAAGCAGCAGATTTTTTCCCAATAAACTGTTTGTGCGTTTTTTCCCCCCCATATGTTTTCTGTCTAACGTTAACGCAGCGTGGCTTGTTAACCGTTTGTAGGCGGCGGCCAAGGAGCAGAGGAGAGCAGGAGGAAGCGACAGAGGTTTGGGTGTTTCTTCACAGACCTTAGAGGCTGTTATCATCGTGGGAGACGGATGGGCTGATAACTCACAGGGAGTGAAACGGCCTAATGAGACGAGGGAGAGAAGCGCAGATACAGGGAAGGGCTGAAAGGGAGGTTTGTTGGAAGAAGAAAGCCTGCTCATGTTCTCCCATTTCCTCCAGCACCTCCTTCAATTCATCCTGCCATTTTCTCCCTCCTCCCGAGCCTCCCTGATTGACCTCTGCAGCTGAGCTCTGATTAAAAGAGCTCTCGTTCACTGTGTTAGGCGAGGCTTCACTTGTGAAATAGTAATGATGACCTAAACAAAAACAAAAAAAAAAAGCAAATTAGAACGTGAGCAACTATTTAGATGTGATGCATCAATCACCCCCTGAGAGAGAGAGAGCAGAGAGCCTTGGAGATGGAGGGAGGTTGTGAGTCTGTGGAGGAAATCAACGTGGTTGACTCTAGAGAGGAAGTGTGTGGATGATCTCTTCTTGCTTTAATGAACGGGATTCAGAGAAGAAGCACGAAAACACAGGAGAGGATGGAGATTGGGAATATTTAGTCCCTGTGGGTCAGCTACCTGGTGACAGAATGTGTTTGTAAGATCACTTATCAATCATCGCTGAATCTCACTTGACCCACTTTGCTGCCAGCGCCCTCAACACCTCTCGTCCTCCCTGTTCCAGACATGCACTTAGAGAACCAGACATGAACTCTGCTTCTCTCAACTGAAAACATCTCTATGCACACATGGCTGCATCCATTAAAACACATCCTGCTCATAACTACTTTCTCCTTTAATACATCAGGATATTTTGACTTGGGGCGAGACAATAAGTCAGTAACAATATATGCAGTGATACACATGTGATCAATATCAGTAGATAATATTGTTTTTGATATATGTCTAATAGAGTATTAGATATATTGAATATTCACTAAACTCCAATCTGGAATTGCACATCATTCTGGGAGATACAGGCAAAGACTTTAGCCTTTACTTATGAAGGCCAGCTAAGCTAGGTGAGTGGCATCAACGAATTCACTTGCTCATCTGTTACCGAGCAACAACCTGTTGAGTAACTTGTGCAGCAGCAATTTAAGGTTTCACCACTGTGCCTCATAACTGTTTAAAAATAAAAATAAAAAACAGCATGGAGTGAAAATTGGATAAAAGGAAAAGTCACGCCATCAGTTTGGCATTATTTCAAATATTTCAAATAAAAAAACTAATTGATAATTATCAATATTGACTGATAAGAAACTTTTATATTGTGATTATGTTTTTCGGCCATCTCCGCCACATGTATGAAGATTTTTTTTTTTCTTCACTGTTGTTTAAAATTAAGATGACAAAAAATTATGCCTGTATGTTTTTAGAATCAGCAACTTTGTCATGAGAAGAGATTACACAAATTTCCCTGCATGACTAAATTCCTTAAACACTCCCCATCTCCTCCCTTTACCTTTTGTCCAACTTTTCTGCTCTAAATATTAAGCCATTAGTCAAATCTTTTCATTACAGGCTATATAGCTGCCTGACTGGAAAACAAATGGGCCTCTGTGAGTACATGTGCAGCACTGTGTGAATGCAGGACCACACCCTGGAATCACACTGCAGCTTAAACCAAACACACGGAGAAAGGGAAATGAATGATGGAGACCTGAAATTTTGTCTTATTTGTACTTTGCTCTTTTCTGATTACTTCAGATCACAAGGTGAAGAGCTAGGGCCATGGGCGCCACACTCTCCCTCTGTGGCTCTTTCAGCTGGAGCACGATTTTAGAGATGTGGTGAGAATGCCTTTCTGTTGGTGTTCCATTTGCTGGATCACACAGATCGTTCACTCAGCTGTTTTTACTGGCCAGATTCCACTTCAAAGATGCCGCTTTCCGTCCAGATGCCTGAGATAGCTTTGAGGGGCGAAGACCTCTGTCGGCATGTACGACTTCCCCTCGCCTCGTTTGTTTGATCATGATTTGCTTCGGCAGGAGAACTGCACCCATTAGTGACAGTTACAGTTGCTTTGCTAATATTTTGTGCACCTTGAACTTTTGTCACAGAACTACAAACTTCAGTATATTGTAATGGGGGTTCAACTTGGTAGACCAATGCAACTTGGCAAGGTGATGTAGTCCATCTTAAGTCCAGAGCACATAAGCTATTTTTTTTGTTGTTGTTGTTGTTTTTGCCACCACTAGATGATCAATATATAAAAACCTGATTGTCTTTGTAGGTGCAAAATAATATTAGGGTTATTGCGGAGAAAAACAAAATATATTTTAGAATTTAATTTTAGAATTCTCAGAAAAGCATCAAAAATTTTCAGCCTTTTTTCAACAGATGATGATGAATAGCGTCGCAGTAATTTTATTTAGAAGTGCACTCCCAAGGTGAGGCCAACAGATGGCAGTACTTTAGGGCTGGTTGCTTATCAACTTCCATAGAAAAATAACGTTTTTCCAACGGTATCAATGACATCAGCAGTGATGTCGTAACTCTATGACGCCAGAAAGGAATCTCTCGCTTGAATGTAGCTCACAGAGAGCGTTTTGTCAGACCTGTTCCACAGTTCTATTGCGGCAGATCACTCTACAAAGCACGTTGGAAAGTCATTGAAACAAGCGGCATATCGATTCTAGATATCGCACGCCTATCAGAGCAAGAACATCGACATGAAGCAACAACAGCTTGCATGCGAACATGAAGCTTTTCCATCTAAGGTTTCATAGGTCGACATAATGGACCTCAATGTCCAAGTCGACTACGACGCTGTCGTTTTCCCTTTCGAGGATGGCAACGACAGCCCCATTGAGCCGGAAGATGTACCAACAAAGATCCAGGGGGAATCAAGTCCTTCCGGCAACTTTGAAAGTTCAACATCTTCAGAAGTCCAGCAGGAAACAACTCAGTCTGCTGGCTTCGAGATCACCCCCTCAGTGGAAGTCGTGGACAAGACAAGCCAACACGTCATCGATCTCACAAAGCAGGTGGACGAACTTAAAAAAGAGTTGCAGTGTAAGACCTTTGATCTCCAAGAGGAACGAGACCGAAGGATTACATATCAGGCTGAAGTAAAATCACAGCAGGAGGAGATTCAGAGACTGCAAAAATTGTTAGAAAAGGAACGTCACCTGCAAGTCAAACAAGATCATGACAGAAACGTGCCAAAGGCTTCTTGCGCTTCCAAAGTTTCAGCCGACAGGAGCCTTCTTCAACAGCTCGATTACTTCAAGAGGGAGGCTGCAAAATGCGCCTCCCACAATAAAGGTCTCATTGAAGTAATGGTTGAAGAATATCGAGTGAGACTGAAATATGAGGAGCAGCTCAAACGTCACACTGAGCAAGCTTCTAAATATATAGAACAGGAGGAAACAGTGAAGTCTTTGCAGGGTCAGGTGGCAGACTTGAAGTTAAAGTTAAAACTTGCTCTGGAAAACATCCAACCTGAAGTCTCCACCCAACCAGAGGCCCCCCTCCAAAGACAACGCTCCCAACAAACAGAGGAGTCCCAGGTAAGACAGACCTCTGATCCACCAGGGAGGTCCGAGGAGAAACAGACCTTGGATCAACCGGGGGTCTCCATCCATAGCCTGGCTTGGCCTTTGCACCGACCAACACCCAGGTTGCAAAGAGAGGAGCCCACGCAAAGCCAGACCTCCACACAAACATGGATGGCCGAAGAAAGACAGGCATCCATGCAACCAACTGGTTGCATGAAGGGCCTTCATATTGGCATTGGCAGGAAGGGCAAACTATGCCCGGCTCGGCCTTTACGCCGACCCACACCCGGGTGGAACTAACCTAGATCACCATCCTAGGTTAGTATCCTAGTTAGTTGGAGTTGCTAAAACTCTGCATTAATTAATTGATTAATTGGTCTCTCTAAATTGTCCAATCAGAACCAAAAGATGAGCTTTTGGTTCATCTTTTGAACCAAAAGATGAACTAAAAGAACCAAACTAAAAGCTTTTGGTTTCTAATGTGTTGAATGTGTCTGAGCACATTCAACACATTAGATTACTAGTCTACTGCCACTAAGCAATTGGCAGTAGACTAACTGCCAATTAGTCTACTGATTGACCCAAATCAATGAGTCCATCATGTTAGGACCATCATATTAGGACCAGAATTTAGTCCTAATATGATGGAACTAATTCAGTGTTTCTCAATTCCCCTCTTCAGGCGGATGCCCTGCCCTGCATGCTCTCCATCTAAAACATGCAGACCAGGGGGCCTGAGGACTGGAATTGAGAAACACTGACCTAATGTGACACTGGACATATAATGGTGCGTTCACACCAAATGCATTTTGAGCACCAAAGACATTGAATGCGTCTGATTTGCATTCAGTGTCTATGTGGAGGCGCGTCGAGGGCTGTTGCGGCACGCTTCGAGCGTCTAGCGCGCCTCGAGCGTCTAGCGCGCCTCGAGCGTCTAGCGCGCCTCGAGCGTCTAGAGCGCCTCGAGCGTCTAGCGCGCCTCGAGCGCGGCGCGATTCGAACCGTTTGGAGCGTTTGACGCATCTAGCGCATCCAACAGTCCATATAGACTTTGAATGTAAGCCAAACTCGCCTGATGCGCAAAACGTGTTTTCATATGAATGGACCAGTAGAATGTTCAGTTCCACTGGTAACAATGACATCAGCAGTGATGACATCACTCTTTGATGCACCAAATGAATCTCTCTCCTGAGTGAAGCACAGAGGCTGTTTTTACAGACCTGTTCCTGTTTCAGACTTTTAAGTCATGAATCTTCTACAGGAGCGTTGTTAAAATTATTTGAAGGCAGAATCAGCCCAGTACAGTTTCACATTCTCAGGTGAGAGAGACTCACCTGGTATGAAGTTAATTTTTCGGTACTGAAATTACACCAAAGATAAATTACCATAGTTTAATCAAAGGACGTCATGAATATGTGAGCATGTAGGTAAAGATTACTGCAGACGATAAGATGGGTTCATTTGTGTCTGAAGTCTGACAGACCTTTACTAAGATCCTGTCTTCATTTGTCTGCACAGTTGTACATTTGTGCAGCTTAAGGACACACAAACACTCTTCCACCACGAGCCACACCTTTCTCAGGTAATCCTATTTCAGGAAGGACAAACCCCTCTTTATAATTCTCTCTGAATAGACTCTGCTCACCTGTACTCACCACCTGCCTCTCCTTTCTAAGCATTTGCGTGCTGACTTTTGTGCAATTTTAATCTCTTCCTTTTGTTTTTGTTGTTGTTGTTTGTTTATTTAAGTCCTGTGTCGGCTGGAGGTAGAGGTGCAACCAGTCAGACGGAAGGACATAAGAATCGGACAGTATTAACTTGATTAACTTTGATCAAAGACTGAAAAGTCAAATATGATAAGCCTTTAATGAGATGTAAGAGATACAGCTGAAATGTACCAAAAATAAGAACTACAAGGGCTAGGTGAAATGTCCAATTTTTTTCACACCTGATCCAATTTACAATTTGAGTTCATTTTTCCTTGCTTTCTTTCCTAAAGTAAAAATACAAACGGCAGAAAATATTTTCAGAACGAGGCTTTTATTTCAGTCTTCCCATGTGAGTCGCAAGACAGAATATCAGGGACAGGCTACAAGAGTTTTTCTTTAATTACCAGCACATAGACATAATGTTAGCAGAATGAAGATGCAGTTTTACCAGAAAGGTGTTTTAAAATTATGAGAAAAGTTGTTTTGATGAAAAGAAAACTTTGTCAAATTAATTTATTTTTTGTGTTGGAGTTCTCGTAGAGTTACTACTTCAATCTCCTAACATTACAACTTTCTTCTGCCAATATTGTGACATCATTCTTGTACTATTTCAGCTTTGCCATGCAACTTGTAATATGATGACTTTATTCTCATAATTAATAAAGAAAAATAATCTTATCTTGATTTGACATTAAAATAAAGAGTTGCTGTAAAAAGCAGTACATTGGTGAAAAGAAAAAAAATCCAGATTTCCCAAAAACCAAAAATTTGGTAAATTGAACAAATTTACTGAATCAAAACAACAGTATAGCTATGCAAGGTGTGTGATCCAGCATGTTTCCTCCTCGCCTCTGGTTCTGGAAAGTCTTTACATATCGCCTAATAAACTGAGCGCACCGGCGGTTGTTTGCAAGCAATCCCACATTTTCACAGGGACCAAACTTTCTTTTCTTTGCTCCGTACCAGAGTTCTGGTAATCTTTAACACTAACCCAAACAAAGCAGATTATCGTCAAAAACAAACTTTGATCCATTTACAGTCCATGAAACTGCTCTGGTGTGCAAGCACATGTATTTATGTTTGGCATCTCCCTGTCAGGTTCGTGTGTTTATGTCCAATCAAAATATGTTAGTAGGTCAGTAGATTTCCTTGGATGAAATCTAATCGTTGTAAACTGGAGTGCTCAAAGTGAACCCGATTCCTCCTCTGTACAAAAGCTGTTGATCTTAGACTCCTCTCTTTAGAAGGATCAGCCCTCTGGCAAGAGGGAGTAGCCATGATTTAGGATTCAATGCTTCAGCAACACAAAGACCGTAATGAGTGACTTTAAGAAAGCGGGAGGCTTTATGCTCTTTAGACATTTTTGTAGCCAATTGAGAAAAAAAATTACACAAAGAGCCTGCTTTCATTTGCAACATGGTGTCTATGTACATATAAGCACATACCTGTGCAACTGATTGCCATTTATTGAACCCTCTCCCCTTTTTAGCTGGCATTCTTTGTACTCTCTTTCTCACAGTGTTAGTTTCTGCCTCTCTGTGTTTCAGCTGGGTCTCAATAGACCTACTGTAGTCTATTTGCAAAGTCCTGCAGGCAAACATCGTCTGCACTCCCTCTGCAGCGCGGAACCGTGCTAGCTTTGCCGAGCTGCACTGCTACAATTTCACCACAGACTCATGTTACCCCTGTGTCTGCTGGTGACGTTGTGTGAGAAGCAGGGGTGTTTGTGTCTTCAGGCGTTTGGTAAGGAACCGATGTGGACAGTAGTTGTATTGTTTTCGTCTTTTTCATAGCATCCCGGAGGTGTTAACTCTTGCTCCATGCTATTAAATTTCAGGGCAAAAAGTTGAGAGGGTGGCAAGGTTCAGGGAGGGGCAGAACGCTAGACATGACAGAAGGTGTTAAGGAAGAACAGCAGGCTATGTAAAAGTAGGAATCAGCCCATCAGGCAGCGAAAACTCACCCATTGTCCTCCACATTACTTATCCATGTTTCTGCCCAACAAAAGCGTCATATTGACACGATGGTCCTCTTTTTTGTTTTTTCCTGTTTTAATCTGCAGCTCCCTCTACCTCAGCATCTTAAGTATTCTGCAGGACTTTGAATTGCTCCCCTCGGCGGTCGTTGGCAGACGGTGGGAGAAGGGGTAAGAAAAGGAGGGGGAGGCCGGAGCGATTATGAGACTTGGGGTGCGCTTTAACCCACTTAGCACACCATTGCAGGGTCTTCTGCCAAAACGGTAAGCTTAGTGCTTTAAATCCTCTTCCCAGAGAGGGCTGATAGTTTGCTTGCAGCTGCTCCTCATCTTAATGCCTAGAAATGTTTTCCGCGTGAGCTTTTATTTTCCCCTAACAATTTATGATTATTTGCTTTTGCTGGAACTTTTTGTGGCCCCATGAGTGGGAGTATGCGAACGAGGATAAGTCCATCTTTCATTGAGTTTTTGAGGGAGCTTCTGGTCATAAACACGGCGGTGAAGTACGCCCTGCTGGGGTTTGAAGTGAGCTGACAGGCAGGCATGTTTATTTGCCCCCTCCAGACCAGCTTTAGCCGGGCCGGCCTCTGCCCCCAGGGGTCTGACTACAGTCTCGTTTGTGCTTTGGCTTGTTCATCCTCTCCCAGTCAGTGGCCTGCATAATGTGCTCAGCACCCCCACCGTCATTACCACCACACTATGCTAGACTCTCGTTCTTAATAAAATGGTCTCATGAGACCACGTTCTTTAAATTCTTCATGTGGAAGCTTCTCTCTTGGTTTGTTCATCCATGGAGGAGTTGCAGAGCAGTATGTTAAACTGAGCTTCAATGAAGCCAAATTGTGCAAAAAAAATGCCTTCATTTGACTACATATTTATTCATTATTGTATTGTATTTGCAAGATACCAGACATTTTAGGAAGTTTTCTTTCTTGATGTGAGTGGAAGTGCAAAGTGACGACCTCAGATGGATTTAGTTGGGGGGAGCAACAAATGAAGACTGATTCAGTGGTGGGGGAGCATCAGTGGAGCAGCAGCGGCTCTGTCATTGTAGGTTTACGTCTGAGCCCTCCTCCACCCACTACCCGCTTCCTTGTTTCTTCAAGCACAGAGGAGTCACAGAGAGAATCAGGGGCAGTCAAGCTTCATCATTTGCAACCCGGTCCTTGTTTTTGTTCCTTTCTTGCTAAAACAGTTATTTCTCTGTGTCCACCTAATATCAGCCATGTCTCTATCTGACCTTTAATCAGGCCATCCAGTCGCATTTCCTTCCCTCCTTCATCTCCTGATGACTGTCCTAATCTCACACTAGTGCTCTGGGTAATTCCCATGTGTCTCTTAGAAGATTTATAATAAACAAAGACTGAGGCTGGCTCTGAAAGGGAGAGCTGTCAAGAGAGATCTGTGTGAAAGAGACAACAAAGTGGGCTTTATTTATACAGCTAATCAGATAAATGTTGACAAAAACGAAGTCTTTTGATTTTGATCAATCAGTCTAGCAGTTTTTAAATTGCACGTCTTCGGCTCAATCATTTTCGTATCTATTGTATCAAAGGGCAATAAGCTACTAAAACTTGTTTCACACATACCATCTCACAGGCTTTGTCGAGAATTGGCATCAGTGTATACCTTTACGATAAAAAGTTAACTACAAAGTCACAAATTTCTTTCTATTATACAATTTCTACAATTAAAGTACTTTTTTAAAGAGATCCTAGGAAAGGTACCAAGGTGACCGGGTTTTTATGGTTTTATGGAGATTAAGACGAGACCATTCTCACACCTGTTGCTATGACTGCCAGCCAGTTGGATAAAATCAGGCTACCAAAGTTTACAGGAAATCCTAAAGCTGCTGAAGCATCACTCGGTTTGCATTCACCACAAATCTGCCACAAAATTCCAGAAAACTGCAAAGATGCTGAAACACTGAGTTCTTTTAAAACCTCACCTGTTTAGTATTAACTGGAACGTTAATTATTCATGTATATTTAATGATGATTATTCTTGATAACGTTTGACAAAATGTAATGAGTGGCACTGCCAACATATATGGCGATTGTGTTATCTGCCATGTAAAGCACTTTAAATGCCTCATTGCTGAAATGTACTAAAAAATAAACTTGTCTTGACTAAAGGGCACCACAAAATTTCAGAGCGCTGAACCAATTAACCAGGTAATATCAGCTTATTAACTGGTGTTACTCTGCAGTGTTGGAGTCCAATCTTTTAGTAGAGCCTTCAAAGAGCAGCAAAAAAAAGTAATATGTTCTGCTCAATAACCACATAAAAATGTGCTTTAGCGATTTAGAGGACATTTATTCTATGGTTTTGCATAAACCTGTCTGCGGAAATAAAGATAAATGGATAAGTGTCATACCAGTATGTTGGATGATTTTCTGTCTTAATGTTTAATTTTTTTTCTTCAAAATGTTAGTGTAACTACTGTTTGAGTCCTATCCTGGTCCAATGTCTAGACATGAAAAAGCACATTGCAGGAGCATATGCAAACGTTTTTCCAACTCTTAATTCTCAATCTCTACAGAAGTACCCTCATTCTGTGGCTTTAAGGGAGGGCTTGGCCTGTTTGGTTGGTTAAACAGATGGTCTAGCACAGGTCAATGTGGTGGAGAGAGGGACCATACAGACAAGCTTTTAACCATCTGGGCTCCAAGAGACATTAAGATTGTTTCTCTGTTCAGATGTCAATTAACCGGTTCCGTAATTGATCTTTAGTAATACACTGGGTTTGTTTTCTTGACAGTTCTCAGTGTGAAGACGAATGAGTGAGCTGAAAGCTCCCTGAAGGAGATGTTCAATATTCAAAGTGATGGCTTGACACTAAAAAAAAATTAGTTTTATTGAATGAGGGAACATAGGATGTGTGTGATTTATGCAGCTGTCAGTGTGACAGCTTATTGTGGTCTGTGAGCAGATGTGTAATGTGTAACAGACCCTTAGAGGGTTCTGGAAAGTATTTACCTGGCATAGAAATATGGATTTTTACAATTCATCATTATGTAGCAAAGTGAAATATATTTTATTCTTGTAGCTATAAAGTTTTAGCCCTTAGAAATTTGTCATGTGAATCTATGATGTCCCAAGTGCTTTCTGTTTAACATTTTTTGCACCAATCGGCATTGAACAGCTGATTTACAATCTTTGATTTTGGTGAAGCTTTGACCTGCTGAGATTGCTTTTTAGATTTTGAGATTTTTTTTTTTCTTTTAAAACGGTAATAGTAGAAAATACAAGAACAGCATTCAAACCTTTCTACCTTTCTCCTCTTAAGCGGTCATTAGTCTTTTATTTTTTTTTATTTTTTATTTTTTTTGCTTTAAACTAAACACAAATAATGAGTGTGAAATTGGGGATATACCTGGAAAGGCCAATTAGCCAGTTTGGCAGGATTAACAGATATTTAAAACAAAAACCTCCTCTGTACTTATCAATATTGACTGATATGAAATGTTGTTGAGCCATATTGCCCAGGCCTAAAAAATAAAACATAAAAAAAAAATGTACTTTTGTGTTACTCAACCATTTTTTTTCTTTGGTCTTGAAAACATCTTTAGCTAAATGATTTTAAAACATCTTTTACACATAAATGTGTAAAAGATAAATAAATTTCTTGTACTCCTACCTTGGAAATATCACACTGGACCAAACCCAGTTTGAAAGCTCCAAAATAAAGCAGAAGACTTTGCTGAAATATGTTTCCCTTCTTGTTATCCAATGAAATTCTTGTTCTCTTACAGCCTGAATGAACTAGACATGTCATGATATGTTGTAGAAGGTAGTTTCCAAATAGTTTCTCGTATCTGTGTGCTTCTCCTGAATTCAACTGAGACACCTCACGGAAACTGGAAACGGTTCTAGATTGCAGTTTCTGTTCCTGCATGAATCAGTTTAGAAACATATGCATGCAGCTTATCAGTAAATGGCATCATGTTTGGATTAATCACTGTCTGAATCACTGCTTTAAACTTCCTCCTTTTCAGCCACAATTATCACCTTTCCAAGGAAATGTGGAACTGTTTCATCTGGAACAGACTCTTTACATCCTGTATTTTTCACTATAGCACAAGTAAATGTCTGAAATAGGTCGAGCAGTTTTGGTTCATGTATTTCAGCGATTTCAGCTTAAGTCAATGGAGCACAGTGGAAGCGCCAAAGCCAGCACTCAGTCAATATTTGACTCTGCTAGTGTATAGCCACTGGCAAGGAAAACGGTCAAATTGCTCAAGAGAAAAACGAGGAACAAAAGCTGCACAAACAAACGCTTTCTCCCTTCTCCCTGCTCCTGAGTAAAACCGACAGCTGATCACCGAGTATGATCATCACTCGGTCGCCCATGGTCTCCGCAATATTGTTTAGTAGAGCGTCAGCACAAAGCCACAGGACAGGATGGGTCAAGCAGGAGCTTCGTTAGAGACTTTAATGTGCAGAATCTGGGCTTATGTGTGAGTTTCTTTTGCTTAACTTTTACCTTGTGACCTACTGTTGTGACAGTGTCAGTAAAGGGATGAACTGAGTGCTCTGTGGGGTTTGTCACCTTTCCCTGCTCTATCCATCAGCTAAGGAAAAACAGATGATGGAGGGGGAAAAAAGTACAAGCAGTGAAAGTGGACAGATTTACACCCAAAAATGTAAAAAGGGCTGGAATTAATAAAAAAGAAGAGAGAAGATTAATTCAGCTGAGATACTAATGAGCTGCGTGGATTGGGGGTTAAAAAGTCTGGGATTCTGCAACACATGCAGCACACACAGAGCCCCTTTCTTGTCTTTTCAACCAGAGCCTACTGAGAGCTTTAAAAGCGGCCAATGTGGTCAACTAACATTTCCCACCCTTTCAAAGGTCACTTCCGCGTGGGTGAGAATCGCCAGTCCAAAAGTTTACTGAAAAACAGATCAACACAGTGAGAGAGGGAATGTTGATACTAAAAATGTATTCCAGGCTTGGTTTCAGCCTGTTTGGCTTCTTTTTCACCTTTTTCACACTATTTGCTTGGCATGGCACAGAATGAGATTCTCACAGTACCTTAAATTAAAAAAAAATACCACGTCATCCCTGTGTCACGGTAATACACAATTATTTAAAATAAATGTGTAAAAGATAAATGAATTCTAACTCAAGAGCTTGTAAGCCAATTCACATCTTCACCGTGTGCACAATACATCGCCGTTAACATTGGTGTTGGCCATTAGACAATGATAGTGATTCAGCACAAGATTATTGGGTATTTAACTGAAGCAGAGAAGAAGTATAGGTGGTTTTACAGTATTGAAAGTTTAGGAAAATATATATAACATTGGAAAATATTGGTCATAACACTAGTATTAATATGAGATACAGCTATAAATGCAGATATAAATTTTTATATCTGTGCATCAATAGTTTTAACATTACCTTCATCAAGAGTGCCTGAAAATACTTCCAGTCAAATTAATCTTTATCGTGAGCTTGAGTAACATTTCTGGCAGTTCACAGCAACATGTGGGGGAGGAGTAACAGCCAGAGAAAGCTCTTGTACCTACCTCACTTTGATGTGCGTCTCTTTAAAAGAATTTTAAGTTCTAGGAACAGTAAGATAAACTGTTTGAAATCTTAATTTTCAAAAGTCTTGGTGTATCTTGGTACCGTTAGCCCGCCCATGCATATTGTCTAGAACACATGCTCTGTCACAGCCTTGAACAAACATGTCCACAGTGCAGCAGAGAGGAGGATTCGATGCCCACAATGAGCGGAGAACCTTTGGCAGAGAGCGTTAGTCACTTAGTAGAAATGGAAGTTTATGTTTTGTTTTGATAAGATAGTGCGGGTGAAGTTAGAGGAGTTGTTGCTATGCCAACAATAAAAGGAATTAGATTGTTAAAAAAAAAAAGGAGTTCCTTGGTTTTATGTTAAACAGTTTTGTTACACCATATTATTGTGGAATAAGTTATGTTTGAGGTTTTATATTTGTGCATATGAATAATCTGTTTGTTCATCTGTTTCCAGCAGATGAGTTGGTAAATAAGAAAAAGTGTTTGAACAATATCTTTAATACAAAATTTGGAAAATTTGATTCGAGTTTTTATTTGATAAAATATGGTTTTCTGTAACTGCGTCTTGATATAATCTTTGATGTTATTTTCTTGTTGGGAAGATGCGTCCTTACTGGTCTGTAGTTTTGTCGTCCCATACACAGCAAAGCCCCTTCTTTTGGAACCAGTTTGAGCTTATTTGTCTACTGTTGCTCGTCTGTTGGCCAGTTTTACTTGTACTGTGGATCAATACCGCTTGCATTACCTTAAAATATTTACACACGCAAACATCCTGCAGTTTCAGTTTCACTGCCATCACTTGCATTTATGCCAGCAGTTTCATGGTTCGAGTGCCATAAAACAAATACCGGTAGTTGCTCCCTGGTTGTAGAGGTGTGCAGTGACTCATTCTCCAGCGAAACTGTTGCCGAGTTGGCTCAGAGTCTTGTGTTGATTATGCTTGAGCAATAAAGTTGTGTTACCTGTTATGCCAGTAGATCCAGCTGATATGTACTTTTGCTTTGTTTGGGATGTTGTGTGGTTTGACTTAGTGTTAACACGCTGTACCTTAAGACTAGCAGATGGATGCAGATAGGAGTTGAACCAGATTGACTCTCTCGCAGCTGTTAAAGGGTCAGTATTATATATTTTCCAGGCACATCTCTCCATTTTATAGCTCAATCGCCTAACTGTTACCTTCAGTTGTTATAAAAATGCTACACATATGAAACATGACTTGAAAGAAATTTGACTTTGTAATTTGACACCTTGAAATTGGGCCTCCGTTTCTTTAAGAACTCCTGTTCTTCCTGAAACTCCACCTTCAGGAAGTCATCGCAACATTGCTCCTCTATTAAACAGTTTCTATTTTTACCAGCGTTGCACCGGGAAGAAGCTCATATAATAAATTCAGCTGATGCACAGTTTCACAAGGTGTTTGCTAATTGCTGCTGACTAGTGTGTAGTAGCTGAGGGAATAATGAGGGAATAACATTATAACATGAGGGACTGAGGGAATAGCATTATAACATAATGTAAAGCTCAAAAAAGTTGATTTTACATAATACCTCTCCATTTATTACAGCAGAAGATAAACACATTGTAATAAAGGCCAATAGGATGAGAACCTAGATAACATTTTTAGGTATGCTTGAGCAATAAAGTTGTGTTGACTTGAATTTTTTTTTTTACTTAAATTAATTCAATTAATTTCAATGAAATGAATCCATTTAATGGCAGTGTTTGTGCCTTAAAAGATTATCCTCTTCAGTTTGCATAGCAGTGTCATTAGTTAGCAACCTTTCTAGCTGAGGCTGCTGTATGCTGTATAATCTTCCAAAATGCAATTGCTAATGGGTAAATCTTGCAAACAATTTTAACTTTGCTAAACTGATTATTAAATACTGACATTTCTTAACTCTGCCATGGTTTTGTTTTTACTTCATTTGTCCCTCTCTCAGGTCTTCCCGTGAAATTTGTTGCAAGCCATTCAGGATCTGTGCCAGTTTTCATGCAGTCGCCACTTTACATAGTGTTGTTAAACATGGAGCATCATATTTAGGGGTTCCCCCAAGCATTCCTCCTCCCAGCACTTTCCATGTTCCCCGCTTGTGCTTCCTGTTAAACATTTCCAAGTCTGCCACTCCCCTACCTTCTCTGAATGGCTGTCTATGGCCAAACTCCCAGAAATCTCTCACCAAGCTAACCACAGACATAGTGAAAAGACTCTGCAGTGAGAGAAGTGACTCTGAATATGTATTTAGTGAAATATATGTCTTTGCCGAACTGTGAGTCTTTTGAGCTTTGAGCGTTTTTATCTGTAATCTTGTGGTTCACAGAAATAATTACGCGTGAAACTGTTAATCATTGTCGGCCTTATCGGGTTGATCCACATGCCTTGTCTTTATAAGGGTCCAGAGATTGCTGCTGCGAAATGTTCCAACGCTGTGGGACCCGATGTTGAGGCTTTACTAGGAGTTCACTGCTTTTTGGCCTTTCTTGAGAGGACTGGGCGGAAAAGGGAGGAGTCAGGGAGTGGTGGATGTGTTTTTAATTCACTGTAGCAGCCCTCAGCCTTCTGCTGTTGCTGTTCTGCTGCTTATGTCTCCTCTTACTGTAGAGGTTTGAGAGGCTCTGGGTCAGGATCGTTGCAGGAAAGGGTGGGGTTGGCATGGACCCTCATGTTAATGCAGTGAGGGGTTGGATAAAGGCAGGAAACTGATCTTTAAATTTCAGGATTTCTCAATGTTAGTCCAGTTTCGCTGCAGCTGTCAAGAATTGCTGCCATTTGCGTTGTTGCTGTTCGTGTAATGCAGCAAGAATTGATTGCAACTGCTTGACTTTGTAATTCTTAACATCCACAATTATAAAGTCATTTTTTTCCTGCTATAACACAAGTTTCTGCTCTGTTAATTTTATGTCATTACCTCAAATGTTTTTAAGTTGTTTTCTGCTCTTTTATTTATGGCTGTCTGACGTTTATAGGACAGAGCATGTGCCTTTATGTAAAATAACTGTGCTGTTAAAAAGGCATTGAATTCAGCTCAGTGCACAGTGTTTTAAAAAAGTAGGTTTGGACTTTTTTTATTTGACTAAACATGCCTGGGGAACCTCAGAGTAAAGTTGATGTGAAGACATTGGACAAGTTGTTTTTATTATGTTTTTGCATTTAGTGAAAGGAAGATTTGAATTCATCTTTAGACTGCAGGTAGAGCTGAATGATTCGACTCAAGATTCAGTATTTCTGAGAATTTCCATCGCTGTTCATTTATGCCCAAGAAAAAAGGAATTACTTCACGTTAAAAAAACATTTTGCGAAATAGTTTTTTCAGTTTCTGAAAAGATTTAGAAGTCACCAGTGCTTGTTTCAGTGCTTTTTGATTCAATAGCAGAACTTGGAGAGATGTTCAGGGATAGCTGCACACTTACCATCGCAGACGAAATAATGTTACAGTAGCATATTCTCACACCCAAAAAAAAAAGAAAAAAAAAAGGAATTTCAGCCTTGACTTTTAGTGCATTGATTTAGTAGTGAAACTATCGGTGTGTTTCCAAATTCCAGAAAATACCGACAGTTTTTTTTATAACATTTCAAACACTCAAAGCAAACACACAGAGGAATATTTCACCATCGTTTTTTTTTCAGACTCTCTTTCCAGAGTCCTGGTTCCTCTTCTCTTCAGCTCACCTTACAGTTTTTTTTTTTTTTTTTAATGATTATTTTCTCTGTACATGGAAGAAGACTTATTGCTGTATCTGGAGAACCATTTCTGTGTTAATAGGGATCAGTATCCTGCTGATTGAACCAATGACGTTCCATTTTCAGCTTTCTGCCAGAGCCCAGCAGGTTGTGTTTTGGCCTGCACATATAATATTGCAAAGTGATTGTTGATAATTGCATTGGAAAGATCGACTTTAGCAAATATTTATACCCCATAGAATTATGAAGTCCTCTATTAGAAATTTCTGGGAAAAAAAACAAAAAACTAACCTATGATTTTACAATACTTTGTTTCTTGAAAGACTATAGTACAGGAATAAAAGAGCACATTTCTCTGCCAAATGTGCCAACAGACTAGTCTGCTTGTGTACAAATATTGGGAATTCAAAAGAAAATCTGATTTTGTTTTATCTTACAAAACACATGGCAAGAATATATATTTTGGAACGAGCTAAGCTTCCAAGAAATGTGTCAGCATCTAAATATATCCAGAGCCAGGTGTGCATACCTCTGAATAGATGGATGAGAGGAATAAGGCTGCTGAAATAGATGTTGCGGACGCACAATAAACCCACAGTGCTTGAAAATTATTTAAAATAGTCATGACATTTTTGGTTTTCTACTGATAAACTGGGCAAGTATTTTTTTTTTTACATATAAAGGGAAATAAGAGTGAAGCACACCTGTTCATGATTTGATTTAGAAAAGGCTGTATTTAATACAAGTCAAATTTGATTTCAAGCACTTTTCCTTCATCTTTAAATGAATTAAATCTTACTGTGTTACACCAACAAAAGAGAAGGCGATTCCCACACTTATTCATTTATTTATTCATTTATTTTTTGACCCAACCATTCACTCGGGTACAAATCTCATTACAGTACAAATTGTTTGTCTTGAAATCCCCGAAGGAGCCCATCATTTCAGGAGCATCAGAGGAACCGGCAGGCACCATTATCTCTATCTGACCACTATCTTTCCAGCTGAGCGTATTTAGGCCATCTCCCCAAACCAGTGCTGGGTGGAGTCAGCTCCAGTTTACATTGTCAGAGCCATGTATCAGACAACAGCCAATGCATCTCTCTTCATTGTGCATCTCGCCGTCACTGTTTTGATTTGCATCGACGTTTACGTTGCTCTTTGCAAACCTCGCTCCCCCCCACCCCCACCCCGAGTGAGCGAGAGCCTTTAATTCCTCAGAGACGAGGAGCAAATGAAAAATGATCTGCAGCGGTCGGGCTCGTCTGTGAGAGTTGGTGTGCTCCTTTGGGAGCTCACAGAGTCTTTATAGAATAAGGTCCTAACTGCCTCTTCTTTCAATGGCACCATTCAAGGGGGGAAGAATCAAACAGTGAGAGGCCCAGTGAAAAAAGAGACGCAGAGGGAGAGAAAGACTGGTTGGATTTGTGTCATAGACTCTCTTTGTTTGACTGCACTGTAACCTCACCACACATACACACCCCTTGACCCTGTACTCTCTTGCTATTGTTGGTGCGTCGTATTGAAGAGGTTGCAAAAAAAAAAAAAAAAAAAAGAGGACACCACTGTCACTTCTCATTAGTGCTAAAAGATAAACTGATGAAGATGGCTCTCAAGATGCTGCTTAATGTTTTAAAAGAGGGTGTGTTTTTAACCTCAGGGGATGCATGAACTCACCCGTTAATGTCTTAACTACAGCTCAACATTAGAATGAACAGAATACACCAGAAGATGGTAACTAAATAAAAAAGAAAACATGCTTGGGTTTCTTGGTGTGTTTTTGCACTCGCGTATTTATTGTCGGCTTCATAATAAAGTTCAGTTGTTCTTGTTGGATGTTCCTTGCAATAATGTTCACACCCGTTGAATGTTTTTAAATTTTACTGCATCAAAACCGCACATTTCCATGTTTATTATTGGAGATCTGTGATCTGCATGGTGTTGAAAGTTGGTAGAGCGGTTCCCCAAAAAACACCTGAAGCTGTGATTAGGGCATAAGTTGATTCCACAAAGTAATGACTAGTTAAATGCGATGCTAAAAGCAAACGGAGACCACATTTTCATAGATGCAAATTACGCTCTACCTCGTAATAGTTGTAAGTTGCTTTGTGCTGTGCTGAAAACCCATAGTGAACTTAGTGAGGGTTTGTGGTTGCAATGTGACAAAATGTAAAAAGGCATTTATACTTAATGCAGTAAACAGTAAATATCTGTGGAGTCATGCATATTTCAGGAAGTTCAACAGAAGTTCAGTGATGCGGGGGTCCTGTTCTGTGATTTCTGTAGTAGTGCAGTTGTTTACCAAGGTTTTTGTCTGAACTGAAGAAATGGCTTAGTTTCTTAGTTCGAGTCTTCTTTTAGTTTTAATTAGTGAATGTTGCCAGGTTTCGTCTCAGCCTTAAATGCTGCAGTTTGGCTCAGTTCTGTCCCCGCACTGATGAAATAATCGGTTTAAGTGAAGCCCACTGTGGAATGTGCTTTAGGAATTTTTTGATTTGTACTTGCTCCTCATTTGACCTTTGCTTATCCAGTCACTGGCAGTAGATAGAGGATCTCTTAATTCTGTTGCTTGGCTGGAAGTCTGGACAGTGAGCTTACATCTGTTAATGTCAAAGCTGTTGCGCATTCCTCAGAGCTGGAGCTGCTGGAGACATGCTGGAGGAGCACCTCACGGAAGTGGAAGTGGTTAACCCTGACCTTCCAGATTGACCTTTTTGAGGAGATCTCCTTTAGGAGATCAATAAGCCCATCACATGAGAATCATTCCATGACCTTACTTCATTAACTGAAGACACCAGCTTCTTGTTGCTTCAAATTGTGTTTTGGAAATGTAAAACTTCAGGAAGACAGCTGCAAATATTCCCTCAGTTGTCTGGTAGATTTTCTCCCCTCTCTCTCACAGAAGCCAGTTATTTTTTTCCCGAGGCCTCATCATCATTTAGCTTCATTAGTCTGTCACTGCTCTGATTTGGTTACAGGAAGAACCTTGAAACAACCAACAGCCCCCATTCACAAAGACATTAACTTTCCCCTGTTTTGAAGCAATAGCAAAGCATAAATTGGCAAATAAGTCATGTGGATTCTCACATTGCTGTTTTTTTTAATACGGAAAAATATATTTTCAGTATTTGTTTAAATTTAGAAATTAGAGAGAACATCCACAATTTAGATCTTTAAATGTTCATTGTTTCATTTATTATTATTATTATTTTAATGCACTGGTATCACTTCTCTTTCGTAACCCTAAAAGCTTAAGTAGAAGATGACTGGACTTGCTCTCTTCTCCCTGGGAAATGCTTCACCTCTCATCCAAAAGGATTCTTCAGTTCCATTTTTAAATACATGTGAAATTCTGTTTTTAAATGGATAAGAATGTCACATTGACTCAGTTCATTTCACTTAATTTACAAGGAAGCCAAAGTCATCCCTGACCAATTTGAGCTGAAACTAATCTTTTAATTTGACAAACATTTTTATTCTTATAGGAAGAAATATTTATGTCTTGAAGTGACCCAGCCGGTTTCCTGACTTGAATCTGTGAAATGATCTGTTGGAGGGAGCTAACGGTTCAAACCTCAAAGACTTGGAGCTCGTCACCCAAGGCAAATCATCAAAATACCAGTGGGAACATGCAGAAAACCTGTCAGCAATTACAGTGGTTTGATTGCTGTAGTGTAAAATTTGAATTATTCTTTTTTGTTGTTGTTGAAAAGACATAAATAAATAAAATATAGTAAGGCAAATTATTTATCTCAAAATTAATGGTACTTTTGCGTTGTTTTATTGTCTTTAAAGATGCTTATAGGAATTCCTATAGGAATCTAAATTTCTTGATTGAATGAATGGAATTTTACTCAAAAATCTGCAAGGGGTGTGATTAGGTTTGGCTTTAAGTATCAATCTATCAGTGACCTAAATACAGAGTCACTGATCCAGACATACAGAGAGAGCAAAACTGAGAAAACAAAACGTGAAGGCAGCAATAGCCATGTCGATAATTGTGTCATTTATTGCAATAAATGCTATTATTGCTGCCACTGAGTGATGGACATGGATCATCAAGTCTTAGCTATATAGTAAAAAGAAGGTTTTATATTCCAAAGGAAAGTTTTATACCTAGTCCCAAGAGCATGCTTACAGACAAAAACAGTTCTCCATCTCGAAAATTAAGTAAATAAAAGCTGACTAAAGTCGTACCTTCCTCCAATTAGAATAAATAATTTAAGAAAATAGTCTGACATTTTTTGTGAACTTAACTGTTTGCCTTGCTAAGAGTTTATGGCATATGTCCTTGAAACATGTGTTGAAATAATTTGTGCCCTTAAAAAAAAAAAAAACACGTTGCAGCAGAGAACTTATTTAAATTAACTTTTTAGCAGTATTGAATAAATGTTCCTCTTGGCTCTTCTAATAATTATTTGCTGACATGTCCAGTTTGATTTCAGATGTACTGTAAAAAAATGGGTTTGAACAGTTGTGCTAAACAGAGAAACAGATTGAAAATAAATCATGTTGAAAACCTGCCTACTCTTTCCCTCTTCAAGTGTTTGATGAGGTACGTGTGTGTGTGCGTGTGCGTGCGTGCGTGTGTGTGTGGGTGTGTATGCGTGCGCGCGCGTGTGTTTAATGGTATTGCTGAAATTATGCTTGTAATTCAACAATTAAAGCAACTTAATTGAAAGTAGTTTGCCGTCTTTGCACGTTTTATAGCTTTACTTGCATCAAAAATGAAATTCACTTGCATTTCAAGGCTTGTTTAACTCCCAGATAGTCAAGTTGTTTGCAACAATATCCTCACTGTTAACTTTTCATAGCTGGCAGTGGCTAAACAGGAAAAGAAGAACACAAATCCCTGATTTGGTCACACATCTGTCTGTCCTTGCTACAAGTTGTTAAAGGGGAAATATAGGCTAATCAGCATTACACCAAACAAATTGAACATGACAGATCTATTTATTATAGCTGAGTAACTCTCACAATCTGCTTTTGGGCTGTCATCAGCTTGACATGTGAGCAGATATTAATCCAGATGTTATTCACAATTAATCAAGCGTGTATTTCTGACAGGCGTGCAGCTTGAGTGGCGCTACCTAATGCTTGCTAATTTATTATTTGTGTCTGATTGTAAGGTTTAATTCTAGTCATGAAGTTCAGCATTAGCAAAGTGTGCTTCCTCCAACAGGCCTTTTAGCATGCTAACATGACATTAAAAATGTGTGTTTTAGCATCTTTGTGTGCTTTGCACTTAAATGGAAATCTCAAACTGCACCACCTTACTGTATTTACCACAAATTTTCTTTTACTGTTTCAAGTCAGAATAAATTAATACAGTAATTATTGTTGCATCAGGCGTTGAGTTACTTTGGCATTACTACAACACGGCAGTTAAAGAATCAACTGATTTTACTCAAGGAAACAGTTTAGGGTCTGGTATACCAAGAATGTGTGGTATGCGGCTTCACGGTTTTAAACTACATCAGGAGGAAAATGTTGGATTTAATTGAACCTTACAGTTTCTTTCCAGCTGAAACACATTTGAATTCAATCCTGTGTGTTTAACACACTTTAAGAACAGTTTATATGCAGTCGGGAGAAGCATAGCATATATTATCATCAAATAGGGGTGCACTGATAAATCGGCTTCAGTTCCTTCATTTCGGGAGATCGATTGGCCAACATTTGTATGAGAATCCAATCATATTGACCAGTTTGATCTGCCTCCACAAAAGTTTGAAAATCACATACTGTTCACTTTTGTTCTGCCTTGAGAGGACTGACTGACAAACTCGCCTGTCAGGTCACGTCTGCATGTGTACGGTTAACAATCGTCGCCATTGTAGCGTAGTGACCCTGTCTCTATGTCTCAACTTTTCAGACAAAAAGAAAATTGGTATTGACTTAAATTTTAAATTGGCAGGTCAGTTTTTTTAAAGATTGGTTATCGGCCAGAAAACTGCACTGATATTATCAAGGGATAGATATGTACAGGGGGAAAAAGACTCTCTAAATGAACTTTATCAGTCTGTCCATTATCCATCTGCACTTTCTTCCATTTCATTGTCTTTCCACCCATGAGTTTATTCATGCATCCATCTCTCTGCTTGTCCTTTCCTTGTCTATTTGTCAGTCTGTCCATCCATCTCAAAGTGCAGAATTTTGTTGTGTCAAATGTGTAGGAACTGAACATTTATCACTGCATGTGTTTGAGGACTTTTCTTGATGGACCCTTTACATTCATTCCTCTTTGGCTATTCAGTGTGAAGATGAAGCAGCCCACAGCTCTGGTCTGGGACTCCTCTGTGGGAGCTGCAACAGCTGTGATGGCCTAAAACATCCCCCCACCCCACCCCACCCCACCCACTACTGCGGCTGCTGCTGGGACTGCACACATACACAGAAACACACCCGGTCCCACGGCACAACCAAGTAGAAAACAGATGATAAAGTTGCACTGTGGCTCCTGTACGATGATACGTAATGCTTTCTTGCATTATAAGCAGACACAATTTTGGCAAGTCAGTGAAATTAGCAACAGAAAAATCCTGTAAGCGATGTGCCTCTGTTCCTTTGGGCAGGCGGAACACCGGTAGAGAAGGGGTAGTTTGTTTCTACATGAAGTGGCCAGACTATCTAGAGCCTGATCTCCACTGCAGAAAAACATCTGACAGTGTGACAGCCAGACTAAATAAAGGCTTGGTCTCGTTCTGCAGCTACAGGTAGCTGACACTATCTAGATGCTAATCGGTGTTCACATCCTGACGTCACATGATGCCAAAAAAACCAAAAAACAAAGGTGTTTCTTATCAGCTGATTGCTTTGTGGGAATTTGTGTAGTGATACCCTTTTTTGTTTTCCAAAGGAATCTGTATCTGCACACCTACAGATTTCTTCTTGATTTTTACCACTTTTTTTCCCCATGTTTTAGATCATCAAATAAAATGTTATATCAAGTAAGAGAACACTTCTGTTTTGATTTAGGCAATACTAACCAGTATGGCTCTTTGTGGAAAAAGTAAATCTAAGTATTGTCTTGTAGCCAAATGAATTGTAACTCACTTATCACTCGCAGAGTTGGTGGTTGTGTTAATAACTTCAAAGCAAATAAATAAAGCATACTTCAGCAACAACTTTTCCTGGCCAATTTGATGGGCAGCTTCTATTTAGGAGATTTCTAGATTCTACAGGTTGCACAGTAACAAAGTCTATTTTAACCTTGTGAACTTGAGCTCATCCTTCCAGTTTTCTGTGGTTAATTACACTGAATTTATTATTTAACAAGAAGAGGGATGGTTGCTTTTTCACTTAGGTCCAGGTTGGTGTGGAGAGATTTTTGTCTCATTAATAAAGAAAGTCATTATTTAAAAATTGCTTTTTTGTGCTTATTTGGACTATCTGTGTGACAAAAAAAAACAAAAGAAATGTGTAAAAGGGGCAAATGCCTTTTTCGCAAAACTGTTGATGAATCAGACCTAATTTATAGCAGCTGGCCTTCGATAAAATTGAAGTGTAAAACATTAATGTATTTGTTGCTGTGAGCTGAATGACACTGATGAATGAGAAGTATTAGACAGTGGCTTATGTGATCTTAACTTTATCTTGAAATGCTTGATTTTGCTCGTTTTACAAATTAATCATACGTTAAGCTATCGGTTATATCTATTTTTCTCTTTTGGCCATTTTTGCCCCTTGTGCTGGAAAGACATCAAATGAAATGAAAAAAATTCCTGTTTGTCTTGGTTTTTTGTTTCAAATGTCAGCAAAATTGATTTCACATAAACTGTCAATACGAAAATCCTAAAGATGATGCGAGAAGTCTTTTGTGACTGGATTATGTTATGAAAACAAAAAACAATACCAGATGCTAGAAGTTTGCTCATTGCTTGTTTTTGTGACTTTAAATAGTCTAAAGCCCATTTAGGCATGCTTTGAAGCTATCGTGGCGAACAGTTGTAAGCGGCTTGGTGCTGATGAACAGGGACACATAGACAGAGTGACTTAACAACAGAGCAAGTTCGCATTTGAGGCAAAGCAGAAATTAAAGGGCTACTGCAGAAGATTTGTAGATCTAAAGTTTGAGCTTCGCTGCTGTTTGCTGCACTGACTGTACTAATCAGTCTATAAAGTGGCTATCTGATGGCTGCAGCCTATAGATTACTGCTTTGTTTTGTGTTTTTCTGTGTCCTCATCGCCTGCGGTCATCCGCCTACTTCATATGTCTTTTTCCTGGTGCACCTTCACGTTCCTATGGTAACCAGCACCATCAGTACCCGTCAGCGTTTGAAGTGGTTCTGCTGAAACAAGCTCTGCTTAGTACCGATCACTACGCTGCATTTTTTGATCCTGTTGCTGAAAGAAGATCCACATTCAAATAAGCCAGTTTTTCTACTTGCCACAGGCTGGCGTGAAATCATCACAGTATGACATTATAAATAAAAATTTGAAGTGGACACAAGAACAAAACTGCTTTTGTTCAAAGCAGGAAACCAACAATTGTTAACTGCTGCTAAACCAGTTGCGTGACTTGTACTCTTATTATCTGTAACACGTCTCTTTTTTTTAATTCTGATACAAGAACTTAATTACAAAATGTAGAAAAAAAACCCGTGTGAAATTTAGAAGTTCCTTTCATGTTCATTTTGCTCAGGATATTATACCTTTTATTGCAATTATGCTCTTCAGAAAATTACATTGGGAACCAAACAATCAGATTTTAGCTTGGAAATTAGTCAGGCTATCTGCTCTGGTGGCCTTAATGCAGCTACGTATATTGCTTAGAGCGGAAATGATGCCGCTGACCCTGTTGAAACGGACTCTGCTCTGTTGATTTACTACTCTTGCACTTCCCTAGTTTGGTAACGTTTTGCACAAGGCTCAATATGAGGAGCAGCAGCACGGAGTTGGAAAGCACCTTCGTTTTTACAAGCATACGAGTCATCTTTATTATTGTTACACCAACGTCACACAATGCCTGAGAAACACATGAGTAGACGTGGGAATCTTTAGGTGCTTTATGGTCAATTTTCAATCCAGAAAGCCACAATGCAGTTACAGATCAGTTGTTGATTAATTTGGTTCCCTAAGTTAAACTTACTTAGCTCACTTTTTCTCACTCTGTCAATAGCCTGGCTCCTCTCAACGTCTTTTATGGTTTCACCCTAGACAACTTGCTAACCCTGGTAGGAGGAGTGCTGGGCCGTCCACCAGCCGCCCACAGTATTTTTGTGTTGAAAATTGTTAAATGTTGACAGGAAATTTGAAAATATGACTAAGCGGCTCATAATACGGTGGGGGAAACAAGTCTTTGGTGCAGAAGGTGCTGGTTGCAATGCATGTGGGTTTGTTATGTATTCACCATAAACTGCATGGGTTCTGCACTTCCACGCTTCCTACTTCCACCTTATGGGTTCCTCAAAATTAGGTTAAAAATCAACTCTGAATGTCTTTTCCACGCAAACTCTTTAATTAGCGTTATTATTCATCAACATTTCTGAATCATTCAGGTTTTACAAAGTCAACTGACTAGAGACAGGAATTTAAACGTTTTTGTTTGATCAGCTCCGATTGGTAAATGGGTCTAGTTCTCATGTATCAAAACCAAGTACTCCCATTATTTTCATTTTATAAACAATCAACTGTTTGTACAATTTTATTTTTATTAAATAAAAATCATATTAACGTAAGAGACAATTTCTTTGATGCATAAAATGGAATTAAGGAAGTTTGGATTTGACAGGGATTTCAATTGCTAGAACTTGTGGTCAATAACTATGAAAGTATGCTTTATAGTGTAAAGCAGTGTAAAGCACCTATAGCTCAGTGAAGCCATTTTAGAGAGGATGAAAACATGCGCTGTTCTGTTTCAGTGCATACAGTAGAAAACAGTTCAGGATCACAGAGGATGGTGGGAAATCTGAGGTGTGAAAAGGTCGGAAGTGTGGCTGTCTCCAGCTCGCAGTGTTGGAGTTTGAGTAAACCAGCACTGCCTGCTCTGTATGGGGTCACCTTCTTCAACACATATGTGCTCCTTGCACAAAGCAGGCTGCTATGTGAATATTCAACCAGGAACGGAGCGGTACGGGTCGGATACATGAGCCACTTTTACAATGGAAACAGAGAAAATAGCGTACCAAACCACAGCGACCCGAGCAGTACCACGCAGTGGAAACGAGGCCCAAGACTGGTGAAAACATTATGATAAAGTAGTAAACCGGAAAAATGTGGGTTAAATGTAATCAATACCGTCACATTTCATTGCAATAGCATCTAAATTACATTCTTTCTTGATATTGCGCAACCTTTGTCAAAACTACAATTTTAACATCAGAATTGTCCATTCACATTTACAAGGGAAGTCCCAATGTTTCAGGCTGAAGTGTGAAGGAGGACTGACAGAAGAAGGTTTCTGCACCAGAGTTGACAGTAATACATCTTACAAAATGCCAGTGATGGTAAAGGTGCAGGCATCCTTCCAGCTTTATACTCTCGTTTTTTTCCCCTCTCTGCTGTCGCACTTCAGAGTAGTGGATGTCGTGATTTTATTTTCTATGTGCTTCAGTCATTTCTATTTATGCGTTTGTGGGTTTTTCTTTATTCATTCTATTTTTTTTATACCATCAATCTGCAAGAAACTGTGTGCAAAAATAGCCTTGTCAGGTTAAATCTGACATATTTCTCATGATGGACTCAAGTCCTCATGTTAATTAATGTCTACAGTCTTTTTCTTTTTTGCCCATGTTAACAAACAAACCTGGGGATGTTTCATCTCCAGTGTGCAAGCTGCACATCCACTATAATGAGACAGGATTTGCATTTTTTCTTAGCAAAACCTCTGACAGACGAACTTATTTATTTATGAGGCTATTTATTCTGGGTTCATCCTTGTTCTCAGACATCCACTGAGGGGGTTAGTCCAGCTCGGTTCTGGCTGCTTGACAGTCATTCTGTCTGGCAGTGCTGCACAGAACGATTCCTCTACTAAATATACACCAGATGCTCAAGATGCAATCAGTCGCACTCACCCAAGTTCACGCTCAGAGAGTAGCGCGCTGATGCCTGCTGGAACATTTTCTCTGCTGCTGCTGCTGCTGCTGCTGCTCACAGAGGCTCACTTATAATGCTAAGAAAGCAAAAGCTTTAAGCTTGTTCAGGAATCCGCCTGTGTTTGTTTTACATAACCAGCTTTCTGATCCTCTTAATAACCACTGACCTTATGAAGAGGCGTTGACTCGACTCTAAACTTGTGTGAGAGGCGTCTTGTGGCATCCATGTGGTTTACCAGTAAGGATGGACACTCCACTTGTTTATCCTCTGCGTCTTTTGCTATGGGTGGTGTTGAGACCTTTTCAAATCAAAGATTAGATCACTCTTGTTTTTTTTATTCACACTGGAAGCAAAGCTTGACAGTAAACCAAATAGAACAGCTCCTCAAATAAATACATAATTTAATTAATTTTACCACATACGTTGTCTATATTAATGTTTTTAAGACAAAGCTGCTAATCCCCCTAGTTCCACTTCAGTCTTTTTCCACGTCAGTGAAATTTTTTTAAATGCGATGACATGATTTGCTTGTGATATGTGTTCTATAATATACACGTGTGCTGTGTGTAGACATATTTGTTGCCTTGAAAACATTTTCGACAACTACTATTCGAGCACTCTACAAATCTGGTCGTCGTAAAAGAGTGGCATCAGAAGACGGCCATTGTTGAAGGCCTTAAGAAGCTTTCATTACAGCTTGCCACCAGGTTGCATCAAACAGGAAATAAATGGAAGACGGCGCTCTGGTCAGATGTGACCAGATTTGAGCTTTTCTTTGCCAAATTGTGCATGTGGTGGGAAGCCAACTGCACCCTAAACACGTTATTCTTGGACTGGCCTAAACAGTCATTCTCTAGAAGTGCGATACGCTCTGAGAAATACCTCGTCAGCAATTGCAATTAAAATTGGCTCAGAAGGTTTTGACTCGGGGAGCTGCAAGTAAATACATTTTCAGGTTTAAGTCCAGCTTCAATGTAATTATTATATGCTCCTTTCTATTGGCCTATCACAAAAACATCCCAATTTGAATTTTGCAGTCGTAATGTGACAAAATGTGGAAACATTTCAAGAGGAATTAATACGCGAGCCAGTGAAAGATGTGGCAACACTTTACTGTGCTAAAACAGTCACTCACTCATTCAGTGACTCTTCGCTACCCCCATTTTCTCCCCTCATGTGTTTTTATGTTGTGCTTGGCAGGATAAGTGGACCCTGATAGATCAGTATTGATTAAACTGTATTTGCCAGGCAGTAACTATGGTTCCCCTCAGGACATTGTTTGCTTGCTCACCCTGCCCCTCCTGGTAATCTCCTAAGACCTTCTGATACGCTCCTCTCTACTGCTCTTAGAAGTAGAGAGGCAGTTCATGTTGCCTCCATGTCTTCTGCAATGTCATCTATTGAACAGGCAGCTTTAGAGGGGATAAGAGAGTTCAGAGGACTTGTATTTGTTTCTTTTTATCTTTGCGTGCAAATTAAAAGTCTGAATTTGTCTACTGTTGTGACATTGTTGCTCCAAGGTAAAGTTTTTGATTAGCAGAAACCTATACACTACCAGGAGTTTATGTCTCTGAGTGTGTCCATGTTGACTTGTTTACAGTGCAGCACAGATGGACAGCCTCAGGCGTATCTGCTCAGAATCCTCACCAACAATACACCCATATCGATGGCATTTAGTTTTTATTACCCCCATACAGATAACTGAAAAAAAAAAAACACAATGAAGATGCTTCATAGAGAAAACCAGTTCATGACATTAAGAAAATAAAAGTTTGTTAGCTTATTGTGGATGTTAACTTTCCCTGTGTGTAAAGTATTTTTTATGTATACCAAGAACAAGCCTGGACTTCCCTGTCCACTGTCAATACAATAGCAAGTTGACTTCAGTTTTCTGAAACTTTTATTTCACTTTTCTTCTCTTTACAGACTAAAGTACAGAGCTTCCTCTGCCGGCACAGTCACAACAAACCTTTCACTAATTGCTTTGCCTGCTCAACTGAAGGCAGAAAAGGTAAGACTACTGCACATTAAAAAGTTTAATTTTATTATGTGAATGATCTATTTAGCGATTTGGTGTATGTTCTGATCAGAGATTATCACCAGTTGACCAGTGTTATTGAGCTTTCTGTATTCAGAATCTCTGTCTCTGTAGAACTATTAAATTAGATTTTCTTTATTCTTAAATTTATATTAATAGTTTCTTCCAGACTTTTTCCAATTTTTGATGTGAAAGAAATTTTGTTTTGTCTCAACGCATTATTTCATCTGCTCTTTTGGCATAAGAAACAAATTATTTGTACTTCCGTAATGACTTTATCCAAACATCTCAATGCAATCCTATAAAATATTCTGTTACATTAAACAAGCATTACCAAATACATACAGCTCTTGAACAGAATGCACTTTAGCTAATATTTATTGCAGTCCGAGCAGCTACTTGCTGTTGACGTTCAGTGTTTTTGTGATGATAATGTGCTGTAGCACGCAGGCCTGGTTTACATTTATGTTTTTCCGTGTAATTTATTATATGGTTCTATATATAATCTAAAAAGGCATGTATGTTTTTCTAGTTGGAAGCTAAAAGTGTGAAAATATGACCTGCAGCAGCACAGGACTACACTGTTTAAATCAGATCTATAATTCCAGAATCATAGTCCAATACAGACATTGGATCAGAAAGATTACACCATGAGAGAGTCAGAGCCGTACGTGCCTGCTCACGATCGTTTCCTGACTTAAGCAACACCAGAGCTTTTTTTTCTGCTCAGTTCTGGGTTTCACCAATGAGCTGATTTGAAGCGTTCAGCAGAAACATTTTCAGCTGCAAATGTTCTGAAAGTGTAGTCTAAATACAGTGATGTGGGAGGAGCACAGCTCTAAAAACTTCACTGTTTTTGTCTCCTTCAGCCTACTGTTTTGTGTTTGTTTAAATCAAGATTTAGTTGTCTTGCTTTTAAAGTTGCGCAGATATTTAAAAGTTCTAACAAATTTTCATTCAGTTTTTAAATCCTTCTCGTCAAATCGATCAGCAAATGGTGACCGGTGGGCTGCAGTTCATTTTCTCCTGCTAACTCCAAATCATTAGCGTTTTTATATCAACGTTTGACACTTGCTAAATTAGTCCTCTTGCCCTATTCTTTAGTCTTCCTCCTCCTCATTGGTTGTCTTGGTGTCATGGGACAGCAGTCTGGCAAACAGACGGATTGAAGTGACACTCACAGCTTTAGCGGAGATTCATCTGCACGATGTAGACGGAAATCAGCAGAGACAGGGACTGCGGGGATTGGAAAGAGTTGAGGGAAGCGGGGCGACTGTGAGAGAAGTGCAGCTCGGTGACTCTCTGGTCTGAGGCAGAGATGTCGCCTCCAGATAACCCAGACAGACTTACAGGCCCAATATAGAGCAGAGTCGGAGGCTTCCAGCCTGCTGTTCACATTTGTCACTGTTGTTTCTTGTGTTTCCTGTGAGAGTTTTGTTGGGATTAAAGTTTTTCTCTCTGTATCTCAAAGGACAACTTTCATATTTATCAAGCGGGATAGACTCGTGTCCCAAAGCAGGAGTAACATACTTAAATCATGTCATTATTTGGACTTCTATATACATAGTTGGAGGTTTTCTGCTGTTTCTTTCCCTTTTACACACAGCTGTAAGTGATCATTTAATTTTTCATGACAGCAAAACATCAACAAGTAAATCTGCATGTTAAATGTGGGATGGAGGAAGTAAATTATTTTACTCCATCAGGGGATTGGAAGTAGACACACTATCGTTCTGCAGCATGTCTCTTTTTTTGTGAGCTCAAGGGAAACAATGAAACATTCAAACCCTAAAATATATATTTGGTTCACTTAAGAGCTCTGACATTTTAGTACTTCAGGAGTGATACCTTTGTTTTTAGTTCTCCTTGCTTTAAACCCACAAAAAAGTCTTGAAGGTTGCTCAAGACAACAGAAATATTGTTTTCTGTAGACACTCATGATAGTGGAAAAAGTATTTTAAGAAAACATTATTGTTCAACAAAGTGGTAGGTGAAAATATACTGTTTCTGTCTTCTTTTTTTTTTTTTTTTTTTTACATTTCACCCCATTTTATTTGGATCTGGTTTCCAGTTTGTTGAGCTGCTGTTGTGAAATATGACCCATTATGACACCTGGTTGAATTAAAACGTCTTTTAAAAGCATGCCAGTTGATAAAGATTTTCCTAGTTTAAGATTCAGATTTTCTTTGATGCATGGTTATTGGAAACAGTCCTGCCACAGCCGTTTCCGTTTCACAAAACCTTGAATACAAAAACGTCAAGATCAAAAAATGGCAACGTGACAAAATGATCGGTGCCGCAACATGTCTGAACGGATTTTGATGTGTTTGTGTCATTTTTCCTATTCGTGTCAAGTACAGTTGACATTTAATGCCGTGACATCTGATTTATGGCTGCTGTTTGTCCTCTGTGTCTTTCTGTGCTTGGCACGATCACCACTCACCAAACTGGATGAGCGGCGTATCAAAGTCTCGCAGTGTTTTTGTTTTTACCAAGTGTATATGTGGCTGAGCAACAACAAAGAGGGAAGATTCATTGCATTAATAGTGCAAATAATTTTTAAATGCCAAAAAATTAACACTCATGTGGTCATAATTTGTAGCTTAAGTTGTATTTAAGACTAGCACTTCCACTCAGCTCATTCTTCTATCAATAGTTGAATACTGACATAATTTTTGCAGCAATGTCTACTGTGTGACTGTTGTTTTTCAAGGAAAGGTGTGAATCTTAACGAATCGATCCTAAAATCACAATTTACGCCAGAGAACTGGCTCTGGTTTTATTGGCCAAGAACTTTTGCGCAGCAAAGACGATTCATTGTTTCACTAAAAATCAAGAACACAGAATTACTGTCATCACTACATACTTGGAATTACAAAATACAAAAATCGTCTCAGTAATTGAGAGATTTTAATTCTTTTTTTTATTGCTAATGATCTTTAAAATGATAAGAACTTTTAAGAACTTTTCAACTGTTTGGTAAAAAGCATTCATTGGGAAATCTCTCTTACTAATTTGTTGCCGTTTCATTAAATCAACGTACAAGAAGTTATTACTAATTGTACTGGCGTGACATTACTAAATAAAAGAGCCGAGATAATGCTGTGATTGTATTTTTGTTTTTATATTCTTTGAAGAAATATAATGAAATATTTGAAATACTCTAGATTGAAACCAAATTTTTGACTTTTACGTTTGTCTAGTTTTCAAAATTCTTTTACTTTGTATCCATCTGTTGAAACCAAGACTCGCTGCTATGTATCAGCGACATGGACTTGTTGCATTTTATTTAAACCGTGTGTCAGTGCATTCTTAAAAAGTCTCAAATCAAATTAAGGCCTTTAAATCTCTTTAATTCATTAAAAATGTAATTTAATGTCAAGTTACATGTTAATCACAGGAATATTACTCTCGAATATTATATGTAGTTTGAAGCGAATGCAGATATCTTTATGAATCAAAGCTGTTGAGGCTACCGCTAACTGGCTGCTTATAAACTGTTGCTAGCTAGCTAACTACCTAGCTTTTTTGCGTCTATCATTGGTAAGTGCCAATTACTGTCAGTTTGCTGGATGAGATTTGTCTTTGCCACCTGTTTGCTCCTGTTGCCAAACTGTGCGATGCCAAACCTGGTCTGTCCTGGGAGTCCTGGTGGCGAGAATGCTGGATGTGCTGCCATCACACCGGGGGGCCAGTGCTGCATTGTCTTGCATGGCGGCGTCAGGCTCTGCTCCTGTCTGCCGTCTGCCAGTCGGATGTTCCACCATATGTTCTTCAAACCAGCCCTCAAGTCTTCGTCCCTCCCACACATGCTGTTGCTGATGCGTTCACATCACCTCTGGATGGTTTGGTTTTGTCATCTTTTTTTCATCACATATTTTTTGTTGACTCTCAGAAACCTGTGAGTGTTGGGAGATGCATTTCTGCATCATGTGACTTTCGAATGTTGGCGTACCCTGCTGTAACATATGGCAGGTTGATCCCTCCTTGCCTCTGATCCAGCGGTTTTTATTCAGTCTTCTCTGATCTGAGGTCCTCTGCATTGATGTGACTGAGGAGCAGCAGCAGCGGCACCTCCTCCACAGTGATTACGCTCATTCCTTTGCGAGCTGGCCCTCTCTGCTTGCTCTGTCATTACTACCATCTAACCAGCGTAATTACCAGCCTCGGTGCATGTTTGTGGTGCATGCGCCAACCCTGCCGCATGCTGGGCAAGTCAGAGCCAGTGTGCAGAGAAAGGAATAAATGATGGAGCCGTATTAGCGGTGCCACATCTTTAAGCTAATCAATCAGTGTATGTGAGCAATTAAAAGGCGTTAAATGTCTGCTCCTTATGCTCTGAACTGTGGGCCAAACCTTAATGTGTGCACGTAATTCTGACTGCAGCAAAGGATGATTCCCCCCACCCCCCAGATCTTTTCTCAGTTATGCATAATTACACAAATTAAGCCGTCTCTTTATGTAACATTTCATGCATCGGCACGGTTTTGGTGTCCTTATTAACGTAGGTGTGTTTCAGACGGATCAAACAGACTGCTCTCTCTCATCAGCCACATAATGAAGCCATTCTCCAACCCCTGCAGCTGGGGCATATAATCTGGGATCGGGTCTCGTAGTGGATCACAGGACGGCCTTTTGAATGAGGACAGACTCTGTCAGAAAGCATGATCAGAGCAGGAGCCTTTGGCTCGGAAATGCTTTTCCTCCTTCATAAACAAAGACAGGACACACTGGTGTGGCAACTTAAAAAGACGTAAAGTGAGATTCTGTTTGCCGTGATTTAGATCATTAATGCTTTTATGTGTTTCAGTCCCAGTGTGTGAGTAATGCAGCCCAAAAATAGATTCAGCAAGGATGCAGATATCTTGTGGGCTGTAAAACACACACACCTCGTTAAGCCGGACTTGATACATTTTTCAAAAATTCACACAAACCAAGACGAGCAAAGAAATGTAACCCCTTAAAAAAAACGTCTTTCTAATTGCCGTTTTCAGAGACTAGAATGTAAGAATTGTTGCAAATATTTTCAAGCTCTTTATGGATTTGTTGCTTTTTTGCTTTTGAATCACTTTTCTATTCACTTAAATTTAGTTTAGTGGATTTAAACCATCAAGATTCAACTAAATGTTTAAGTAAGTTTCTTTGACTATCTGAATATCAGCATGGTTATGTAAAAACATTCTGCTAATGAGCAGTTTGGGAGAAATAAGAAAATTATTTGTGTTAATGTCTAAACCTACTAGAAATGTTATGAATTCAGGAACTTTTTAAAATGAAATTATATGTAAAATAATAGTTTTATTATCAGCAGAAAGGGGATTGTAGTGAATGCTGAAAACTACCTGAACATTATACAAGGTTTGGAGTATCTGCAGATGGTGTTCTTGTGCACAGTGGGCAAATTCACTGAGATATTTTAGTGACTTCTGCAGTTTGAGGAGAGACTTATGGAGATAAGAGCTTTAATCCCAAAATGGAGTGCTGCGCAGATGGATGAATTAAGCACATTTTACTTTTTAACACTCATCTGATGCCCTTATTTGAAATCACCAAACCTCACAGATTCTTGGGCTCATTTTTGAGTCAGTTTTGCGTCTCGGTACATTATTTTTAATAATTACATAAATGCTCTCCCTTTTCAACCAGGAGTATCGCCATTTACACAGCAAATACAATTGAAACCTATGCATCAAAAACATGTTTTAAATGTCATCAACTGGTCTCATTTTTTCCTCATTTTATCTCTGCACAGACTGTGATTATAAAACAGATGAAGTGTTCCATATAAATGACACTGAAAACTGGTTATTTTAATGAGAACAAGACCCTTGCACCAGATGCTGCATGAGGGCCAGGCTTAATTTGCTCACTTTAGTTCACAGACCAACATGTCACCAAGCTCCCATTTCGTGCTGCATCACCCAGTGAAGTCATACTGTTCCCTCAACAGAGAGGAAAAAAGAAAGGGGAAAAAAAAAAATCGTTCCTAATGTTTTAACAATGACAGACCTCAAAACAAAAATATCTTGTTTTTATACCCTTGCCTATTCTTAACAAAGGGGGATAAAAATGATTTCCAGTTTGCCGAAGCATGCCTCTGAATGAGCTGCTGTCCTTGAAAGGCCATTGGATTAAGAGTTGATGCTGTGTGACTGTCGTATCGAAGCACATCCATGTGGTTCACTGAGCAATGTACTGTGCTCTTTCTTGACTTTTTCCCGTCGCTCTATTTATGGCTTCACCCAACCTCACCCCTCCGGCTGATGCTGTGTCACTGCTGCCCTTTTCTGTCTTCTGGTATTTGTTCATCCCTGTTAATTTCACAAAGACGTAATTGTCTCCCTCTATAGAAAGAGAAGAAGAGAGTCGGAGCTTAGTTTTTTTTTTTTTTGTTTTTTTTTTTCCCTTTCTTTTTCATTAAAAAAACTTGCCTTTAGCACATGAAGAAGTTCAAAGTGTTCATCCTTGGTTTTGGAAAAACAACAAACTTCAATGTATTTTATTGTCGTATTACATGACAGACCAGCCTAAATTAGTGCATAATTGTGAAGACACAGTTACAAATGAAAATCAAAAATCGGTGTTGTCCGTTTTTTGGGGGGTTTTTTTAGCTTCTTTAGTTTCATACTCGGCTCAGCCAATTGCCTTCAGAGGTCATCCATCGTGGTGGTGGCAGAAACATACTGAGGGAATGGTTCAGCTCTCATTTCAATTGAGGATCTATAACAAAAGACTTGGGAAATGCTCTTCACAGACAGTCTGTATCCACTCTCTCAGCCTGAGCTATGTTATGAAGAATTAATTCAAAAGGTCATTGCATGATAAATTGTTCATATTTTTGTTATTTCAACCTAGAGCTGCACAATTTACCAAATTATAATCATCACAATATCTGTGTACACAATTGTGGAGGTATATGTGGAAGCAATATTTGCTAGGTTACTATATTTGAAGTGATAATATTCCATGTCAGCCTCATAAAGATTATCCTCAATGGAAGAAATTCTCTGCCATATCTCATCACCTTGTTTTCTCTCTGGCTTATCAGTCTTACAGTACGTTACAGCTGAGTCAGTTGCCCTGCTGAAGCCAAAGCTCATTCTGGTTGTGTGGTTAAAATTTGGGTCACGCAAGCTCTTCGATTTAAAAATGAGCCCTAATTTGTTTTATATTTGTCGAATTAATTGCTTTCTGTTGTTCTTTTTTTTTTTCTCTTTCAGGAAGCTGAGAATAATCCTAAAGGAACAGAGGATCCAGACTTGTTCCATCATGCACCACTGAATTTTCTCCATCTCCCACTAAAAGCAATGTTTCTGGGAGCGAGAGGCCACAGCAGAGTGCGTGTGGGGCCCCTCCCCAGGACCCCTCCTGAGATGGGATGCCAGAAGCCTTCCCACCGGCCCTGAGCTCTCCCAGGGCGTCATGAACACCTACAGAGACAGGGGGGTAACCTGCATCTCCTCAGACCTTCTGGATGGAGGCGGAGGGTTACCCCAAAACGCTCCACTTCGTCACACCCCCAATGGCCACCCCACAGAACTGGCAGCACAACCTCGCATCTCTGTGCCCAAAATGGGTGTTCGTGCACGGATCGCCGAATGGCCTCCCCGTCGCGCGCAGTCTCGGGAGTCGCTGCTTGAAAACGGACAAAACGGGAGCAATCACTACGACGACTTCTCCGTCTCATCGTCGGTTTTGTCATCCGACGGCAGGCTGGTTCGAGGAGGGGTCGCCAGGCTGCCCCGGAGATGGTCGAAGGACGTGGAGTTCAGAGGCGACAGAGGTTCGCCTCTCAGTCTAAGAGTCTTCCCACCACTCAGACAGCGCTCCAACAGTGAAGTAACGCTCAGCGAACAAGATGAAAATGAGGTGAGCCCGAAATATTTCTCCAATTTCTGTTTTTTCTGTGCGTTGCGTTGGAGTTGAGAAGAATAGGATGTGTTGTTTCCTCGTGGCGGCAGTCCAGGTTTTCGACACAAACCTCTTGCTAATGAGGTACACAGATGGAAGTCAGTTTGGGTTGGCCTGCAGAAAGCCCTGGTTTGCTTTGCCTTGCCAGCTGTATTTACAGCATTTGTGGGCTTACATAAAGTGTTCCCCCAAATATTAAAACTTGAAAATATTAGTTTGCCTCTAATGAGTGCAGTCTGCTACATTTTCTGTTTGTTTTTTGGTGAAATACTGTTGCTGTAGAAGGGAAAAATGGTTGCCAAATGAGCTTGTGTGGTGTAGAAGAAAACATCATTTTACTGATGGAGATATTCTTAAAAGCCCTCACTGTTACAAAATTCAAAGTGCGAGAAAGACTCTCTATTTGGTTGAGTGAAAGAATATCCTCTTGTCCTTATCAGGTTCAGCAAAGCCCCAAAGCTCCAGTTTTAGTTTAGGCCCCGACAAGTTTTATAATTCTTTAAACTGTACAATTATTTCTTCACTTTTTCATCAACTGAATATTTTATACAGTATAATATGCAAATGCAACTGCTAAAAATTTAAATATTATGAAAAATTTCACATTTTTGTCATTTCAGAAAGTTACATTCATTCATTATGACATTTTTTTTTATTATGATTAATAAAAAATAAATAAATTCAAACGTAAAAAATGTGACAGGTAAGTGTTTGAATTAATTGCAGAAACACCTGTGGATGTATTCTGAAGCCTCAAGTCCACTGCTTTCTTGTTTGAAATTGTGGAAAAATCTACATAAATCAGCCAAGATATCAAGCAGGGCATTGTGACTCCTTGTTGGGTGCAGGAACATTCATTTGTTCAAACAATAATATTCAAGTGTAAACACCATGGCAGTCCCCCGTTCATTGGGTTCTGTCCTCCAGCGAAGAACAGGTTTTGGTGCAAACTGTGTGCGTCAGTCCCAGAACAAAAACAAAAGTCCTTGTAAAGATGCTGGCCAAAGCTGCAAAGAGTGTCCAGTATAATTTTTGAAATCCCATCTGACCTACAACAGTCAATATTTATTTGATTGAATGTTAGACCAAGAAGAGTAAAAAAGATTTTATTCTTTTTTTAAAAAAAAAGAATAAATAAGGATTTAAAAAAGCATGTTTGCACATACTGTTTTTGTACAGTATGTGCAAGTTAAGTGAAATATTAACTTGCAGAAACTGTATTACTTTGTCATTGAACAACCACCCACCACCCCCCAAACCCAAAAAAAAAAACCAACTCTTCCTGACCTTTTTCCAATTCCAATTTCTCTTTGTCTTGCCTTCAGGTGGAGGCTCGAGGTGGCGGTGGGTTTGGAAACCGGTTCCGAGTGTACGGCAGCACTTCTTCCATCGACATCCAGGGCATTCCCGAGCAAGGCTTCTTTGAAATGCTCAGTCAGTTCCAGCAGGAGAGACCTGACCAGCGCAGCTTAGCTCCCACACAACTCGGAGAGCTGCTGCGAGTTACGGACCCGTCCAAGACTCCTTTCCCCGGCGCTCCCTCCCCTGCTCCCACAGGTGGGGATGACAAAGGAACGGGGCGGAAGGACGGTACGGAGAGAGCGAGGAAGAAAAGTGGTGGGACGGAGTCTGCGCTGGGTACTTCCTCTCTGTTCAGGAAGCTTCGGAGCTCCAGTCGGGGGGAACTGGACGGAGGAAAGGGAGAGGCTAACGAGGACAGGGGAGGCAGAGGCTCTTCAGATGTCTCTTATAAACCCTGGGTGTGTCCAAAGAGCTTTGTCCACTTTGACGCTCAGAGCGTCCTGTTCGACCTCCACGAGGCAGCAGCTCAGCGCAGCTTTTCTACTCAGCGTAGGAACACCGCCACCGGAGCATCGGCCGCTTCGTCCTTGTCTGGCTCCAGATTGTCAGCTCCGAACCTGAACGACCCCATTTACTCGAGCATCGAGGATCTGACCCTCAACCTCGATCAGAGCTCCACAGTCCCCTCCCTACCTGCGGACCCTATAGATGGGCCTGCAGCGCACACTTCAAGCCCACTGCTCCTCTCCTGTCCCCACTTCCTCAATGAGATAGGCGGGCATAGGGAGAGAAACGTGAGCTTCCTCAGCTCCTCAGCAGAACGAGGAGATGGAGATGGAGGAAGAGGGTGGCTGAGGAAGAGTAATGCCAGCATATCTGTGCTGGAGATCCCCATTGAAGAGCAGGAGATGAGGCTGGAAAGACTGAAACTATACGGCATAGAGCATGTAGACCAGGGGGCTTGCTACTACAGAGACTACTTCCATGGGAAAGGTAACGCTGAGTTACACTGCAACACATTTGACACGTGGTGCGGGGATGGACTGTTAGCGAGTTTGGTTGGTTGGTTGGTGGCTGGATTATTAGCTCAATGCCGATATTTCAAAAATATGACTTATAATCATGACAAAATAGTTTTCTTTTGCTGTAGACTTTAGATTTATGACCAGAACCCGACCTGAAAACGTGTCCTCAGGTTTTATAAAACTTACAATGCATAGAGCATGGAGAAAAATAAACAAGAATGCATGATATTAAGTGAATCTACTTGTTATAGATTAAACACATGAGGCAGTAGTTCACCCTGTTGAGGAAAAGAAGAAAGAAAGGAGCAGATGATCATTAGACAGTAACAGCGCACTGCACATTAATGCGCACCCAACCTCGTCCTGCTCTGCTCCCATCAATCACATATCCCGGATGATTTACGCTTAACTCACCCGTCGGACACAACAAGAGACAAGATGGAGCTGGAAAACTGGAGAAGGGACGCTGCTTACTCAAATCATAGCCTAAAAACAAACGCAGTGAAATCGTAATTAAACTAGTATGTACTTTGGCCTTGGGCCTGTAATTAAAGTTATTTAGTCAGGTCAGATTGGACTTGAACACCATGTCTGCTGCTAATAGCGTTAGTCATTGCAACAGAATAATAAAATGTGCCGCACCTCACAGACAACTGAAGCTTTATTTTATCTCACAGTACACTTCCTGTACTGTTTAAAGCTAAAATCCCTGGAACTTCGCTCTGTTCTCCTCAATCAGTACCACTTTACCTTTGTCTTCTATAATGTGGTGCTTAGACGCAGCACTGCACTGTGTTGATAATTGGGTCGAGATTTTACTTCCAATTAAACCTCATCATCAGTGTCAGGTATAAGCTCTCCAAATTCTACGAGGGATCCCACTTGAGAAGCTGCAACCACAATTTATTTTTATACTCATATTTAATAACTAAATGTCGTCTACTTTATTTACTCTCTTATTCTGTCGTTAACGTTTGCCAGAGTCTTATTTCCAGGATGTCATCCACTGGTTTTGAATAATCAGCTGGGCCGGAGCAGAGTTAAGCAGACTGGCAGCCCTCCGGGAGTTTCAATTACACATGTACCTGCTTTTGGTCGGTTGGCAAACTCAGAGCTGATGATACACAGGCAGTACTTGACACCTGAGCCATCTCAGCTTTGTTTTACATCTGGCTTTTAGTGTCAGAAAGTAAGTGGTTTATGTGATCTGTGTGGCCGTTTGTAGTCGGCATCCCCTCTTCAGACACTTTTGATGTCACTTCCCCTTTGGCAAGCGTCATCTGGCTGCGGACTAATTAGTGACAGACGTTATTAGGAGCATGCGTGCAGACAAGCATGTTCGAACATCGTATGCGAGGAAGACTCAGGGCTGCAGCCGCACAAGTAAAGGTTGGCGTTCCAAAAATACATTAAGTCTTCTGACTCCATGCCGTCTTCGCTGTCCCCCTGAACGCCACTGTAGTTGTGTTTCTGTCTTCGCTGTGGCTGTGGATGTCAGGATCTTCATCAAAAAGCTGACATTTTTGCTACGAGCAAGATAATCAGACACGAGTCTCCTCGCAGATAGCTTGTCCCAGTTCAGTCCAGATAGAGGAGGGATCTGCCAAGTTGTATTCATCCTGAAGAGTCTGGATAATTTGTGTTTACGCTGCTGCACTGCTGCCTGTGGCGTTCGCTAGAAGAGGACTTAGCTCTGAAGCTTTGGAAGCAGCTGTGCGAGATGCTTGTGCAGTCTGTCAACAGCTTTCACTATATTTAATAATTAGAAGCAGTCACAGATGATTTATTTGGAATCAAAACATTTTGAAAACTTCACTTTTTAACCTTTTAAAGGTGACAAAGGAAATATTCATCTTTGTGGTGGTTGTGTTTTAGTTGAATTTTATGCACCAGTCAAAAACTAAGATTACATTGTTTTCTTTATGTGTTAAACCCCTTAAAATTACGACAGATCAGAGTTCAAAGACAAACATAAATCAGTCTAGGCCAAGAAAAGCCTTATGATGCATTGTTTAGTTTAATTATTCTACCCGTATGTCTTCATCGTTCCCACATCCAATAGAAGTAAAAGATCTGATAACTATCGACCACTTATTTCTTCAACTTTGTCTTTGCACCCAGGTCTTGACTTAACTTTTTCAAACTGATTTTGTATTTATTATCAATTATAATACAGCAACGGTGTCTGTTTTGCCCATGACTCCACGAATTCTCTTCTCCTTTCCACTTTGTAAACATGTAAACCAAGTCACTTGCAACTGCTTCTTGAACCAACAGTTAAAGAACAAACTTCATTACAAATGTTTAAGATCTACATCATATTTAACTTTTTATGACCATTGTCGTTCAAGCAAGGAGTACCAGCCTCTCCTGTGTTGTAGCCATAGACATAACACCACCTCATGTTCAGACCTAAACAGATGAAAAAGTTTTCTCAGCACAAACTGTAAACTTGCTTAACCGTTGTCCTTCACCAGAGCACTCTAACTACTTCGGGACGGACGATAAGCTGGGCCCCGTGGCCGTGAGCATTCGCAGGGAGAAAGTGGAGGATACCAAAGACCACAAAGACCAGTACCAGTACCGCATAATCGTCAGGACCAGTGAGGTACGCTCGTAAAGATTTCTGATTGACAATGCAGTGATGAGTCAGGTTAATTCCTCACCCAGGTTTTCGGCCCCTCTCTGTCCCAGTTTTTCTCCCCTCACCCATCAGCTTAAGCCTCGTCTCTGTCCTGCCACTGGGAACATTCCACCTGTTCAGTCTGTGCACATAAAAGCCAAAGTAAACACTATCTGCTGTGTCTGAAGCATTTGGCATGCCTTCAATGACAACTTTGCTTTGCTTTCATGGACAAAATATAATGCAATGTGTGAACTGGGATTTTTTTTTCTGGTTAACCAACACAAAGTTCTAAATAATAATAATTTTTTTTGAGGAACCATCACTGAGACAATTATTTGTGGAGCCACACACTCTGAATTTATACCTTTCCAGCTTTCTGCATCTTGAGTAGAGACAGAAATGTTTGTCCATTCTGCTTTGCAAAACACCTCAGGCTCAGTCAGACTGGATGGAAAGCACATATGGATTTGGTTTTCAGATTTTCTGGTGAATTTTGCTTTAGTCGACGTCGTTCTAACATCAGGGTTCGTACAGGTGCTTGAAAATGTTTGAATTTCAGTTACAAAGGTTTAGAAAGTGCTTGATAGTCAAACTGCCCTTAAAGTGCAAGCTAACATTTGATTAAAAGCTTACATTTGGAAAGCAGAATTTTAAATTGAAATCAGCTTTATTATTTAAAGATAATAAAGAGAGACAAAGATATATTTTATCTCACTATCTGCAGTTAAATCAAACTTCTCTTGTTTTAGGTCAGTTAGAATCAACAAAATTATTCCTGTTTGGTAAATGCCAGAAAACTCTGCGGGAACATTTTTTAGAGATTCATTTCGTAATTTTCTCAGACCAGTCAAGACGATTCAAAACAAAAAAGGTGTCATATTTTACTTTACCTTGTCCCTGCTGTTGATTGTAGAATATTATTATGATATATTATTAACAGTGAATTGAAACTGTGTTCTATTTGTGTTTGTTTTTCTCCAACATGTGATGCTGTGCTGGAAAAGTTTGAACCTTCACTTTGATTAAATTTCACTGTGGCAAAAAGTGTATGAAACCTGCATACGTACATATGCAGCTTCAACTGTACACGTATTGGTGTTGTTGATTTGCATAAAGGCGAACCTCTGCCCCAGACTGAAGTCTCTTGCAGCCTCTAACAGGGTTTCTCTGGGTTTCTATGTTTTAGCCATCCCAGGAAAAAAGACATCCCCGCAGCATGACACTTCCACCACAATTTTTCCACAGTGTGGATGTTGTGTTCAGGATGATGTGCATGAGATTTTGCATGTAAGCCAGAATGCTAAATTTAGATGTCATGTGATCAGGAAGTGAGATTAGATTACATCCAGGTAGACTCTATTTTTAATGAGGTGACTTCTAGAGGTAATTGGTTGTACTGGATTTTGTTATTCCATATCACAGCTATGGGTGTTGAATACAAATGCATGCTCTATGCTTATTTCTTATAATGTTTACCAGATTCCAAAATTTAAATATAAAAAGAACACGACATGGGTCTTGGGAGTCTTAAAAAAAGTCACCCCTTTTTGTCTGAATTGTTGTTTTTTTTTTTGGTCTCAACATTGTAAAAACTCAAAAACAAAGTTCCCCCCATGTTCATTGTGTTGATGTGGTCTTAGTGGAAGTGAAGTCTTCATTGTGGTTGGTGTGGTGTTGTCTTTAGCTGGATTACATGGCTGCCTGGCCTCATCACTTTAGCTGTGATACAACAATGGAGCCTGTCTGCTCAAGCTCACCGAGCTAAGCTAGCAGAAAGACGCCTGCTGTTCCCACAGAGGGGGGAAAAAAAAGAAGGGAGACATTGATTTCTGAATTTACTCTGTCCCACTCAAGCCGCAGCGCCTCTCAAATATCCTTCCCCTCTAAGTATGTCATTTAATTCTGCACAGCGGTGCTGACACAGCAAGGTGAAGAGAGTTGCTCTCTCTGTCCTCCTTCCTCTCAGCCTCCCCTGTTTTTTTGTTTGTTTTTTTCAATCACCCCCAACTTCTGATATCCCAGCTTAGCACGCCACTCTCTCCACCGCCGCACAGCAGCTGACGAGCTGAAACAAAAGCTTCATAACTTCAGCTGCTTGTCAATCAGGTTTGATTCCTCTGCAGCAGATTCCAGCCTCCAAGGTTCAGCTGTCACTCTCTCTCTCTCTCTCTCTCTCTCTCTCTCTCTCTCTCTTTCTCTTTCTCTCTGGCCCCTGCCAGCTCCAGAACGCGTTATGCATTTTTAACGACTCCACATGCGAGTGAAAGGGGTGTGAAGAGAGCAGCCCACTCCTCCTGACTGTACCAACCCCATACAGGATCAGTCCTCCTGTCATTAAGTGGGTTAATTACTGATCAGTAGGGGACAGTACACTTTGACTGTATGATGTGCTGCAAGAATATTAAATCACACTCGTTTTTCTGTGCGTGTGCTTGAAAGGGAGGGTGAGGGAGGCACTCTTTCTTGCTTCGGTGGGCCCGGTTTTACCACGACCCAAATATTTAACAAAGTTTGTAGTTTGCAGTTTTCGAGAAGCTGTGTACACAGCAAAAAAACTAAATCTTACCTAGTTTTTAGTGCAAGTATGTTATTATTTATAATAAGACAAAACTAGCATACAAGCAACTTTCTTATCAAGATATATTGAATAAATAATTCTCGAAAATTGATAAGAAGTACTTTTTCCTCTTGCAGATTAAACTTATTTATATCAAGACATTTTTTCCATGTTAGTGAAAAACACCTGCCAGTGGTGTTACTGCTTTTGATCAACATTCAAGAATTTCTAACTTAAAACGAGCTAGTGTATCTAGCTTGAAGGCCGCTTGTGTGTTGGTCCTACCCTATTTCAGCTGTACCGAGATATTTGCACTAGAAACGAAACTAAAACACTTGGTAAGATTTTGTGTTTTCGCAGTGTAGGATATGCATCAAACATGTGGAAGAAGGTGGTCTGCTCAGATGAGGCCAAAGTTGAACTTTTTGTTTGTGTGGAGGAAGGTTATCGCTACATGTCATCCCCAAGCATTCCTACACAACACATGATGGTTGTGTAGGAATGCTTTTCTTCCTCATGAACGGGGTTGATAGGGAGATGGATAGAGCTAAATGCAGGACATCCCGTAAACATTCAAGAGGCTGCAGAGCAGAAGACGTGAGGCTGGGGTGGAGATTGACCTTCCAGCAAGACCATAACCATAAACAAATATCCAAAAGTTTGAAAAACTGTTGTCCTCGTCCCAATCCTTTTCTTCCTGTCCCCACGTAGCTCGTGACCCTGCGTGGCTCCATCTTGGAAGACGCGGTGGCGTCGACAGGGAAACACGGCACTGTCCGAGGTCTTCCGCTCAAAGACGTGCTGGAGCAGGTCGTCCCTGAGCTCAGCGTCTCTTGTCTGAGACTGGCGCTCAGCACGGCCAAAGTCACAGAGCAGCTCCTCAAACTGGATGAACAGGGGGTGAGTTTGATGCTTCTTTGGATGACCGGGGGTCAAATGCATTTTCTGATTTTCTGTATCAAATCATGAATGTTCTCAAAAGGCCTGTTGTGCCAGAATATATTGATGAAACACATTAACAAAAACCTTAATAAATAGATGGGTACTGCTTAAAATGGAATAATATTGGACATATTTGTACAAAAATCACTGATTTTTGCAATGAAAAATCAGTGATTTTTCATTGCAATCAAAATCACTGATTTGTGGCGGTAATTACAATATTTGCACTTGTATATATGACAGTAAATATGACTTTTTGTTAAAAGCCACATTGATCACGGACTATAACATGACATCATTAGAGTTGAGGCAGCAGTGGAGTAGAAATTAGAAATACTGTCACTTTCATGTGGGACTTTGCATCACTTAAATCCAATGTTTTTGAACATTTTGCGGGAAATTTACAATAGACTCACAGTTATGCATAAGCACAAAAAAGCACAATAAGCTGTTGATTTTGCGATTGTAAATTTCCACAATCGCAAAATCATGAAAAACCGGAGGGATTGATTGATGTAATTTTCCTGCATGCAGAGAAAAAAAAACTGCTTTGATTTCATTGATAAAATAGTATTTAGGCCGACAGCTGTAGTGTCCTGTCCCTGTAAAGACGAGAGACCCGCACATGAAGAAGCTACGGCCGACCAAATTTGGCCTCCGGACTTTGAGTTTGAAACACTCTGGATTCATGGCTATATATTAATTTGCAGGTATTTATGAATGTTTTTGAAGCTTCTGCCTAAGTCGAGTAGCTACAAAAGAATGCAAAGTAAAAACAGCATCAGATAAGGCAGAACAGTGGCATATGGTTTGCTCAGACGGTGTGGATGATGTGACTGAACCATGTATATCTGATTTAACGTTGGAGCAAAGTGCAAAAAGTGGGCAGAGAAAGCTGTGTCGAAGCAGGGTGTGTCACGAGTATGACTAAAGATAAAAACTTTAATGTTTGGCCATGTTATCTTTGAACTGTTTCCTCGTGAGCAGAGTGTGAGGTATTTTGCCAGCAGTTGGTGTGGTGTTTGTGTAGGTGGATTATACAACAGCGAAACTGTACTGTGTGTTTTAGTAAGCACGTCCATATATAAATACACTTTACTGCTGGGTTAAAGTCTCATCCGCTGACAGCAGCTCAGGAGGTTCAGACTAACATCTCATCTGCTTGTCTTTGTTCTGTGTGTCCGTGCACGTTGCAGCTGAGTCACAAGCACAAAGTGGGTGTTCTGCTGTGTCGTGCGGGCCAGAGTACAGAGGAGGAGATGTACAACAACGAGGAGGCATCGCCCGCCTTCTCTGCCTTCCTGGAGCTGCTGGGGGAGCAGGTGCTCCTCAAAGGATTCTCGAAATACGCTGCACAGCTCGACACAAAGAGTGAGAGGCTCTTCCTTACTGTAACAACTGTATTCCGTCGTTACCGCTTCCCAGATGCAAAATGAACACAAGGGGGGAAAGGGGAACTATTTTTAACAAATAAAAAGTTTGAAAGTTTTACATAACTGTTGGGCAGTCCATAAAAATCCATAAAATCAAATCCCATCAGTTGATTTATGGTAATACAGTCGAAAATATTATTTTGCCAAAAGTTTGAATATTAGCCATGCATCTGCTCTTTGTCCACTTGTGCTTGTCCTTCCATTCAACTTTCCATTAGGATGATTGGATACAGAACTCCACATTGATTCTTTGCAAAGAGGGGTTTTTGACTCACCCTCCGCCAGCAGTCCGGCGGTCTGCTGGACTGTCGAGTTAGCAGCTTTTCTGTCGATTCTGCATTATGTAATATAACATTTTTGGAGAAACTTAACTTTTGGCTTTCATTAGGTTTAAGCCGTTGATCATTTTATGTGTGATAAATCAGCCTAAAAATGTGCTTCATGAAAATAAATGACCTTTCTGATGATCTTCAAACTTTCAGCTGTTTTAGTCTGGTACCAAAACATCAGGAGAATTTTATTCTTATTTTTTTTTTATTGATTTTTATAATTTTATGTAAACATCAACAAAAGTAAACAAAAACAACCCACCCCAGTCAACAAGGAGCTAGTGTTCTTATTCTGGCCTTCTGGAAACACTGCGACTTAAACCAGAAAAATCGCTGTTCAGCAACACCCATCTGTGATCTACATTCAACATTAAATATAAATAACTTTAATTTTCCTCCCTCTCCCCAGCTGACTCGACAGGCACCCACTCCCTTTACACCACCTACCAGGGCTATGAGGTGATGTTCCACGTGTCCACCATGCTGCCGTACATGCCCAACAACCCACAGCAGGTAAACGCGCTCATTAACGTGCAAAGCTACCTGAAGCTGCATGCTTTGTAGCTGGTCACACACTGCTGTGTATACGAGGAAAGCACTTCCCTCTGTTGTTGTCCGGAGCCTTTCAAAGCATGTCTGTGGTTGTGAGTTCAAACATCTCTTTTTGCTCTGAATAATAAAAGCAAGAATCCGAGATGTCGTAACCCGTGACTTGTTCGTTCTTCTTTTCTTTTTCTTTTTTTTTTCTTCTTTCATTTAGCTTTTTTGTGCTTTTATAGTCTCAGCTCTCTTTGCCTTTGTGGCTTTTCTGTCGGCTCTGCTTTTCCGTCTTTAACTGGCACAGCGCTGGGTGGGGTTCACCAGTGAGTAGTTATTAGTATGTTTTTTTTCTTTTTCTTTCTGCTTTAGCTTCTTTATCCTAACATAGCAGCCATGCCATTCATGCTCAGTTGTTTACAGTACAAGCTGCTTGTAGAATCACTCATGGAGGGTTTCTGCAGGTTCTTGAAAGTACATCAAAAAGTAATTATGAGACTTGATTTTCAGTTCTAAGTAAATTATCTTGTAGTTGCATCTTCAACTTTTACTTCCAAAGTGGACTTATTGCCATTTGTTTTGGAATTAAAATTAAACTTTAATGACATTGCATATTTTATGAGGTTTGGCTTGAAAAAGAGTCATTTAAATAATTGACTCGTCTTGCTGTTATAATACTGCAAAGGGTTCAAGTTTATAATCAATACATTAAAGCAGTGGAGTTGAAAGTTTATGTGAATATATTAATACACTAAATACATATTGCTGTGGATTTTAAATGAGGCTCCTCAGATTTCACAGCTGAAGCTAATGTTTCATTTTCAACTTACTGATATTTTTAAGGTTTTTGAGCTTCCACAACTTTTCAGATAACAAAACTTTGTATTGCTGTGGAAAAGGACTTGCATGAACTATTGCAAATAAAGGGGGGAGACATAAACAAGTCAATCTTTTAGCTTAATGTTAATAGATTTGCTTTAAATTTCAATATTTATGGCAATTAAAGATTTGATACATATTGAAATAGAGGATCTGAAAACCAATTTCTTAGTCATTGTGTAAAGTGGAACATGTTCAAATCAAGTTTTATTATATTTTCTGTGTAGATTGTTTTACTATACCTCAGTGCTTGGAAATCTGGGACCCGGGGGTTTAAACTAAGGAATATTCAGGTTTAGTTTTTTAATAAAGAGTGGTAAGAATTGTAAATTATGCTAATTACGGATCACTAATTTATGTACTTTTTAACAAAATAAATTTTACGTCTTGGTAGATGTCAGACATCTAAAATTATGCACACAAAACGATTTACTATAATCCGTTAATATTCTAATATTGTTTGAAAAAAAAAAATTCTGAAATTATTTCATGGCCTCAGAAGACAAACTTTATTCTAAAAACTGCTAATAAAGACAGTTGTCAGACAACACCATGAAGCTTTACTTATAGAAGTGAATCTGTGCAATAGCTTCAATATGAGATGAAAGTATTGAAATCAAAAAGTAAAAATCTATATGCAGTAAAGCATCCGTTTTCTGACAGACCCTGTTTGACTGGTTTTGTGTCACAATAAAACCTTCAGACAGAATATGAAGATGAATAAGTGGCACAGTGACTCCATCTACAGGGTTGAAGGCCGCAACAGACGAGGACGTTTTCTCACTACAATTAGCCTCCAGGGGGCAGCATCTGACTGCAAACATAATCCACTGTGGAAGCAGTAACCCAGCAACATGGAAGCTGACTAGAAAGCTAGAAAAGAGAGGGGAACAACGTGTTTCTGGGAATCCACTGAACTCCCCTCCACCTGTTCATGACCATAAGCATCATGTTCCTCTGGTCATGAACTTGGTCTTTTGCACACCAGACATATTAAAAATGTCTAAATGTTTGAGTTCATCAGTTCATAAAATTCTCTTCTCAAACACTGAACTTAAAACTTTCTTATTTTGGCACCAATGGTTTATCTTGGAATGTTATTTTATTTTCATTTTTTTAACTCTTCAGTCTTCTCCCTGAGCTTTTTGTTGAAGTTCTTTTAACTTTCCCATTGTTACAAACAACACACCTTAAATACCTTTAAGAAAGCTTAAAAATCTAAGTTCCACATGATGAGCATGTAAAAATCTGCGATAGATCATGTGGAAGTCAGACTTTAAAAATCCTACAGAAACTGTTGCGTAAAAAATACTTGATCATGTCTCGTCTGTTAATTGTGTGCAATGCTTAAGAAATAGAAAACTAATTATTAAATCCTTTAAATCTTTTAAGTCTGTATTTCTAGCCGCAACTGTAATCCAAAACCTAACATAGATAAGAAAATTGATCCAAGCAGCAGATTGGGCTTGTTTCATGTTAGCGTATAGTATTATAAGTGCAGATGTTCAAACTGCAGCCCATCAGTACCAGTAAATGATGTTCCTCTGGGCTGCATTACATAATTAGTACTTTCACACTTGTGTGGGGAAATGAAGCGAGAGCTGGCATGCTCTGCAGCACAAGCTCGGCCTGGACCGTGTGCCATGTTTCCTACATGAACACTCAGACCCAAATAAACCCACTCAGAAGGCGATAAACAAATTACATAAAGAGCTGTCGTTTTGTGTACGATCGCAGGCGTCCTAGTTTATGTTGGCCGCAGAGTCGGCTCTGACCAGTTCTGTGTTTTCTCTGCTCTTCCCCAGCTCCTGAGAAAGAGGCACATAGGTAATGACATTGTCACCATCATTTTTCAAGAGCCTGGAGCGCAGCCTTTCACCCCTCAGAACATCAGGTCCCACTTCCAGCACGTCTTCGTTATTGTTCGGGTGCACAATCCCTGCTCCGACGGCACCTACTACAGGTAAATATCAACAAATGGTCTTAAGCTTTTCAGTTCTTCTTCCTCATTTTTGATTGCTTCGCACTAATCCCCCTTTCTTGCCTCAGTGTTGCTGTAACACGGATGGAGGACGTCCCCTCTTTTGGACCACCCATCCCCAGCGGAGTCACCTTTCGTGATCCGGAGAACTTTCGTAACTTCCTCCTCGCCAAAGTCATTAATGCGGAAAACGCAGCGCACAAGTCCGACAAGTTCCACACCATGGCGACGCGGACTCGGCAGGAGTACCTCCGGGACCTGGCCGAGAACTACGTCAGCAGCACGCCCCTGGACTCGGCTGGGAAACTGAACAACCTCATCTCCCTCGCGTCTAAGAAACGTGAACGCACGAAAGCGAGAGAGAGAGCGGAGCTGGACGCAGACGGGGCCGTCGCGTGGAGAGTCCTGGCCCAGGACTTCAGCGGAGGGGCCGCAGAGCTGCCCTGCGCCTTGGGAATATCAGACGAATACGTGGTCCTCATCGACTGCTCCACCAAAGAGGTGGTGTTCAATTGTTTCTGTAGTGATGTAATCGGCTGGACGCTGGAGCGGCTGGCGTTGAAGATCTTTTACGGGAGAGGAGACCACATTGCGGTCAGAGTACCAGAGGGATCTGGACACGACGTCACAGAGATGGTGCAGAGGTTAAAGGTGAGAGTTCCCAGCTTACACCAGTTCTCATGCAATCCGGTTTCGACTCGAGTTTATTTGTATAGCGCTTTTCAGCAGCAAGAGCTTTGAATGATGAAAACATCTTACAATCACCAAATGTGAAGCCAGCAATAAAAATTTTATTTTATCAAATGTCGTCATCAAAATCGTCAATACACATCAAATATGTTGGTCAATGTTGCATTTACTGCTAAGCAACTCGAAAGAGGTGGGATTGTAGCATTGATTTAAAGGAACTCAGTGTTTCAGCTGTTTTGGAGTTTTCTGGAAGTTTGTTCCAGTTTTGTGGCGCGTAGAAGCTGAAAGCTGCTTCTCCTTGTTTGGTTCTGGTTTTGGGGAAGCAGAGCAGAACCAGAAGACCCGAGAGGTCTGCAAGGTTGATACAACAGCAGCAGATCTTTAAGGTATTGTGGTGCTAAACCATTCAGTGATTTATAAACTACCAACAGTATTTTAAAGTCGATTCTCTGAGCTACAGGGAGCCAGTGGAAGGACTGTAGAACTGGAGCGATGCTGGTTTTAGTGAGAACATGAGCCGCAGTGTTCAGAATCAACTGGCATTAAGATCTGGAGTAACTGGACCAAACTGATGCTGTGTTAAAAGGAGGGCCTGGTTTATATAAGAGCTGACATTTCTGATGGGATGAGCCACATCCAGCCAGAATTACTCCGTTGGTGACCGTGTGGTTTCTCTGAGATATTGATGAAATTAGGAGTTGCGATACATTTCCTTTATCCTCTGTAGCATGTTTAATTTTGTAAGTGTGTGGATTAGAGAAAATTCACAATGTTTCCAAATACGTTCTTAAAATGAAGAGAAATTCTGCTCTTTATTAATTAAAGTTTGTTCAGTGAGCATTCTACTTGCAGAAACCTTTCACTAATGTAAACGAAAAACAAGAATGTTGGTTTTTGTCGGACTACTGTAAGCTAATTACTTAATGAGTTTAGAGGGGCTTTTAGGAAGCATTGTTATTTTAGTTTTGTTTTGAAAACTGGTCAGGCTGCTTACATTTGAACACTCACCATCTCTGATGTTTTATTCTTTGCACGCTGGGAATTTCCGTTTGTGGGAACGGGGTTATTCCTAATCTCTTTGGAATTTGTTTGGATTTACCAGGAAACCTGTGAACCTAAAGACAGATTTCTCACCCAGTGGTCAAATAGCGTTCAGTATGTTATCGACAGATGCACCTTTTCTGCCTGTTTTCCAGCTGACAATTTTCCAAAGCTTCGCCTTGTCGATTTAGATTTCTCAAGAATCATATTTATCAAAATTCAAAATGCTTTTTAATGCTTTTTTAAATATGCCTTTCTCAGACATTACATTACCTGAGAAAATTTGATTTCCTTAAAGCAAAATGATTGAGTTGATATTTTAAGCTTAAGATTCCATATTGAAATTATGAGACATTTTTGTTCGAGCTTCATCTTTAAAAGCCTCTTTTTAGTGCATTTTCATTGTTTTTATCTCCAAAGTATGGTCTTGGAAAAGTTTGACAACTTACCTTGAAATGTTTGAAAAGTGCTTGACTTTTACTGCCTGAGAAGTGAACAGTCTCTGAGTTTATTATTTGGAGAAACAAAATGACCAAAATGTTAGTAGCACCGAGACTGGAGACTTGAAGTTTGGATCTTAGCATTACTAATTCATGTGCGCATGTTGAAGTAGTTCACTTTCCAGAAAGAATGAACAGTGTAACTGTAATCCTCGCCTCCAGATGTTGACAGTCGGGTGCGAGACGGTGGACATGACGCTAAGAAGAAACGGACTGGGACAGCTGGGCTTTCACGTCCGTCTGGACGGCACCGTCTCCGAGGTAACGTCGGATGGCCGCTACCTTGGCCGTTGGATTACGGCCAACGAACGCGCTGGGCTCTGAATAACTTCGGATTCGTTCTGCGCAGGTGGAGGAGTACGGCTTCGCCTGGCAGGCGGGACTGAGGCAGGGCAGCCGTCTGGTGGAGATCTGCAAGGTGGCCGCCGTGACGCTCACTCACGAGCAGATGATCGACCTGCTGAGGACGTCGGTCACCGTCAAAGTGGTCATCATTCCTCCATACGAAGAGGGCAAACCTCGCAGGTGTGTATGGACATTAATTTACCTTGCTTGTGGCTGAAATGGTGAGCGATTTTTGTTTGGAAGATATCAAAGAGGAGGAGGAGAAGAAAGAGCTGCAGTGGAAGGGCAGCAGCGAGATACAATGAGCACAGGATGCTCTTCACTGAAACACACAAAAGCAGTCGGCCAGTCTCCAGGGTTCCGAGAGGATTTTGTGTGGGAGTGTGTGGAGAAAAAAAAAAAAAAAAAAAAAAGAGGAAGCGAACCAACGGAGAGACGGCAACGTGTAGCTGGAGTGGAAACAAGCGAAACGAGGCACAGAGACAAAAACGCAGAAGCATTTGTTGAACAGGAATTAGCTAAATCTGTCGGTTTTTGTCTCTTTCTCTGGATTTGTTATATGGTAATCTCCACGAGTTTGGTCCTTCTGCAACAATCTTTTGCTGCTACACCCTTTTTTTTTTTTTTTTTTTTAATCTTCTCATCTGTGCTCCAGGTCTTGAGTGAGCCTGAATAAAGAGCCATTATTAGATGCTGGTGTGGTTTTGCAGAATGGTTATAAAAGAAAAAAAACCCAAGCACACTGTGTGTGTTTCTGAGCATCAGAGCTCCTAAAAGCCATAATTGTGGCGGGCTGTGTGATCACACTGTGGTTGGATTCCTTTAATGTTGGAGGCAGTTTAATTACTCCAAGTTAAACCCTTTCCACACACGCACACACATGCACACACGCAAACACGTCGAAACACTGAGCTGTGGCCTTGGAGCAGCTGATAATTAGAGTCTTTGCATTTCACTCTTCCACTCTGACTCGATGGCTGCTGTGTGCCAGGCGAGCAGATTGCATGAGATTAAGGCTTGGCATCTGCTGGAACCGGGGGAAAAAAGAACACCAAAAAAGGGGAAAATAAATAAAAGAGCCGACACGATTATTGAAAAAAAATATATGCCCTGTGTAAATAAAAAGAAAGGAAAATAAGAAGGGAGAGGTGGAGCGACAGAGGGAGAGAGGCTGGGAGGAGCGCTCGATGAGAAGGACGTGTCTCAGCGCCACCGAGAGTAAGAGGAGTGGGTGGAGGCGAGAGGGGAAGAGAGAGATGAAAGTTGGAAGGCTCCGTCTCGGCTGCGAAGCCACTCGACGGATGGATGCAGCAGGAAAAAGGCGTGGGTCTGACGGTGTGTGTGTGTCTGAGCTCCAGCCGTGTCACCTCAGCTAATGTGATGGGAGAATTACTGCATGCTGACAGACGTTAGGCTCTGCTCTCTCTGAGGTTTGTATTCCCCTCGTGTGTACATGCAAGGCTGGGGTCTGTGCAGCTGATCTGTATCGATATTGATGATAGCAGAAGGCATTCTTTATTGATTTAAACAGTCCTAGTACACATTGCCTTCATGGACATTGATTTGTGGGGGGCGGTTTTGTCCCTGGAAAGCTGCTGTGTTCCAGAGGCATTTTGTTGTTGCATGTTTTCTTCATGTAAATCTGTGTTTCTCAAAGGCTGCAGAAAACCTTCACCTAATTATTCATTAGTTGATTGCTTTCATCTATCTTCCTAAACATTTCCCAGAGCTAACAGTTCTTTATCAGTTTTTGTATGCAAACGGTTAGCCCTGATGTTGTAAGCTTGACTTTTTTGAGCATTACTTCACGTTATAATGTAATTCCCTCATCCGAAACATACCTGGAGTGTTGTTTTGATTCTTTCATGCATGTTTGAGAAATCCTCAAATCTCCCACGGCAACCACTCAGGGGTGCCCAAACGCTTATTTACACAAACCTCCTACACCTGGCTCCTCTAGACTAGCGGCAGCAGTGACTGGCAAACACCTGGTCTAACTGCGAGTCTACTGAGCTCATTATACAAACTACTTCTCAATGCAACGCTCCTAAGAAAAGGTTGTTCACTGCATAATGGAGGAGTATTGTTGCGCTGATGGCGGATTGTCAGAAAGAGCAGGGCCTTCTTAAAGAGACAGAGGGGCTTATGGCTTTTTATCGAGTTAATTATACAGGAATAACCTTCTATAAGCTATTATACAGACTAAACACAACGATTATTGTTTCTCTTCTGTTAGTTTAGCTAATCACCCACCTCTTCATCTACTTTTTGAATCCATCATATTGTTCATCTCCTTTCATCCTAAATGCCAATTTATCGGCATGTTTTAATCACTGCCTCTCCTTTAATAGGCCTCTATATAAAATATTGAGATAGGAGCTGATATACAAACAAAATGAGGAAGACACCTTCCAGCAATGAGCTTCATTATGGATGAGAATAAATGTCAGCTCATTTTCACTTGAAGCCTGCACCACCCATCAGATGATATTTTACTTTTGGGCTCCTAGAACTCACATTTTTGTGACTTCATTTTAAAAAAAAATTATTTTTAACCTTCACAAAATATCTTGTGTATTTCCACAGAATTTGAGTGAAGAGCTCTTTGGTGGGTAAAAGCAGGAATGTCAGTATAAAATACACATTTTCACAAAGAGACGTGACCTAATCTTCCTGTAGCAAAGATGAAAATTTGATTTGTCATTAATCAGCTGTTTTCCTGTTGTCCTCAGTCTCATGGGAGCTCATTAATGAGCTCTGTTACATGTCTGTTGTATATTTAAGCCTCCACGTGAACTGTAATGTGGAGTATTCAGAGTGCATATACTGAACAACTTTTCCACACTGATCGTGGTTCAGCCGGAGTTCAGAGGAAGTGGCAGTCTTTCAGCTGTGCTTTCCACTAATTCACTGCAGAGAATCCTTTAAACTGCAGATGAAGGATAGGAGAGAAAGAAAAAATGTAGAGTTTGGACATGTGAGCAGGAAGGGTTTATTTGTTTGATGATCTATATTTAAACATCCCTGCTGTCTCTCTCTCTCTCTTCCCGCCTTTAGGGGCTGCACAGAGGAGTACGAGATGAAGACCATGGAGCAGAAGCCTGAGCCTGAGCCTCTGGCAGCCGGATACCGACCTTCTCTCCACCAAACGTGGCGATGGGAGAGCTCACCCATTCCTGCGGGGCTCCTGAACGCTCCCAACATGCCTCGCTGGGGACCCATGGGCCCCCTGCCTCCTCCTCTGGCCCGCTCACACAAACCCCTGATGCCAGTTCCCTACAGAGAGCCACAGCACTTCAACTCCAAGAGGTACCATCACCCAATATGGCATGAGACTCCAGGTTGCAGCAGCAGACTGAGCTCTGATTTTGCAGCAGGGATGTGGTGAGGGCAGTGCAGCTTATCAATAAACATGAAAGGAAGCGAGAAATAATTCATAGTAAAAGTTGCAGAGTTGTCCCGAAATGAAGCTGAGTTGTTTAAGAGTTAGTAATAAAGCAGAGGGTGTACAGATATAATTTACAGAATGCATTTATCACCTCCATGTCCTCATTTTGGCCTGAAACATTCATCCATTCGTCCCGTCCGTCATGGCTGCTATCTATGCAGGATTATGGGGGCTGGTTGAGTTGGAGGTGGGGTTGCTGGTCCATCACAGGGCAACACAAGCACAAAGCCATGTTTACACACAATATTCCCTAAGAGCAATTTAAAAAGGACCAGATGGCTAACATGCATGTTTTGGACTGTTTGAAGCTGGAGTACCCTGGAAGAACCGACGCCTGCACTGGGAGAACAAGCAACTCCACGTAGAGGGAACTTAAGCAACCCATAATTAAAATAATACATGTGCACAGGTCATCTGCGTGTTTTACAGACGTTTTATTGGTGTCCCAATAAAACGTCTTCACTTCCGAAACAATCCCAAAATGGCAGCCTTGAACATTAGCCGATACTCTATATAAAATCAGCACTAATCACAGTGCTAATCATCATTTTGTAGGCTGGAATGTTAGAAATCTTAAACTTCTGTTCCTTTTTTAATCATTGTTTTTGCTCTTCTCTTCCAAGGCAGTTTTTAGTCAGGCCTTAGTTAGAACTGACTACCTGCATGGTTTAATGTAGTTTAAACTCCATATACGCCGTCTTTGAATGGTTTCACACTGCCCACTTCTAAAGTATAAAAAAAAAAGTGTTTTTCTCACCCCATTGGAATCCATTTTATTTATGTTATCACAGTCTTGTTCATATTCATGACATGTTCTCACACTACTATTGTCTTCCAGGCCTGTAAGTTACCCAGAGAACCACTACAACCTGTCTCCTGCAGGAGGCGACAGAGTCCTGCCCTACAGAAACCCCTCTGCCAGCTTCTCGTCGCCCTCCACGGGGCTGGTCGCCCTCTCCGTCATGGGCTCTCCTGGAATGACTCCAGGATCTTTTGTGCACTACAAGCAGTCGCCTGACAGGTGCGTACCGGCATGTTTCCAGTATTCTCTCCTTCATTCTTGGCTGAACATGCCCGATGTTTCCTGTAATGACTGTTCAGCGTGCTGATGGAAGATTACTCCAGTTTAAGGAAGAGGGTGAATAATGTCTGGAGTAAGAAGTGAAAAAATGAACACACTGTCTCTCCCGGAGGAAGGATCTGTTGTGTGGGCGGCTCTTCCTCACAGTGTGGAGGTTGATAACATCTCACCCAACCAGAAAAACGTGTTTATTCAACTGCCAACAGGATGCATAGCAAGATTTGGAAAACATTTTTCCATCAATTAAATAGAAATGGTTTCTTTCAGAAGTTTATATCTTATCTTTGTCTTTTTTTTTTTTTTTTTTTTGGTTGCCTCCATTTTCCCTTTACGTATTTGTAAGTTTACTCATCCAAAACCTTCGTTATGATTTGTTTAGGTTTGGATTAGTACAGCGCCCCCTGCTGCCCTATGTACCGCACTTCAGTGTGGACATCACTTCGAGTGGAGAGTCTTCCTCGGGGTTCATCAGTCAGGAGAGCACAATGGAGCGCTGCAAAACGGGTATCAAAATCTCTTCCTGGTGTTTCTCTTTTAGTTGTGCGTACGAAATGATTTCAAGCAAATTTTCTGTGAAGCTGTTTTTTTTTGTGTAACTTCATTATAATTCATACTGCTGTGCGACTCCTCCTGACAAAAGTCCAGTCTTGGGATTCTGCTCTCTCCCAGACATCGGTTGCTCAGCGTGTAAACGGCGTGTTTAGATCTGTAAACCGGGATACTCTCCTCTGCAGACAGCAGCTGTGGGTTGACATCACAGGTCCAGCTCTGCATTGGTCTTCATCCAACATCTCACATGGAAAAAGTTCCATCAATAACAATATCTTATCAATGTGTGGTGCAAAGCTCTTGTTTTCAGAACTCTTTTTATCCTTTTTCTTACTTTTTTGTCATCATGCTGCTACTTGGCATTATTTTCACAGCTGCTTTTAATTTCATCCAGATTTCCACCACGTTTATGTTCCACTGAAAGACTCTGGTGAATGTTCATAGTTTTAATGAGAGCAAGGCTCGAGTCATGTGGTTTAGACCCAGCAGCACCTGCAGAAGTCCAACATTCATCTTCTTTTTCATTTTCTTCCATAAAAAAAAAGGAAGAAAATGATCACTTATGTCATTGTGAAAATGAATCCGCTCCTGTTTGTGTATCTTATTGTCTCTTCCTTGTCTTTTATGTTTGGTTTTATTGTACATCACTTTGGTCAGCTTCGTTGTTTGTAAGGTGCTTTATTTGTAAAGTGGTATGTTGTTACTAGGTACGTCTTTTAATCAGTTGGATTTCCTGCTACGTCTCCAAGCACAGAGTTTAGTTGCCGCTGAATAAATATTTCTGGTGTATGTGGACAACAAAAAATGCCAATTCCTGATTTAATCCATTGACTAAATGAGTGTAAAGAGTGACGATATGTCGAGTTCTCAGATTGCTTTGTGAGTAGAACTGGGGGGCTTTGAGTGATGTTGTGCAGAGGGAGGTCAGTGTTTAAATGTGCCATAAGTATTTAATCCTCTTTGCCGACCATTGCCATTCAGTGTAATTTATTTAATCCACTATGTGCGTGTTTTTCTGTCTAGAGCCTCTCTGGCATGTCCCAGCATCATCGTCTCGAGGACCAGGTGGCGGAGGGGGCCAGAGGAGGATAACCAGACAGGATGTCCCGGCCAAAGACTCTCCAAACAGACACTCAAAGGTCAGATTCATCTTCAGCCGGTTTCATCTGTTCGTCTCTTCCTGGCTTCTTTATCTGACCTGGTCCGCCTAATCTCCCTCCAGGGCGAGGCTCAGTACTCCAGCCACTCCAGCAGCAACACGTTGTCCAGCAACGCGTCCAGCAGCCACAGCGACGAGCGCTGGTTTGACGGCGGACCTGGAGGAGAGCGGGTAGGCGGCGGGTTTCTCGGCGACCCGGTCGATCCAGACCCAGACCTTCTCAACCAGGGGGGGCTCCAATGACAGCGGCATCGACGCCTCCACGCACTACAACAGCGGCCACCGCGGACACAAGACCGGCAGCCAGTCTCACAAACCCATGCACCCCTCAGCGACCTACAGCGGCTTTCCGGAGCTGTCCGTGGGAAGGAGCAGCAACGGCGGAGAGTCGAGGAGACGGGAGTCTTCTCCCATCATGCCAGGCGCTGCCAATCAGAACCGAGGGTACCCGACCAAAACGTTCCCGCCTCCCAGCTCCAGCGCTGAAAAAATGGACGCTTTCAAACCAAGGTACGAGTCAAACTCATGTTGAATATTGAAAACATTTTAGAGGACTTTTAGACAAACCATCTGCATTTTCCACAGCGCACAGCAGCGTTAATCCTTGTAAAACTTACAGATGATCATGAGATCTATTGCATGAGAGCTGCAATAGATCCAGCCTGACATGAACCACGACAGTTATTCAACACAGACTTAGTTGTGGATTAAAGCAATCTGTATTTAATACCAGAGGGCCAGTGCTGCAAGCTGTTCCAGGGAGCTTTTCACCATTTCAGCTGATCTCATAAAAAGGAGGAAAATGCCTCAATGTAATTTTTTTATCAATTAAACTAAACTATAAAATTGCACCTTTATAGTCTTAGTGAAAAGCAAGGATGGTCTTTTTCAGTCCTTATGCATTGAAAAAACTAAATGTGATCTAAATCAGGTGTTTAAATTAGAGAAATACCACACAGATGATCACTAGATGAGACTATATTCTTCTGTCTACTTGAGTAAATATGATCTGTTTTACTGAATTAATGAGTATGCCCTTACTGTAAAGATGCTGTGTTGCAGAGATTAATTATAACAGCCTAATTAAGACCTACACCTGATTAAAATGCTGTTCATGAATATAAATTAACTGAAACAATATTCAGCTTACTAAGTTTGCAGTAGGTGAAGAGAAATCTAACAGAATGTTGGTCTAACGTTGTACGCATTTCATTTCAACAGCTGCTAAGGTGTGTTGTCTTATTTTAGTCGATAACACACCTATTAAAATGCAACTCGATATATACTTCTTGTTTTCTGTGACTAAGTCACATTTTGCACAAAAATAACTTTGCGGAATCAACATATTTTATTTCAGCTTTTCTAGCTCAACTAAAGACTTACAAATTCTTCATGGTTGTAAAAATACTATTTGCAGTAAGTGCTCATAACTCAGCATGCATGTATTGTAGGATTATTAAGCTGGTCACAGAAGCCCAAGTCTGACCTGACCATTAAACAAATCATTTTGATCCAGCCCAAGATTTTGGTTGGGGTTCATAGAGCTAAACTCTAACAGTGAATGAAATATGTTCCTGTCTGTGTTCAAAGGGCCTTCACACCACAGGGCTTCAAGACGCCGGCGGCGGAGAAAGCGCGGCCCGTCCGAGCTTCCACGACGACGCCCACCTCGGGTCAGATGGGCTCCAGCCCTTTGTCTAGTTCCGCCCCCAAGGAGTTTTACGGGAAGAGCAAATCGAGAAGTCGTCAGACAGAAGAGACCAGCGCATCGTCTTCAAACGCGACCAGCGCTTCCAATTCTGAGAGCAACAACAACAAGAAGTAAGTCAGACTCTGTGGACTCCGGTCGGCTTCGAGTCACTGCTATGTGTGATCACAACGTGAAACAAAACGGCTTCATAGCCGTCTAAATAAAGCTGGCTGTGACATTTCAGCTTTAAACAGTTACTTTCTATGCTCCGTGGTGAGATGCTTCAAGCGGCTTGTGATCAGAAAAACCAATTTGATGTTTTTCTGTATTTCGGCAGGCTGGTGGATGCGAATTCAAAGAACGTGTTTGGGCAGCCTCGGCTCCGGGCGTCGCTGAGGGACCTCCGGTCTCCACGTCGGACACACAAGAGCACCATCGAAGATGACCTGAAGAAACTGATCATCATGGACAACCCCGGAGAGACGCCACCGTCCGACCCGGTAAGAAGCTTGCCTCTTACCGGCGCTCTTCTGCTTCGTCTGCCTCTGCTCGCCTCTCACCGCCAAGCCTCGTCTTTCCTCCAGTCTCCCAGGCACACCCTGCAGCGCACCTTTTCAGACGAGTCCCTGTGCAGCGGGCGCAGAGACGCCGCCTTCGCCTGCTCCGAGAACCAAACCGCCTCCAGCGACGTGCTGTTCACCTGCACGCTGCCCACACGCAAACACTCGAGCTCCTCCAACAACTCCAACCACTCGCATAGCAAGAAGAGTGAGTTTCAGCTGCCGAACGAACCGTTCGCCTGCCGGGCTTCGTCCTGCAGCTCATCGCTTCCCCTCTCCTCCTCCCCTCAGTGCCGCTGTCCGCGTCGGAGTTGTCCCTGACGGAAGTGAGAGACAAAGTCCCTCCTCTAAGGAGGCTCGATCCAGGCCTGATGCCGCTCCCCGACACGGCCACTGGACTGGAGTGGTCCAGCCTGGTCAACGCCGCAAAAGCCTTTGAAGGTGAGACAAGTACTTTTTTTTTTTATCACATTATAAACACAAGCTTCAATGCATTGAATTTAAAGTGGAATGAAAATGACACACGGCTTTCAATTTTTCACATGAAAGCCAGTCTGGCACTTTAAATCGGATGTTAAACTTGTTTGTACTTTGGGCTATAATAAAATTATGAATGTCATGAAGGGCCGGTCGTTATGGAACCCATTAACAAAATACTACCAGTGGTTTCTTCTAAAAATGTTCACATCCATTAGTTCCTTAAGGTTTTCACGATTGTTTTTATGATCACAGATTTTGTTGAAATATTTTGCAAGAGAATTTTGCAATATTTGTGCTTATATGCAACAGTAAGTGTGACTTTTTGTTACTCCCCACATCAACCATGATGTATAACTTGACACCAGAGAAGGTTGAATCAGCGGTGTCGTAAAATTAAGACATACTGCCACCTGCAGGTGGGAGTTGGCATTACTTAAACTTTGTGTTTTGTGTTTTGTGTTTTTTCTTACATCTTTGCTGAAAAGCTTCAATTAAGTCATGGTTATAATTTCACATGGAAAAAATGTGGGGATGTTTTCCAATATCACAGAATGGTGAAGAGCCAGAGGGACTGATCGCTCACATAGCAAGAAGAGTCTGGAGTGTAGTGGGCCACTTAAAAAAAACAAGGTGGCCCCTTGAGTTGGGCATATATGAGCCTTAAATGCAATCAAGGTAAAGATCAGAAAGGACGTACAACACATGGTATGTCAAATCAAAAAAATATCCCAGCAGCTTTGTTCAATGCATTACCTGAAAATGGAAAGAGGTATAGCAGGAGTTGAATCCTACCAAGAGTCGTCGTAACTCTGCAGTTTGATTTCACTCCTACACCCTCACGGTAGTGCAGTTATGTTGGTCCAACACTTATGCTAATGAATTACATGAAAGTTAAATCAGTAGGACTAATTTTGGAAGCCTCTGTGAAACAAAACTCTTGGGGAAAAGGAGAGGTCTAGGCATTCATCGCTGCCTCTGCTTTCCAATCCCTGTTCCTTTTCGTGGTCTGTCTGCTCTCCCTTGAGAGCCGCAAAGCAAACCAACAACTGGCAGACACTTGATCCTTCCCTGCTGTCAGCTCCACCTGTGACGATCACTGCGCCTCCTCTCTGTGTAGAAACCAAAGGAGTCTTTTGACGCAGCTTTCCGCTGCTGCTCTCAATGATCCTAATCATTTCCTTTGTTCTTTTTTCGTCTTTCTTGGTGTGTTTTATTTTTATTCTGTGTCGCAAATGGGAGATCTTTGTGATGTTTGTCTGCGAAAAATGTATAAATAGATTCCACTCTCTCATCGCAGCACAAAGAGCCGTCTCCCTGTTCTCACTGAACGAGCCGCAGCTTGGAGGCCCGGAAGCGAGACAGACCGCCAGTCCGGTTCAGTTCAACACTCCTCAGACGCCGCGGACCACGCCGACTTTCAGCGGGTGGGTCTCCTCTCCCTTCGAGAATCACTTCTATTAGTGATTCTATTAGTGCTGCCACCTGGTGGTAGTTAGCTCTATTGCCTTGGCTCTGCTCCGTTTGGAAGTGCTGCGTCTTGGAAACAACTTCAGGTTCTCGTGCTTCGAAAGAACTAAAAACGAGAACCTCTTTAGGAAATTCAGTCCAATAGGAGAACCTTTGATTTGCTGGTGATGTGACAGTAACACTTGCTGCGTGTGCTTCCAGAGATGAGGTGCCCAATGACCTGTCGGGTCGGCTCTTCCAGCTCGAGGTGATGCTAAAACAGCTGAACAACGATCTGGAGAAGGTGAGACTCCATGAGGAGATAAATAGACGTAAATACAGAGCAAGCGTGGAAGAAAACCTGTTAAAGCTGCAGAAGGCCTGAGGCTGATGTTGGAGGGATGGTCCAGTCAAAGTCCAAGCCTAAACCCTGTTGCAGATCTGTGGCAAATATGTGAAAGCTGACTTGAGATATTTTTGCAACGTCGTGTGGGTAAAAATGGACCCTGTGTCGCCGCTTGCAGCTGTTTCTACAAAATACTGGCTCAGGAGTGTTGCAAACAAATTTTCAACCTACCAAAAATGAGTGACTTTCCCTCCCCTGTCCAACGATTGGCTGCTTTCTCCTGGGTTCTCAGCAGGAGCGTTTCATTTCTTTGTTGTTGCTTTTCTTCCCCAGGAGAAGCAGGATAAAGTCGTCCTGCTGGCAGAGATGGCGAACCTGAGAGAAAACAACCAGCGGCTGCAGGAGGAGAGCCTGACAGCCAGCGAGCAGCTGCGCAAGTTCAACGTGCTTTTCACCAACCTCAAGACCGGAAGTGACCACGAGAGTCAGCCTGTGACGCAGGACGCCAGCTCCCAACGGGAGTGACGGACCGGAACCGGACGGGAGGGGGCGCGGGCGGGCGGGCATATTCAGCCACCCGGTGGGACAGCCTTAAACCAGAGGCCGTGAGAACAGACCACCTGGACTTGTAAACAAGCAGCTCTCCCGGAGAGTCTGCACCTGTGTGTACTCTGAGCCCGTTTATTTTTCTAACCTGAAGTGAAAACATCTCATTGGACTTGTGATGCTACTATGCCGGAGGAGCAAGCAGGAGAAGACTGTTTTAGAGAACACTACGTCACCTGGAGAGGCCTAATACTGTTTCTGCAACAAATCAGCCAAAAAACAAAAAAAAAAAACAACAACAAAAAAAATAAAACGAAACTGCATCTCCCAGAATGCACTACACATTGTGGAAGCTCTACAGGTATGATTATACAGACGCCTGCGCGGTACGATTCTCATCATTGACGTCAAACTAATAAACTAAATAGAGAGGTGTGAGTGTGGTGTCAAACTCCTCAGAGGCACTAAAGTGTTTGTGCTTGATGCGCCTGGCATTTAATTCCTCTAGTGTGTGTGTGTGTGTGTCTGTGTGCGTGTGTGTGTCTGTGTGCGTGTGTGTGTGTCTGTGTGTGCGTGCGTGCGTGTGTGAGAAAAGTGACAAACAGACTTGTTTACTGTAACATAAACCGTTCAGGCTCTGTTCTCCGTTAGCGAGGATGTACTGTGGCTCTCAGACGTGAACCGAAGCCCCGTCGTCGTCGCGATGATGATGATGTCATGGAACTAAACTCAGTGAAACAATAACATCGTATCTTCTAGGTTTGACTCCCTGCTTTAGCAGAACCTGATCATCTCTGATCCAGAACCTCTGGATCTTTGTTTTAACCTCAGTTACTACAGCGTGTCTCTTAAAGAACAGCCGTGACATTTTGAGTGTTGTGCTTTCATTTGGAGACCCGATCTACAGCAATGAAACAAAAAGATTAGGTTGTCATTTTATAAATAAGATAAGTTGACTATAAATTATTTCGCTTTTTAGTTCTATTTTAAAGGGGGAGGTGTTATGTAAAATTAACTTCTTTTTTTTTTTTTTTTTTTTTAACTTTATCATCATGTTATTCCCTCAACAAAAACATACCCGAAGTGTTGCTTTGATTCTTTCGTGCTTGTTCTGTAAAACCTTGAATCTCTGATGGCAGCTGTTCAGGGTGTCTGTAAACGCTTGGTTTGTCAAAGCTCCGCCCACGTCCACGTAGCTCCGCCCCTTTTCCACAAAGCTCCTCCTTGGAGCTGCACTCACCAGCCGAGCTTCAGCCTCCTAAGAACGGCATAACGAGGAGCACCGTTGTGATGACGTGCTGAAGGCGGAGTGTCGGGGAAGAGGAGCAGCTTCTTAAAGAGACAGAGGCCCAATAACAGCAGCGTGGCCCAGTTATTATTGGGCCACTCTGTTGTACTATAAAATGGCAGTATGAGCCTGGAAGACCCATAATACCTCCCTTTAAATTTTCAAGCCAGTAAATGTCGAGTCCGACTGAAAAACTGACGACTGTTTTTTTCAGGCAAATCCTCCTTGCGACTTCTCAGGAGAAAAAAAATGAGCCTAATCCCTCAAAATGTCAACCTGTCCCTTTAATTTGTCGATATAGAGCTCCGTCGCCCCGGACATGTCCTGGCAGGAAGCATCTACTGCACGTGAAAACTCACTGAACAACACTGTGCGAGCGTGTGAACAGGTTCCTCTCAGTGAACTAAGATATCGTCAAGAAGCTCATTCATCTCAGTGATGTCGTTTAAAAAGCGACATATTTTATTCCTGACATTTCATGGATGCAGCATGAAGCTCATAAAAACAGAAAAATCTAATCCAAGTCTGTCTCAGAGGATTCAAAAATAATTTAAACAAGACTAAAGCAGTTTTCATGTCAGAACGTTTTCTCCTGGCTACAGTCATCGTCTGTGAGATGCTGGAGTGCCGTATTCAAGCATAGAAACGGAAAGTAAAGTGGAAGAAAAAAGTGTGTTTCACTTTTTGAAATTGAACAATATTCTAATTTACTGAGAGGCCTCGTTTGTGTGTGTGACCCCCCCCCTCCCCGCCCCCCCCGCCCCATTTGCTAAAACGAACCCAAATAAACAAAAACACTTTATACACCCAGCCTCCCTAATATTGTCTACTAAAGCTATTTTCCTACAGAAAAGTGTGTTTTTAGGATCCCTGGTACTTTATGGACAATATATCCTAGCAGAGGATAAATCTGAGATATTTCTGATGAAATCGTCTCTGTACTTCTTTACTGAATTCTCCAACCCTCTCAGGTTCTTTGATGCTGTTCAGCGCTACATCTCCACCGTCAGAGACGATGCGCTGCTGTTTCTGCCGTGTTCGGCGTCCCTTTAATATTTCTGGGTTGAAGGACTTTTTTTTTTTAAAGACGGCGTCGGAGCCGACCGGTCTGGAAAACAGCTCGGCTTGTTTGCATGCAATCTACAAATGTAAGGGTCAAACGCGGACTTGTTCGTCAACAGCTCACTAATCGTTCTCCGTGAGACGACAAAGTGCAAAGGCTGTGACGGTTCAGCGAGCTTCACGTCAAACACGACTTGAAACGAGACGGAAAGGTTTTTCCCTTCTGCTCGTCTGTCGAAGTGCAGGTTCAGCTCTGACGTCGCCGACCGTCTGAGGTCCAACGCTTTGACCGATCAGAGCCACTTCGGCCCCTCGTGTCCCCTCATGGTCGCAGCGAAGGGACACCATCCTATAGAAAAGGTCTTTTTGTTTTTCACTCAGCTTTGTGGGCGTTGCCCCAACTTTAGTCTTAATTTTCTGTTTGCTTTTGTAAAACGGTTGCAGTTTATTTCCTCTCTCTCTCTATATATATATATATATATTAACAAATATAAATCATGCTATGAATCATTTTTAAGCTATTTAAAGCGTACACAACTCCCCCTCCCATGTCGAACAAGGCAGTGACGCATCATTATTATTATTGGTAATTTTGTTTTAATGTTAAATATTTTTGTAATTTATTTTTTAACCCGTTGGCCACTGTTGCAGAATAGTGAGGAGAGAAGATGCTGTGTTTTAGACGTGCTGTTTTACCTCTGATTTCTGTTCATAGCTGATTTGTTTGATGCCTCTGCGCATCAGGGGTTCCTTCAGCCGAAACAAAAGCCTTCTGGATTTCTTTGTAATAACTTGTAAATTGTAAATTATGTTTTCATTATTTTATAAAAAAAAAAATAAACAAAATTAAACTATATGAACGTCTTTTTTCTTAAGATATTGTTTTACTCCGTATTAAGGGTGTCAGTTCAAGTTGAGAGTATGTATTTTAATGTTTAAAAATAATGATCTCATTTCTAGATTAAATCTTTTTTTTTTTTTGTATAATTTGATGCAGAAATTGTAGTGGTAAAACTAGAGAACTGCAGCCAGACCGAGAAAACTAATGGCTGCTGGAGAAATTTACACACTAAAGCAACTTCGTTTTAGATATTTAATGCGAACAACGAGGAACAACTGGAGAATATTTTTCTCACATTTCTCCATATTTGCCTAACCTGGCAAAAAAACAACAAAAAAAATCTGCCTCTCGTCTCCCGTTTTGGCCGGGAAGCTGCGGTACTTTTTCTGCTCTTTAAGATGACAAAAGAAAGAAAACCGTTAATTTTTTTTTTATTTAATAAAAAATACAAACGTCAGATCAAGTATGATCTTTCCAGGGTTTCCAGCATCAGGAAACGCATTCTAGTCCCAGCAGGTTCGTTTCCAGGCGGCCGCTCTAAGAGCCGCACATCAGGCACTCGTCTCTGTTCTCCAGAGAGCAAACCATGGCTGCCTTGTTCCTCTCCTTCGTCTCCTGCTCCGAGGCCTTGCTCTGCTGCACCTCCTTCAGCTTCTCCTTGTTCAGGGTGAACTGGATGGGGTTGGCGGCGGGCTTCGTCCTCAGGTAGTACATCCCCGTCTTCAAACCCTGTCGTTAAGAAATAAACGCAGTCAGTTCAGCCTTCCTATTGAGCGATGCGTCAGATTGTTTCTTGATCAGTTAAGCTTAATCAAGTTATTTCTGATTTGCTAAGTGTGAGAACAGCAGAGCGACATCAACTGCTTAAGGACCAGTCGTGGTTCCTGACACCAAGGAATTTGCACAGATTTCTGTTTCAATTTTTGCCGACTTTTTGGATCTCCTTCCTTCGTCTGGAAGTTTGGCCCATTTCTCCTGACAGAACTGGAGAAGTCTGGTCAGGTTTAAAGGGTCGTTGACCTCGAGTTCATTCGAAACCCAAAGACATGATAATCACGAGGAATGAAAACTTAAATTTGTTATTCTCGCTTTTAAATAACTTTCTCCCTAATAGAGGAAGCTTTCAGTCTGATCTAATATTAAACAGTGAAAACAAACAAAGTTCTGTAAATTGATAACATCTGGTTTTCAGAGTAGCATCTCTGGCCTCAGTGGGAGGCGAGACTCGCCTGCTTCCATCCGAAGAAGTGCATGCTGGTCAGCTTTCCGTAGTTTGGCTCAGCGATGTGGATGTTCAGCGACTGGCTCTGGTCGATGAAGGCTCCCCGGTCTGCCGCCATCTTCAGCACGGTCTTCTGGGAGATTTCCCAAACGGTTTTATACAGCTCCTTCAGGTCATCCGGGATGTCGCCGATGTCCTGTCGAAATCAAACGACAACCTTTATTAGCGGAACCGGAGCCGAGGACGGGTTCACGCCACGGCGAGCCGACCGTCACCTGAATGGATCCGTTGTGTGCGATCAGCTTGTTCTTCATCTCCTCGTTCCACAGGCCGCGCTCCGTCAGGTCCTTGAGGAGGTGAGGGTTGACGATCTGGAACTCTCCGGACAGCACCCTGCGGGTGTAGATGTTGCTGGTGTACGCCTCGATGGACTCGTTGTTGCCCAGGATCTGGGCGGTGGACGCCGTGGGCATGGGCGCCAGCAGCAGGCTGTTCCTCACGCCGTGCTTGGCGATCTTGTCCTTCAGCAGCTTCCAGTCCCACAGGTCGGTCGGCGTCTTCTCCCACATGTCGTACTGGAGGACGCCCTTGCTGACGGGCGAGCCCTCGTACGTCTCGTAGGGGCCGAGCGCCGCGGCGAGCTCGCAGCTGGCCTCCAGGGCGGCGTGGTAGATGGTCTCGAAGATCTGGACGTTGAGCAGCTGAGCTTCGGGGCTCTCGAACGGGTGCCGCATCAGGATGAAGGCGTCGGCCAGACCCTGGACGCCGATCCCGATCGGCCTGTGGCGCTTGTTGGAAGTCTCGGCTTCGGGGACCGGGTAGTAGTTGATGTCGATGATCTTGTTGAGGTTTTTCACGATTACCTTGGTGACGGAGGCCAGCTTCTTGAAGTCGAAAGTCCGCTCTGGCGTGACGTACATGTTGAGGGCGATGGAGGCCAGGTTGCAGACGGCCACCTCGTCCTGGCTGGTGTACTCCACCACCTCCGTGCAGAGGTTGCTGCATTTGATGGTGCCCAGGTTCTGCTGGTTGCTCTTCCTGTTGCAAGCGTCCTTGTAGAGCATGTAGGGCGTCCCGGTTTCGGTCTGGGACTCGATGATGGCGTACCAGAGCTGCTGCGCCTTCACCACCCTCTTCACCCGCCCTTCCTTCTCATATCTGGTGTAGAGCTTCTCGAACTCCTCTCCCCAGCACTCGTCCAGCCCAGGACACTCGCTGGGACACATCAAGGACCAGTCCTGGTTGCTCTCCACTCTCTTCATGAACAGGTCGGGGATCCACAAGCCGTAGAAAAGGTCTCTGGCTCTCTGCTCCTCCTTTCCCGTGTTCTTCTTCAGCTCCAGGAAGTCGAACACGTCGAAGTGCCACGGCTCCAGGTACATGGCGAAGGCCCCGGGTCTCTTGTTGCCGCCCTGGTCGACGTAGCGAGCGGTGTTGTTATAAACTCTCAGCATCGGCACCAACCCGTTGGAGTTGCCGTTGGTGCCGGCGATGTAGCTTCCCGTCGATCGGATGCAGCTCACCGCCACGCCGATCCCGCCAGCGGACTTGGAAATGAGCGCGCACTGCTTCAGGGTGTCGTAGATGCCCTCGATGCTGTCGTCCTTCATGGCGAGCAGGAAGCAACTGGACAGCTGCGGCCGGTTGGTCCCGGCGTTGAAGAGGGTCGGGGAGGCGTGGGTGAACCACTTCTCGGACAGGAGGTTGTAGGTCTCGATGGCGGCGTCGATGTCTCGCCCGTGGATCCCCACCGACACCCTCATGAGCATGTGCTGCGGGCGCTCGGCCACTTTCCCGTTGATCTTCAGCAGGTAGGAGCGCTCCAGAGTCTTGAAGCCGAAGAAGTTGTAGGAGAAGTCCCGGTCGTAAATGATGGAGGAGTTGAGGCGGTCCTTGTTTTCCATGACGATGTCGAGCGTCTGCTTGGCGATCATGGGGGAGTGGCGTTTGTTCAGAGGGTTGACGTAGGCGAACAGGTCTTCCATCACCTCGCTGAACACCTTCTTGGTCTCCTTATGCAGGTTGGACACGGCGATCCTCGCGGCCAGGATGGCGTAGTCGGGGTGCTTGGTCGTCAGGGTGGCCGCGATCTCCGCCGCCAGCGTGTCCAGCTCCACGGTGGTGACGCCGCTGTACAAGCCCTGTATCACCTTCATGGTGATCTGAGCCGGGTCCACAAAGTCCGGGTTCAGGCCGTAGCATAGCTTCTGGATGCGGGAGGTGATTTTATCAAACATGACGCGCTCCTGGCGCCCATCTGGGGAGAAAAAAAAAAAAAAAACACCCAGGAACAGGGACAGTTTTCTGTTAGATCAAGAACCAAATTCTGCCAAATGGAGCTTTTTCTTCAAACATAAAAAACATTGTTGAGATTCTGAATGTACACAGTATACAAAGAAGACACATGACTCAACACCAATTTGTATTAATTGACCATCACATCAATCCAGGTTCCGTTGACAGTAACTTCCTGTTGTAGATGAATGGTTCCTCTCCACAGCTGCCCTATTTAACTTTTATTCTCCTGGCTACTATAAATCTGCAACACCCAGTTTATATGTCAGAGCCCAAATTAACACAGTGATTAAAATACCATCAATCATTTAACCAATCAGAATAACTTGCCATCACGTGTTCGACCTGGTAACTCATCCATATCAAAGGGATTGTAAAACAAATCATAAACCATGTAGTTTAGTGTCTGAAAATGTTTAAAACATTTTAAAAAAAAACAGCATATTTTTTTCCTGATTTATTTCAGTAAATTGTGAAGAATCATCCTAGGATGTGTTTTTACATCTAAAATAAACCTACAGCAGTCAAAACCCTTCTAACCTATTTAACACCTTTACCATAACAACAGAGGGCTCTGGACCTTAAAACCTTCTAAAAAGTTTCCGTCTAAACCCGGCCCATCCACACCAGTCATGTTTTTGGACCTTCTTGCTGCAAGGCGGCAGTGCTGCCTACCAGCTGCGCCACCAAATGGACAATTAACCTTCATTTTTGGCGCCATTTTTCAAACAAAGGCTCATTTTCTGGCCATGTAAACAAAACCCAACAGAGTTCAAACTACTTATCAAGGTGTGCTTGTTGGGTAAAGCTACAGACTGTCTGCTAGTTTGCCTCCAACACTAAAGTTTACTGCTAAGTTTAGCATGCTAGCTGGCTAGCTCCGACAGATCAAAATCCCTGCCGCAGTCTGGAAATTTAACTATTACTGTTAAACCTCCTTACCAAGTAGGTGCCGACATTAGAGTCGCTGTCGACTCTAACCAATCTTATGAACAGCTGATGGCCGAAGCGGCAGAGCGACCGGAGGTCGAGCTGCTCAGCTAACAACACTCACCTCGTTTAATCACGAACATCATGATGAAAGGCGATGTTTCCCGTCTCCTGGGTCAGCTGCAGACACAACCAGAACCTCTTTTCTCTTTCTCGGTGTCACGGTGCGCAGGAAGACGCAGGACCCCCTCGACCTGGCAGAGCACAACCGCGAAAGACTTCCCAAGTTCCCGCTAACGCCGCTTTTTGCTGGGACTGAGTAGGTCAAGACTTTGGACCAATCGGCGGCGGGAAGGCACGTGACGTCGAACAGCGAACCAATCGCAGATCTTCTTCACGGAAGAAGAGATTCTCCCGCGGCGGGAATGTTACGCGTTATGTATTTGGTTCTTCCATTATTCACGAAAAAGAAGAAAAAGCAAGAGCACCTCGTTACCACTGATTTATAAAACATGTCCGGAAATGGAAATGAAAACAGTTGAGTAAATAAAGTGATCTCACAACCACATAAGACAGTTGAGATTTTATGTTTTGGAAGTGGTACGACTTTTGTATTTTATCTTTTTTTAAAAAATAATTTTACATTATTCAAATAATAATCATTTCCGCTTATTTATACAGTGTCATTTTGCAACAAAATATCATATCAGGACAATTCAGTTAATATGCATTTTTAAAGTAATACATAACCAAAGCAATAACTTCTGTTACTTATTAATTGAACTGGGATCCAATTCTACACGAATAACTACATGTCCTCTTACATATTCCACAAATGCTACTGCCATTCCATTTATGTAACACAGTTTCGTTTTTCTTGACCATAAGAAGTAAATAATTTATTTTATTTTATTTTATTTTATTATATTTTATTTTATTTTCCACTTCTTGCCACTGGGTGGCGATACTGCAGCTCAAAGTTGTTTACCCAACGCCATCTCTCTATGCGAAAAAGAAAAACATTTAGCCATGAATGTACACTAGATGGCGCTCCTCCGATGCGCCCTCACTGTCAAAAAGGCCTAGAAGAAGAAGTATCACTTTTTGGACTCCAGGTCAGTGGTGGGAGTGATTTAAATTAGTTTTTTTTGTGGTTTATGCGTAGTTTTGATACGTATACTTAAAATATGACGTTTTTCTTCACTAGCTACCAGTGATTGCGTTTTCAGGAAGCGACGAGGAACATCTGCAGAGGTCCTGCAGCTTGTAGGTGCAACTTGCAACTATTATAAAATGAACTAAGCAGATGTAGAGCCAGCCATGGCTCCAGAGCGCTCAGCGTCGAGGACAGCACGCGGAGCTGTATCAGCTGATCCCGGATCGATAGGTTGAGGCGAGCAGCTGCAGATGTCATCATCGCTTCCTGTGTGAATCTCAAGGCCGTCGCTTTGGACACGTAGCCGTAACTTCAACACGGCCGCAGCAAGAGGACCATGTCCCGCTCCAGCCGCAGGTTCGGCAAGCCTCCGCCGCTGAGCAACGGCGGCTCCCTCCCCGGCTGCGACCGGGCGCGGATCCCCAGAGCCCGGGTCCTGCTGCTGGGTCTGCTCGGCGTCCTGGTGCTGGCGGTGGTGCTGAGTGTCTACCTGTCCAACGACGCCTCCGGCGGACAGGGGAGCCGCCTGCCAGCCGTGGATCTGGCTAAGGACAGGGTGAGACACGTCCACAGTGGGAGCCGTAAACCCGAACTTTACTATGTTTCCGCCTGGATTATTTTTGCAACTCTGTGATAGTTGTTTAAACTCGGGGGACTACAGTTAATTTTAACCAGTTTATAGTTGCAATCAGATCTGAGTAGTTATAGATGAGGATCTGTAATAATCTGGATGAGATTTCATCATCACTTTTGCTTTAAAGCCATTGAGTATCAAATGTTTTTTTTCACTACTGACAAGTTGTAACATGCCTTATGGCAATGTTTTCAGTTAAAGGGGAGTGTTATGAGAAAGCGACTTTACTTGCTATCATGAAATTTCCCAGCTCCCACAGAGCAGCCCCTCCCTCAATCAGATCCTCCAGACTAGCCTGCAGCAATTAGCAAACACCTGGTGGAACTGAGCTCGTCATACAAGCTACCTCTCCCTGCAATGCTCCTACAAACAATGTTAACGGCCTCATGGAGGAGCATTGCTGTGATGACATGCAGAAGGCAGAGTGTCAGAAAGAGCTGGATCTTCTTAAAGAGACAGATTTCTTTGTAGGCATGTTTGATATGTGCAGCATTTTTATAACAACTGAAGGTAACATAGTAACTTGATTGTGTTATGAAAGTTCCTGGCCCCTTTAAGGTCCCGTGTTTATATGGCATTATAATCATATAAAATTATAATACCAAAAGTAATAAATGTAGCAATCATGGATGCATAAAATGATGATGAGTGTCAGCAAAAACAAACGTTTCAGTATGGAGTAACAGAACAACTGCATAAATAAAACACAGGTTAATAAAGAGTCTGAGCGTTCACAAACGTCTCATTCCATTTCTGTGATATTATTCCTGTTTTTATTTCATCTCCTCTCCAACAGTTGTCCCACAAACCCAGTAAAGTCTCTGTGGCCCAGATCCGCCGCCTGGCCTCTTTGGTTGATGGCGCTCGCTTGTGGGAGACTCACCTGCGGCCGATCCTAATAGAGAGGCTCCCAGGGACTCGGGGCAGCCTGGCGGTGCAGCAGGTGTGTGAAACTGTCACACTTTCCCTTCGGATACCGACATCTGAGGTTTTGCATCAGCCGATACAGAGAAACGGTGCTGAATCGACTTAAATCGTTTCGTCTTTTAAACACAGACATCAATGTAGTGGATTACAAATTTATTTCATGACCACGACACCAGTACAGCTCACTTAACTACACCAATAGCTTCACAAGTTTGGTCAAACATGAAAAAAAAAACAACTTTAGTTTGTTCTGTCAGTGCAGTTAGTAGTAGAACAGCCAATAAAAAATAAGTAATAAACTTCCTCTGCTCTGCTTCAGCACATCTCCTCCACCCTGTCCTCCCTGTCGGCCGGCTGGTCCGTGGATCTGGACTCCTTCCGGTCTCCGACCCCTCGCGGTCAGGTCACATTCACCAATGTCGTTGCCGTCCTGGACCCCGCGGCCCCACGCAGGCTCCTGCTGGCCTGCCACTACGACTCCAAGGCCCTGCCTCCGGACCCGCGGGCCCCAGAGAGGGTCTTCCTGGGGGCCAGCGACTCTGCTGTGCCCTGCGCCATGATCTTGGAGCTGGCCGCTGCTCTGGACGCAGAGCTCAGATCATTCAAACAGCAGGTGTTTTGTTTTCTGCTACAGGAGTGAGATGCTTAGATTCAGATAGCTGCTAGGGCATCAGGTTACTATTTTTGTCATTGCTTTATTTTTTTTTTTTATTTTGAAGTTTAAAGACTCTGACCAAAGTCTTCTCCCGTTCTCGTTCCGCTCTGTTTTTATCGCTCTGTCTCCGCGGCTGCAGTGTGTGCAGAAAACGCTGACTCCAGTCCCTGTCCTCTCCCCAGAGACCGTAATTTAGCGTACGCTGTTGCTGCAGGGGGGAAACGATGACTCCAGCTGCCGTTTTAGAAAATGATCTCTTCGTGAAATCACTAACTTTTTCCTCCTGCCCTAGAAACTCCCAGTCACCCTGCAGCTTGTGTTTTTCGACGGCGAGGAGTCGTTCGAGGAATGGACGGCCACGGACTCGCTGTACGGCTCCCGTCACCTGGCCGAGCTCATGGGCAACACGCCCCACCCTGCCGCCTCGTCGCGCACCACTGCGCTGCAGGCCGTGGTGAGGAATCAGCGACACGAAACAGCCAGGGTCATCCTCTCATCCAGCGCATTTATAAACCCACATTTATAACATTAAAACGGTTGACATGCACAATTAATATCCCGGCTCTTCATAGCCTCAAAAAACAGGAGAAGTTACAAACATTGTCCTACTTAATAACCAGCTTACTGGCTGAGATTTATCACTATCTGCTCTCTGTGACACCTGGAAGCTTTGAAAACTTTCCTCTTTGTTTTGCTTTAACATACCAAAATCTGGAAACATTGAAACGCGGTTCAGATCCTGAACCAAACCGCTCCAAACGAGCTCAGTCGATACTTAGAAACGTGACCAACACAGACTGAACGGCTTCGTTCACTTCCTCCGTTCGTAAAATGGCAGGCGGACGACAAATCTAAAACCGCACAGGAAATGGACGTTAAAAAAAAAAAAATCAACTGGAGACAATCCAAGACGAGGAGAGAAAGCCCAGACTGTGCTGGAAGCGATCATTTATTTTCCAAGCGGAGTTGTACAGGAAGGCAACACTGCAAAAAACACACACAATCTTCCAAAGTATTTTTGCTCAAGTTCCTAACACAAGTATCTTTGCACACTTGAAATAAGAGAAAACTGACGAGCAAGTAACTTTTCAACAGGACGCAGGTGTTTGTGTTAAGTCGACATTTCCTCAATATTGGTGAGAAAGTGTTAGTTCCATTAGTAAATTATTTCACTGATAACATTGGAAAAATGTCTTGTTATAAGTTAAATAAATTGCCATTGGAATATTAACATTTTCATCAATATTTAGGAAACGTCGATTTAAAGCTAGCACCTGTATCCTGTTGAAAACTTACTTGTGAGTTACTTTTGTCTTATTTCTAAGATATTTACACAACTACTGAACCCCACGTTCAAAAAAAAAAAAAAAAAAAGCACGTGTTAATTTTCTTGTTGCATTCTCAGGACCTCTTTGTGCTGTTGGACCTGCTCGGTGGCCCCGACCCGCTGATTGCGAATCACTTCGACAACACGGCACGCTGGTTCGACAGACTGATCTCTGCAGGTGGGTGCGGCGTGCGCCTCAAGCTCTGAGTGCCGTAGTGGTGATCTGTGGATCTGAACCGCGCTCTTCCCCTTAGAGAAGAGGCTCCATCGGCAGGGCCTCCTCGTGTCTCACCCCTCGGAGCAGACGTATTTTAGGAAAGACGTTTACCTCGGACCCGTTCAAGACGACCACATCCCCTTCCTCCACAAAGGTAAGGCACGGAAAGACAAGACAATGTGTTTAACACGGAAGCCACTCGAGCTATGACTTCCCAGACGGGTAGGGGAGTTTTACTCTCCTTAGAGATCGAATCCTTTTTTTATTTAAAAATATGAGTAAATTAGAATGTGACGGCGGTGAGTGACTCAAGACAAAAATGTCAGAGCACACGTAAATATTGTCTTGAGTGCCATCCTAGCGTGTTCGTGTGAACTCAACTCGTTTCACATTTTTAATGTTGAAACCACAAACGTTGAAGCGTTAAGTGGTTTTATGTGATAAGCCAAAGTTGTGAGGATGAGCGATAATCTGGTAAAACCTAAAACGTTGCTGTGCTTCTCGCATAGCTCGATAAAAAGACAACACGCCGCACTGCAGCTCGCCACTGCGTTCGAGCCGGTTGTTGTTTTTGTTGCAGTTTCAAGAACTTTGCGTTTCCTCTCTCCTTCTTTTCCTCCAGGCGTCCCCGTGTTGCACGTCATCGCCACTCCCTTCCCTCAGTTCTGGCACACACTGGACGACACGGAGGGGAACATGCACCGCCCGACCGTAGAGAACCTCACAAAGATCATGGCCGTGTTCCTGGCCGAGTACCTGGGCCTCTGAACCGAAAAAATGCCAAGTACCTCGGAGGAGAACGAAGCCAGCCTCTGGTCCAGCTGATCTGGACGAGTCGGACGAGATGGACCCGGTGTCTCAATGTCCTGTTGACACGTAGAAAAACCTGAGCAGCCTTAACAACAATTTACCCCCGTCAATATGAAGAAGATGCACTTTATCTTCTTAAAGATGGACTTGCATTGAATTGAGCTGAGCTCTGTCCGTGACGCTCAGATTTCTCCTGGTCACTGAAGGTCTCTCTCACCTGCTGCTTTTAACTTCGTCACAATCTTTACTGTAGACGTCCAGCCGCGCTCTCCTCCTCAAGGTTGGACTCTCCGGAAGTCCAAATCGCTTTTATTTATTTCTTTTTACACTCTGAAGGTCAAAAAGTTACACTTTGTCTCACACAGACCAGTTTACCAGCATTGTCCTCGAACTGAACTCAACATTTGACATGAATGCCCCGATGTTGTGTCTAAACGCCTGTGAATCAATTCTGCTGATTATCTCGATTATTTTCATTTTATATCTTTGTGTTGTTGGTCAATAAAATCCTAGCAGTCTTGATGCGTGTGATGAAGAGGAGGGTGGCACAAGGGTGGAGGTGTCGGGCGGCGTCTCCGGGGCGGTGGGCTCTTCTGGGGAGAAGCTTCATTCTCAGAGGACAGGTAGATTTCACCTGAACGTCCTCCAGCGAGGGGCGTCTGAAAACTGAGGCAGAAAACACACCGCGTTAGAGACGCTGAGATAATCTTTTAATGACCCAGTTCTACCACGAGAGGGCGCTGTCGCCAATTTAATGCTCAGCCCTGAGCGGTTTTAAAAAGCAGGGAACGAGACCGCGTCAGCGCCGCTGTGGTTGTTTAGCTTCAGGAATTATTTGTTTCCCCTCCAGGGGGTTTTTGCGGCCTCTAGTGCCCCTTGTATGAAAGTAGGCTGACACAGGAAGGAGGTAAGCAGGGGGAGGAAGACGTGCGGCAAATTTCGTCGGGTCCGGGAATCGAACTCGCGACGGCCGCGTCGAGGACTCGAGGCCTCCAAACGTGGGTCGCGCTGTAGCTGCTGCTTCTTCTTCTTCTGAGCTTCAGAAAGTGATCATGTTTGTTTCCCCAGCAAGAGTTTATTAAAATGAAATAAACCCAAGAACGTCAAAGGAGCAGAAAAAGATTTAATCGCAATAAAAACACATTTTAAAAAAAAATCACACTTACAGGAAAACATACTACATAAAATCCTCAGGATTGCTTTCATGTCATTCTAAAAATATTTTTAATTTTTATACTTAGGATTGTAGTCATAATTTGGAGACATGTATAGTTGTTAGACCTAGTTATAATCCACAAATTATCATAATGGAAACATTTAAAGGCTTATTTGTGATTCGCACTCAGTAATAGTTGAGAGATCCAATATTTCCTAAATACAGATTTAAATATTAGACACAAGGTCTTAAGAGATGACAGTTCCTAATGTTGAGAAAGTTGTGCTATAATTGTAGGTTTCAGTACATTAGCTTTGATATTTTAGAGACGATCAGTTTTCTTTCAAGACAGAATAAAGTTTTGTACAATTTATAAAAACTGTTTATTCCCTCTCCCCCTTTTTTTTTTTTTACCCCAGATGCTTTAAGTCATCACAGCTGAGTTTAACCTTCCTCTGACCTGTCAACATCCGTGGTTCGCTCCCTCTGTCGGCGGTTCTTGAACCAGTTGCTGACCTGGGTGGAGGTCAGGCCGGTGGCGGCGGCCAGCTCCCGTTTCTCCTGGGTGGACGGGTACGGCTTTCTGTGGTACCACTCCCGGAGCACGCTCCGCGATTTCTCCTGCTTTACAGATCAGGTCGTTTACTGTTCTGAACATCAGGGATCAGAAACACGTTGGACTGTTGGCGAGTCAACGTTTTATGGGTCATCAGGAAGAAAAAAATGAATTAAATTACACATTCTTTAGCTGTGGTTAGTTCACTTAAACCTGTATTTTCATCTGTTTTTATCGCAAAGCAAATATGGAATTAAAATTGATCCTGCTCTAGGCAATGGCAACACTGGCAAACCGCAACATGAAGCCGAGCGATCAGGTTAAACAAAATCCCAAGAGAAGCTGCAGAGAGCCACAGTCAAAATCTGGTGTCGATGCAAGAGTGAGAAAAAGCAGAAAAGTCCATTTGAAGGTTGTTTTGATCAGAGCTTCGCTTCCTTCCTGCTGGGAGCAGGAAGTAGGAAGATCCAAAGGATGCCAGCCTGTGGCTTCAATGGGACGCTTTAAATCAAAACAAATGACCTAAATGTGATTAAACATCCGCAACACCGAAATGTCTTGTGGTCAGGGGTCACTTTCCTGTACGTTTCTGACGCGTCCCTAGTGCAACACACCTGAACCAAAAGTCTGCATTACTTCCTCAATATGCAGTCAAATTCTCCAGCGTCCTGATGAAACTGATCTGGCATGATGAGGCAGAGACGATCTAAACCCTGAGGACTGCAGATGAAGACTTTAGATCTACGAGGCCGTTTTCAATTTCAAAACACTTAAAAACTGAAGTGTTGCTGCAACTTATTAATTTGAGATTGTTGAATCTTGAACATTTCAAGAGTCGATGCCTGAACCCCAGAGAATGCCACACTTTCCAGGTTTTTGTTTGTGAAGACAAAACAGGAAAGGAAAGTAGCAATTATGCACCACTCTGTGTTGGTCCCCCCCCCAAAAAAAGGCTCTGGTTCTAACTTCTGAATAATTTTGCGAGGCGCTAAGGAGAAGATCCTGAAAGTAATCCAACAGCTCACTGTTAGAGGGTGAATAAACTAAAGAGCAGTTTTGAGTTTTGATTTTTCTTTTGGAGGAGATTTCTTCCCACCTTGAAGCAGTAGCTGGTCTCCTCGCCGTCCCAGATGGTTTGGGGTAAAGGAAACTTCCTCCTAACGCGGTACTTCCCCACGGCCCCCAGGGGCCGGCCCCGCTGCCTCTCGGCCTCGGCGTAGCGGGCCCGCAGCCACAGCTGCTGCAGGAACGGGTGGCTGCGCGGGGAGAAGGGGAAGCCCTCCAGCTGGGCGTAGAGGTCCGAGAAGCGGCCCTGGTGGAAGGCCACGGCTGCCTTGGCTTTCAGCACGCTCTCCAGCTCCCGGTGGCACGAAGAAGAAGAAGAAGAAGAAGAAGAAGGTGGAAGAGTGCAGAGGAAGCTGGCGAGACGATCCATGTGACCGCCCTGCAGCAGGACCTCACACACACAAATGACCTGCTCTGTTGTGAAGATCATCGCAGTAAAAACAAAGAAATCTCCTCTACAGCTCAGCTCCTCTGAGAGCTGCAGCCTCCGTGGATCATTATGGACGAACCAAAACCAAACCGACCAGCATGAGTGTTGGGATTGAGCATCGTCATGCCCTCGCACAGGTAATCTGAGCCCATCGGGGTTTACAATAACACATCTCCCGCCTCCTCTCTTCTCTTGTGCAAACACGAGCCGCCGGCGCACCTTTGAAAGCTCTGGACTGAGCGGAGGACGAGCCCAAAGCTTTCCCAGAAAGGCATTTGAATAAAATTTTGTTGGCAAATTTTAGGCAAAATCCCTGAACAAATGAGACTTGGTTGAGCCCTACAGCTCCAGCAAAGGGTAAATAGGAGACACAGGCGTTTTTGTTTTTTTTTTAATAAATGTAGTTTATTACAGTATCATGTAATATAAAAAATAGAATGCATTTGAGTTAAAAAACAAAACAACAACAACATAAAGAAACAAAACAGGAAGAACATCGAAAGACAGACATCTCCCTTTTTGAAAACACAAAAAGACCGACACACAATCTTTGGTTAAATCAAGAGTTGCGTAGGTTAAGTGACTGGTAACAACAACAGCTCGAGGTTACAAACAAAAGAAAAACAAGCATGCTTTGGTATATTTAAAACAAACAGCCCTGTTTCCATCGACTAAAGCTCAACAGGGGCATAAACTAGAGTTTAAAAAAAACCTCAGAGCCACCCGAGATTTCCTATATGCACCGTTTTCACGAGTCTTAACTTTAAGCTGGGAACCGACTGGTACATGCAATTAAATAGGTTAAATGTACAAAACATACCAATCAGAAGAAAACATAAAAATCACAAACGCAGGTCATCACTGTAACTGGAGGCAATACTGAAGTCCACTCTGGATTTGAAAAGCGAACCCCCCTGTTAAAGGGCTTGATTTTTAGGACACAAAGAAATAACTGGCATAATAAAACAACTTCCATTTCTTTATGAGCTGCCTTACAATTCAGCTGAAGGAAAAAAAAATAACATATATATATATATACAAATTTAAAATGGCACATCCTTAAAATGAATATTTTGCCAAAGTAATTTTTTGTTCAAATTTGATTGTCCTTATTTAGGTTGGGACATCTTTTTAGAAAATGTTCCTCACGTTAATCGCTCTGTTAAAGCCACAGTTTGCAGCTGCCGGATGAATCAGACGATTAAGGGCGTACGTTTGATAAGCCAAGTTGAATTCTTCCAGAGAAAACAAGTCAAGGAACGCCTTAACATCGTCAAACGCCTTGTGATCGTATGTCATGAACTAATAAACTCAGACTCAAACAGATGCAACATATAAATATATTTTTGGCAAAACCGCCGTCAATCACTAAAGGAAGAAAGAGAGAAAGAGAAAACAAGAAAATAACCACAGTGATATGTTGACCTGGCTTTGCTTTTTCCGCCCCCTGTGAATATCACCCAGTTTCGATCCAAAACCTTCAAATGTCTGCTAGAAATCTGAAGATTGTTCTTTTTTCAGAGAACATGCAAGCACTCCTCAAACCCCAGACAAGCATTATTACCTCATGAGAGGAAAATTAAAGTTCGGAAACTAAATCCTAAAAGTTTTGGTAGCACTGGGACGAGGTGGGGCAGCTTGACTTTTTTCCAAGGAACTTCTGTCTCATCATCTGTTGAGATGGTGACAGTTTGAACAAGTATCTAAAAAACAAACAAAACAAAAAAAAACAGATTTTTTTCCAAATAAAAAGTTACATACTGCAGCTGTAAGTCACAAAAACCTGCCATTTTTAACAGGGGCGTGTCCACTTCTGACATCCACTGTACATTTATGTACCATACACGAGCAAAAGGCTTGACGGCCTGTTTGGTTTAGCGTTTAAGTCCGAAGGACCCGGAGCGTCCCGAACCAATGAGTCCCACCGCGATCACGACAGAACCGGAGCGTCAACGTAAACATTACTGCGAATGAAATGTGCAAAATATACAACGACTTTTTTTCAAAAACAAAAAAATATGAGATGGAGCAACGACCATGCAAATAAAGTATCACAGCAATTCACAGAGGGTCAAGCTGACGTAGAAATGTTCTTTAAAGTCCAAAAATGTGGTCAGCAACATACGAGTCATACAAAACGGTGGAACAAACACAAAACAAGATAATATTTAAAAAAAAAAAAAAAGATACTGTTTAAAATAAGGCACTTATCAGCATCATTGTACTGAGACTTTGGCTGCATTTGATGAGAAACATCACAATCAGAGCAAAACGCTGTAGTGTAATGCGCGTCAACGCTTCAGTTCATCTCCCAAGTGTTGTGCGACGTAGTGTCCTATAATGCTACACATATATTGCATAGAGTTATAACCTGTTCTTAAAACCCTTTTAACTCCTGTATCATTATTATCATGATCATTTCAATCACACAATTCAAAATCTGCAAAAAAAAAAAAAAAAAACGAAAAACAACTTGACATTAAATGCAACAACTCTGCCTGGTTAGCCAGACTTCAGTAACTGGTTCATATCTGTGAAATACTGTTGTGTTTCCCTTGCAACTAGGAGGCAAAATAAAGAGCATAAAATTTTTTATGCTCTTTATTTTGGAGTGTTGGTAGCGGAGGAAGAGTCAAAGTCCAGAAGCTCTCGCTGAAAAATGCACAAGTGTTTTCACTTTACCAGAGCTTCTCTCTTTTGGTGGCACCCCGAGGAAAAACTCCAGGAAAATGCACAGTTGAATTTCCTCAAAATGTCATCCAGCTCGACTCCTCTCTCGAGTAAGATTTTTATTTATGTATTTTTTTTAAAATGTGGCTAAAAACAGCCGAAAATTCCCTTAAAATCTGGAGGGAAAAACCTCAAAACGAAGCATTTCCAGACACGTTTGCACTCATCATGGACGTCGATGTCGATTATTTAGTAATTATTTTTGCATCTAAAGATGTGTCCGACTCATTGTTTGTGTTTCTGACTACAGGAGAGCTTAGAATACGAAGTAAAACTGGGCGAGGAGGTATTCACGGATGCTTGACAAAGCCTCCTGGTGAACCACATTTAAGTTGTTTTTCTCTGGATCTCGCCGAGCTTTCAGGAATATTCCGCAAATTTTGAGCATAGTTGAGGTCAGGTCAGGGCATTCCTGAAGCCAAACGTCGGCCCGTTTTGTTCTCCTGACCTCAGATTCCGTGTGTTTGGGTTTGTTGTAGATCCAGCTGTCAAATCCTCATCTTCGGGCTGAGAAACATTTTCTCTCCAAGTAGAAATTCTCACTTTCAGCCTCATTGAAATGAAAATTTGTCTAAAGCTAAACCCTTTTTAAAAAAAAAAAAAAAAAAAAAAGGAGATAATCAGGTAGAATTCATTTTATGGTTGAAAAACAAACAATTTTATATCTATCTAATGCTTTTAAAACAAATATGCTGGTAGAAATAAAGACAATATTTTCTATATTTTATATTCATTTAAAGTGGATCTATTCACTTGTCTGTAGTGACGCTTTTAGGTCAGAATAGGTAATGAGGTTAATATGCGTTATGTAACATTGACGACCCTGGTATAAACCGTTACATCCTGGTTTGTTCGAGTAAATCTTTAAAACCGGCGTGACGTTGATATCCATGAAAAGCGTATGCAAGGTTCTGACTGGAGCTGCCAAACGCCGCAAAACGAAACTGCAAAACGAAATCTCAAAAGTGCCAGTCAGGACTGTGAAGACATTAAAAGGTTTGAATACCTAATCAACATGTTTGGAGAGTGTGAAGGTCGCGTGTCGGGTCGTGAGGAGAAACGGAAAGTGTTGTCGCCAGCGCACAGTTTTGAGAGACTACAAACCCAGGTCTTCATCCACGGGGACCGACTGGAGCTGAGTGAGGATCTTGGGATCCCCGTCCATCTCCTCTGGGTCGCCCAGGGGAGACCTGGCGTCCTCGTCCTGCCCCGGCGAGGGGCTCCCCAGCAGGAGCGACTCGCCGCCGGGCAGGCCGAGCAGGGCGGGGTCTACGGGCAGCTCGCCCTTCCCCCGCATGTCGAACAGAGTCAGGCTGGCCGAGGTGGAGAGCGACACGGGGCTCCACGCCGGCTGGGACAGCTGGAGGCTCGGCGCCACGCCGCTGTACATGGGGCCGAGGGCTAGCATGCTCTCCGGAGCGAGCGAGCTCTGCGTCGTCATGGAGACGGGCTGGTCCGCGAGCGCCTGGCCGGTGGCGACGGCGGAGTCCGGAGCGCAGTACAGAGGGGACGAGCTGATGAAGTTCAAGGGCGAAGCTGCCGGACCGGCGGCGGTCGAGCCGGAGGCGGACGGAGGCTGGTGGGCCGCGGGGGGCGCGGAGGGGCCAAGAAGCCCCGCCACGCCGTTGGCAGAGATGGTGGGTGCGTCTGGGACTGGTTTCAGGGGTAAACTGGTGAGCTGGATCCCGGCTGGAATGGTCAGAATCAGCTTCCCCTGCTGGACACTCAGATACGGACTTCCACCAAGAACGAGGTTCCCTAGAGGAAAACACAATGATCCTTATTTAATGACTTTATGCACATCATGCTAGTTGCCTTACTGAGCAACCACGAACTTAATGGAGATGGCTAAGGGGTAGAATAGTTATTACACATGATTTTATCTGATTTGATGATTTTGATTATGTTTTACAACATCTAGCCTTGGAGGGTTGGGAACCTCCAAGGGTTCCTCCCATCTTCCCACCAACTTTGACCTTCTGAGTCCCTGCGGGGTAAATACAACCTAAACAAACACGCGAGTGTAAGGATAGTCAGAAGAAAAGTTTGTGGTCTTTTGCCAAAGATGAAGGAGAAATTCTACAGCCACTAAAATCTGGCCCCACTTCTTTTTTTTTGATATGCTGGCGATGGCAAACAACTGAAGGAAGCTTTACAGCCCCCAGCTGGTGACCTGATGCTACTACATTTCTGTTTACATTATGTGAAAAAGAAACTTGTGCTCAGCTTTCCTTTCATTTCCTTCAGTGGATCATGACGCAGCGCCCCCACAGGCGAGAAGAGGGAACAGCTTTTTCAAATTATTTGGTTCACCGCCGTGTGAAAGCGAACCGCACAAGTGGAAAATAGAACAAATGTTGCAATTTTAGTCCCCAATCGAACAGAATCTTCTCGACGATCAGGTGTGAAAACACCCCGAATGTCAGGCTGTTTAATGGGACTTTCTGTTGCTTTCTTTCTGCAGAGGTTGTCTTGCACTCTTCCATGAAGATCTGATCCACAATAAACAATTTGTTGCCTCTCAAGATGAACTTAAGTTTTACATTTTTACAGAATCCAAAATATATTTAATTCCTCATCATGTTAAATGAAAACCCATCAAAGAATCCAACTAAAGGCCAATGATAAATCTCATTTTCCAATGAAACACGCTTACCTGTTGGAGAGGAAGGCAGCTGGATGATCCCAGGGTTCAGCAGCTGCACGGCGGGGGCCACGCTGCTCGGGTTCCCCACTCTCTGAATCGGACTCAGTGGGTTTATTCGTAGCGGGGTCTGCGGAGCCCCTCCGGATCCGGGAGCTGAAGCCAGGATCTGTAAGGGCAGCCCGGCCGAGGGGATGGAGAGAGCCGGACTGGCCGGCACCACCTGAGGGAAAGAGACGTTGGAGGAGGTCTGGATGGAGGAGACGGGGACCAGCTGAGGCATGGAGAGAGAGACTAACTGTGCAGAGGTGCTGCTGCCTTTGGGTTGTGACACCGGCACTACTGGAGTTGGGGAAGACGCGGAGAGAACCTGCGGAGTCTGGATTTTGGAGTTTATTTGGTGGAGGGCAGCGTTGCTTAGCTCTGAGACCGAAACCACAGTCGCAGCAGATTCAGATACAGTTGTTGGGGGCTCTTTCTGCTGCTCCGGTGGTCTGCCACCCGGGTTTTGAGTCTGAGGGTTTTGGAATGGTGGAGCCGGCGAGGCGAGTGGGGATACTGGGACGAGCTGAGGGCACTGGGATCCTAAAGACGTCTGGACCAGATGGGATACCGGTGCACAGTGGATGGAAGGCACAACTTGGGGCAAAGAGATGACATGAGGGGCGGAGTGGATGGAAGAAACCGACGAGGGAGAAGCCCCCTGCTGACTGGGAGAGTTAGAAATAACTACGCCTGCGGAAGACAGAGGCGCTGTGAGGGAGAGTGGCTCTTGATGTTGCGGGTTCTGGGTTAAGACTAGAGATGACAGACTGCCGGGAGACGACAGAGCTGACGGGGAGGGCGACAAAGACGAGGAGGACGGGGATACCGTCTGGCTGCCTCCCTCCGATTCACAGCGGACGAGAAAATCCATGTTGTTGCCGCTCTTTGCTTTGGTTTGAAGTGGAGGAGAAGCGACGGCGGAGGCCTCGGAAGATTGCATGTTGCTGCTCAGAACCGCCGCCTTGGCCCCCGCCGCCTCCTGCTGCTCTGCGCCGACCCCCGGTTTGGCTATGACCTGAGCCCCGTTCAGGATCAGAGGAGAGCTGGTGGTGACAGGACTCAGCGTGACCGTCTGGCAGTCGCCCAGACTCAGGCCGTTGATGATGACGCCGGCCCCGGCGCCGGAGATCAGAGAGTTTCCGTTCAGCAGCAAAGGCTGCGGCGCTGTGAGGAAGCCGCTGGAGCTGTTGAGGATGAGCTGGCTCCCGGCGCTGCAGGGGACCGCCGAGACGGAGATGATGGACGCCCCGGAGCCAACGGCCTCCTCGGGTTTGTCCCCCGCTTCGTCCATGACGCTCGCCTCGTCTTCAGTGCTGTGGTTCCCATCGGACTCACTGAAATTTGATGCGAAATTAAACATACAAAAATTACTCTGGTTATTTAAGGAGTGTTTTTCACTATTATTTCATGAAGTTCAGGTGCGCTGCAAAAAACACCAAGTCATAGCAAATGTTTTGGTCTATTTCTATTGCAAATATCTTGGAACAATTGAAATAACACAAAAATGACTCAAACTGCCAGTGGAACTGAAACTTTTTCATCAATATTATGGAATTATTGACATAAAACAAGGCACTTCTTGCCTTAAAGTTATTTCAAAGTTAGTTGTGTCTTATTTGAATTGTACCAAGATATTTGCACTAGAAACCAGACCAAAACATCCTGCAGAATTTTGTGTTTTCGCAGTGCAGGGATAGTTATTGGCTTCCTGTTTTGATGAAAAGCAGATACGGCAGTATTAAAAATCGCAACCATTTGTGTTGAATTGCTGATAGACATCTAATGTAAATCAGAGAGATTTTGTTGGATTTAAATCTCATATTTCTAGAGGCAAAAAGAAAATATGTAAAAGTTTCTCCTCTACTTTAAAACCGCAGCACGGTTAACCATTACTCAACACCCTGCTCCTCCAACCTAATAGCCAACCATGCATAACAGCGAGCAGGAAGCATCCAGAGTCCTAAAAAAAATCCTTTCTGGTGCTGGTTTGGGTTCGTTTGTGTGGTTTTGACCACACAGATTTGCTGCGTTGCTCGGCCTGAACACCACAACCATAAGCCCTCTGTGCTCTGTTTTATCTCTTCACAAACAGATCGCCCCTGTTTGGAGAAACAGTGGTTGCAAAAAAAAAAAAAAAAAAAAAAAAAGAAACAAGAGATGCACCAATTATTCTGCCAGAGACAGGAATCAGCGCCACTCTTCATTAAATAAAAACCAAGAACACACACACACACGCACACACACACACACACACACACACACACACACACACACACACACACTTTTACCCCCTAAATAAGTCAGCTGAAAGTAAAACCAGAGTCATGTATTCTGATGCACATCTGTGAGCTTAGATAAAAGCTGTAGACAAAGGCTTCCAAACATAAGTCAGTATATTGCAATTTTATTTTCTATTCAATTTAAAGCTGCTACTTCTATCAAGTACTGCACAGGGCGTTTTTTTTCTTTTATGAAAGAGGAGAAAGAGTCAATAAAAATAATTCTGAATCAGTGAAGATTGGATTCATTGGATGGGACCTGGAAGAAACTGAAGCATATTTGATTTGGTTAGTGTGTTATGATGAGTCAGCACAAAAGCTACTGGTTATTATGCTACCGACTTTTCCTTCCCCACTAAAAACAAACATTTTTCATTTACAATTGCAGTTTCAAGAAATCCCAATGAGAAAGTAAAAGTAATTTTACTATGTAAGCTGAGGATAATTGTTGAATTCTCCTCCGACTAAATCTGTTTAATTTATCTGATGATGAGTCACTTTTCTTAACTACACCAACCAGAGGCAGACGCTGAAGGTGGCAGAAGGTGTCGCCATAGCAACCGATGGATGGTGTGTTGGAGGGTTCGTTGAGCTACAAAACAATCACAGCGCAGAGTCTGCAGAAACTGGGAAATCTACTGTCCTACACTCTGAAGAGATCAAAATAAAATGATTTAAAAAAAAAAAAGACACTATGTTGAGTTTGCGACAAAAATGCAGTAAAAAGGCATTTGATCTTTCAGGTTTTCTTGAAAGTAACGTGAAATAAATCTCCTCCTGTCCTATTCTTGTAAATTCAATATTGTGTATCTTCTTCTTGTGAGTTTTTTGTATCTCTCTCTCTCTCTCTGTCAGTGTCGAGGCTCCAGAGACATATATAGATATATAGATATATGGATAGATAGATCTATCTATACATTTGTGTGATTTTAAGTTGTGACTTTGTATTTTAATGTGAATTCAGTGACTTAAATTACCAGAATTACAATATTTCTCTTTTTTTTTTTTTTTAATGTTTCTTTACCAAAAAAATTTGTAGAAAATTGTTTTAAAAAGGCCTGGGGAACAAAAAAAAAAAAAAAAAAAGAAATCATTAGGCAACGGCGGTGGGTAAATATTGCACTACATGTGATCAGCGTAAAACAAAATATGCCAATCATAATAAAATTGAGATTTCCTATGATTAAGAAACTCTATAATACTTTTTTTTTTCCTTTTACTTTTCCTCATTAAACTCTTTTTTTTCTCTGCTGGTTCTTTGGGAGCATCAATAAATATCAGTATTTTGCTGACAATGAACACCACAAGGTCTGCAGTGTATAAAATGAGAGATCTCAGGCTGTGTGAGACCTGATCCTGCAGGGCTGCTGTTGTTTTTTTGTGTGTTTTTTTTTCTTCTTTTCCACACACTCTCTCTGGTGAAAGGTTTCCACCAACTCGTTTCCCTGACTCTGAAGGCGGCAGCGCAGTGCAGGGTTTCAGGAAACTTGAGCCACCGTGGGCCCATCTGGATCTCACATTTCATAACAAAGCAACACGCTTCAGGTTTTGAGATGTGTGACTCCACTGCTGCCAAACCGATTGCAATAAACCAGCGTCTAAACACAGTGGCTCGTTTTCGCACTCCAGTGAGGGCGCGCTGTGTTTTTTTTTTTCTTCTTCAGGTTTTAGAGCCTTTCTGCGTTTCCTCCGCTTCCAAACAAAGGACACTGTTTGCAGCTTATATAATTGAACGTGCGCGCATGCATGCAGCCCTTGCCTTTTGCTGTGGGTCCCGGACGGGGTCCTGTCCCTCTGCCTGCGGTTCTTGAACCAGTTGCTGACCTGCGTGAGGGACAGTCCGGTGACTTTGGCCAGGTTTTTCTTCTCGTCCGGAGTGGGGTACCTGTTGCTCTTGTAACATTCCTTCAGAGCGTTCCGGGACTTCTCCTTGAAGCAGTACACGGTCTCCTCCCCGTCCCAGATGGTTTTGGGCAGGGGGAACTTCTTCCGGAGCCGGTACTTGTCCACGGCGCCCAGGCTGCGGCCCCGGGACCTCTCCGCCTCCTTGTAGCGGGCTTTGAGGTACAGGTCCTGCAGGAACCCATGGTTAGACGGGTGGAAGTCGTAGCTCTCCAGGATGGCGTACAGCTCCTTGAACTCCTCCCGGTGGAAGGCCACCAGCGCCTGGGCCTTCAGCAGCGTCTCGTTGCCACGTAGCAGCTCGGACGCAGGAGGTATGGTGGAGAGGAACCTCCACAGGCGATCCACATTACCCGCCTGCAGCAGGGCCTCGCACAGACACGAAACCTGGTCAGTGGAGAAACTCAGGGCCGACTTCTGGAAACTTTGGAGCAGATGTTCCGACACTCGGGCGGTTTCTTTGTCTTCCTTGGACTCGGCTGCTGACGGCTCCTCTGGGCTGTTCTCAGATTGTTCTGTAGACTCTAAAGACAAGGAAGCCATTTTCACTTTAACTTTTTTTTTTTTCCCCACTAGTAGTTCCTCCTCCCCTGTCTCTCTCTCTCTCTCTTCCTCCCTCCTCCCTCCCTCCGCAGCGCTGCGTTTTTCCCGTCCTCCGCTCCGCCAGCAGACCGATTAATGTGCCTCCAGGCCAGGAGCAGACACGCCCCTCTCTCCTCTCCACTGCTGTTGGCACGATCCGACCCCTTCCAAATGTGATCTCAAGCTGCAGCTTTAATTAACTCCAACAGGGACTGTGTGTCTCCCAGAAGCCCCTTTTGCCCCTAACATTTCTGAAAAACCATCGGCGCTTACGCGCTTCCAGAACTTTAGATGGCAGTCGCCCAGGGCGGCAACGGAGAGGCAAACAAGGGGCCGGATAACTGTAAACTTCTGACATATAAAAGTTTGTTGAAAGTATGCAGTGGTCTCTATTGTTTCCTGTAAGTAATGTAGCTGATGTATTTTGTGTCCATCTTATTTGTCTTAAGTTGGTTAAAAATGTCTCACCATTTTTTTGCCTTATCAGCAACAAAATGGATAAGGCACCATGATCACTACTTTTCACCACTAGCTCTACTATTAGAGCAGCTCATGGTGGAGGTATTTTCATTACCTCCACCATTATAACTTGCTTGGCGCCGGCGGTAGTTTGCGCTGCCTGAGTCGTTCTTCCAGGTGCGAGTGAACATTTGGGTCAAAGCGAGTCATGGTGGTTGCATTATATGCTCAGGGGTCGACTATTCTCAGGACGGAACAGGACTTTTATTGAAAGATGGATAAAATTATGAATAGCCCCCCCCAAAACTTCAAGGGTCTGCTATTGTAAGGATAAAGAGAGCTAAACTCTTTTCCTGCATAACAGTGAGCCTAAACAGACTTTTAAATGAAAAACAGAGGATACCAGAACTGCAGCTGTATTAGTCCTTACATCGTTTATGATTTATCTTTTCCCACTGGATCAAACGGTTGAGCATTATGCCAATGCAGTCTGCACAAACACATACCGATGGGCCAAAATGCCTCCACCGGCTACATGGGTCGAGAGGATTTTTGATTGATGATTTGACAGGAATTTTTATTTTTTCATTTATTTATTTTTTCAAATGAATGAGTTGTCAAAATAAATTGAAATCATGACCCACTTCAGAGATGCATTGCTTTCCTTGTGTTTTGCTTTTGTTTACGTTGTGATAGAAGACGATGAAAATATATAAAAGCCTGAATACAGATGAATGACAATCCCTGTGTTAGACAATCTCTGGAGACCTGCATCCACTGAGTACAAGAATGTAAATATTCAGGTAAATATGCCGGTTAAGGAGATTTATCTTGTCCCTCTTCCTGTTAATCCCATATCTTTACCTCTAATCTGCTCTCTTCTTAATGTTTATGTGACCTTGCAGGGCGATTAATGAATTGAACAAATTTAGCTTAGTTTTCTTATTTCATTGATAAAAGCACCAAATTGCAGACAAAGAGAAGGAGAAATTGTTCATATTCTAACACCATTCACTGGCCCAGTCAGTTTGGTCTAGTAAAGTATATTTTTCACTGACTTCTAACACATTGCTCACAATATGATAATAATTACAATAAAGGCATAGTTTTAAACTTATCTCAATCCAAAGTCATGAGAGTTTTAGAGATTTCAGTACACTTTGGAGGCATAGGGGAGGAATAGCGCCCCCCACAGTTGCAGATGATTGAGGAATCAGAAATGTGAAAATGGGGCCATTTTCACCTCTTTTCAAACCACATTTACACTTTCACTCCCTTTTGAAAATGTCTATTTTCTATGTTTCCCTCCTCAAAAGTCTCGAAATATCTAAATCTACCAATCCAACTTATCAGCGTCAGTCCAGTCTTCATGTAGATGCTCTGAAATCAAACTGATCATAATTCATTTCAACACTTAATTCCGATGTAACCATGCCTTCATCAAAAAATAATTCAGCACTTTTTACTGGGTATGTCGATTGACCATTTGCACAACTGCGCCGCCTAGTGGTTGCTCGTAGACATTGGGATTTTTAGTCCTGTCTTTTGATTGGTTGTTGATTTTGTCAAGTGTTTCCGGAGGAGGAGGTCCTTCGTTGTTATATCGGGTGACAGTAATTCTTATTGGTTGAGCCAGTTCTATCTCCAATGTGATTGGCGCGTTCCTCCCAAGGCGGGTAGAACCTTCCAGAGCAGGGCGTAGCAGGAATTGGAGTTTGAGTTTTCTGGCGTAAATACAAAGCGAGGCTAGGTTCACCATTTTTGTTTTAGTGTCGTTGTAGTTCATAACGGTTTTTTAACCGCACACGGCTTGCTTCTGTACGGCAAAACTTGCTCATACCGCTGGAGATAAGACACACAAATGTAAGTAAATGGAAGAAAACTGTGGTTTATTCGAGGTGTCTCAATGGGTCCAACGTGGCTGCTGCTGCTGACCATCAACCCTGTCAGCTAGCTAACCCAGAGAGTAGCTAACGACAGTCAGATTTAAAATGACAGCGAAAAGAAGAAGCCTCATTGAGTGAAATCAATCTGGAACAAATACGGGATAAAAGCCACGTTGCTTGCCTAAATGCTTGCTGTGATGCACTAAAACATGAGGACTTGTTGAAAAATACTGCATCCTCTGGCAAAAACGTGGAATCACTGGCTTTGTAGGATGCAAGATGTGTTATTATGTGTTATTATTACGTTGTTGCGCCTCCGGTAACACCTACTTCCTGATAAAGTAGACGAATAATCCCTTATTGCAACTTTTCATGTCCTGGTTACATTTGTTTAAGGCATAATTTTAATCAAGGGCGTAGGAACGAGTCTGTCATTGACAGATCAGTAAATAGCTGGAGCAGAAACCCTAACCCTATGATCTTAATTATTGGAGACTAATTGTTACTCAAGTTTCGACAATCCCTTTAAGCAATAGACGGATCCGTTTTGCAGGATGGAAACTGTTCGTGTATATGTATATATTAATTTTTTCGCATTTCAGGACTCTTAATGCTGTTTCCTTGTTGTAAAGATTGGCTGCTCTCCTAAAAGATAACTTCACAATAATCAGGCCAACTTTTGATAAATGCAGTGGCACCAAAACAAATACTTCAGCATCATCTTCTTGACCAATTCAGATCAAAGGTTTTTCTGCCACTGCATTTAATATACAATCACATTTCAGTGACTGATTTCACTTTGTGCAGTGAAAACGTACTTCCTTTGTAAGTGACAATGATGCCTTGAACTAGCCGTGTTCTTCACTCCCTGCCAGGTTGTCATTGTAAAGAATTTGTCCTTATCAACATCAGAGACTTTCCCGGTCTAGAAATGGGCATCCTCTCCTCAGAAGTCGCATAAAAAATGCCTAATTACATGTTTAAAATCTTTCCAATTCTATTGGATGATCTGTTGATGGCATTTATTTTCATTTGTAGAAAGAAGCTTTTAGGTGGGGCCCGAACAGAGCGCAGGATGGACGGTGAAGTGACGGTGGTTACCAACCCGTATGTGAATGTCCGTATCACAAGCAGCCTTTCCAGCTTTGAGAACCGCCGAAGGTTCAATAAAAGAATTACTATTGCAGAATTAAAGGTAATATACAAGTATAACATCCCTTGCACTTTACTTTGAGAATATCAAGTAGTTCTACTTTCTAACCGTGGTCTATTCCGTATCTACTCTCTTGCACAAAGACGCTCCTGGAGATGAATGTGGGTGTACCTTCTTCCAGCATGGACCTGGAGATTTTTAGCACCACCGATAGGTTCCTACAGAAAATTGATAACGATGAAGCTTTATTTGGTTCCTACCCTGTGGATGATGAATGCAGAATACACGTACGTACAATATTAAAAGTACCTGAAATGCAATATCTAGTGATATGGGAGATAAAATGCAAGTTACAGTGGATGTAGGATTGTTTACAAACTACACTGGTTGAAAAGCTAGGAGTGTGTAATGTAAAAATTGTTTTCCTTCTTAGATTAAGTGTGGGAACAAACACAATTATTGGTGAGATAAAATGGGAATATTTAACAGTCTTAACTGCTTGCATAAGCCTGCATTTGATACTCGTAAAGTACAGCATCTATTGATTTAATTGCAGTTTTCAGTCTTTGGCAGAACACTGTCGTCAGCGTGCTGCACCTTGACTCGTTAACGGCTCTCCTCACGTCGCTTATAGACTTCCTGTCAAATATAAGGTCTGGGGTTATAGAACGCAGGAGTGTGTTTGTTTAAATGTGTGCTGATCAGAAAAAGATCTGATCATCTTTAGTTTTATCTGAAATATCTGAAGATTTTTTTTTGCAGAATCTGACTGATGTCTGCAACTTTTCTTAAAAATTGGGTTGAAAATGTGGATAAAAATCTTTCCATGTGAACTAGGCATAATTCCAGATGCTTTTGGGAGATGTGGACAAACATGATCTCCTCTTACATTAAAAAGTCAAAAAGAAAAGCTTCTTTAATAATGTTGCTGTAGCTCTTTAAGCACCCATTGTGACCAGATTCTGTGATTTGTTTTTTTTTCTTTTATCGGCTATAAAACACTTCCAGTCATTTGTAATGTGTTGTCCTCTCAATATATTGCTCTAAAAAGTTGTATAATAAATCCTCTTTTTTTCTTTTCTTTCTCAAAGTGACCCTAATACTCTGTTGCAAAAATAAAATTTTGACCTTTACTGAGATTTTATTTTAGTATAATCAGAGTGTGTGGATGGCAGCAGGTTTTTCTTTTTAATTTTTATTGATGGTTGACGCAGAGGTAGATTGTCTCTGTCTGAATGTATGATCCAGAAAAACTACAATCATTTGTGGTTGTCATATTGATGTATTTGTCTCATTGTTCCCTGACCAGGTTATTGACAGGAGTGGAGGACAGACCAGCGAATTGTTTGATGATTCCAAAGTGGAGAAGTTTGAGCTCTCAGATGAGGCCTATGAACAACGGAAAGGTACAAAGCTCACACTTTTCTCCTTCAAATTTGTTCCTAAAACAAATCATGGATTAAAAATTGATTGGAGAAGTTTTGAATGTCACAAACTAATTATTTTGAAAGTGACAAGATAAGTATTAAAGGTACATTTGTAAGCCCCTTTAGTCAAAACCAAAAACATGGCCATTGATTACATTTTAGTTAAGTAAAAACTCTGATTTGTTGATCATTCAATAGAAATGTATACTTCCATGGTTTGATCATTATTGCTCAATGTACAAAATGCACATATCTTGTAGAATCCGTCCGGTCATTCTTAAAGAAGCAGAATTTAGGCCGCTTCAACGAGGAAGAAGCTGCTAAGAAGAAAGCTGAGCTCACCATTCGGGAAGAACAGCAGAAGACTGCAGCTGAGGCCATTTCTGTCGGCAGCCGCTGCAAAGTGGAGGTTCCTGGGCAGCCCACAAAGCTCGGCACGGTTATGTATGTTGGTAAGTGTGCTTAAAATGTCCAGATTCATTTACCCTAACTGGTGACATTTGGGTCAGAAGCCAAATTTTACAATATTGTAAATGTTGTAAGTATTACAACATTTATAATATTTTTCCTGATATGTGGAATATGTCTGGTTTATTCGGACTGTAAGAAAAGGCCAGACTATTTTATTATCAGAACTGAGCTATCCTTCAGGAGATATACGTTCTGTATTAGACCACTATGGCTTGTGAAACCTTCACCCAAGGACAGTTTCAAGGTGCTCTATTTCGTCTGTGTGATCTCTCAGTGTGTGTCTGCCAGATTTGAAAATTCTGGCACCATTTTGGAAAACAAAATACTGATTAAAGCATTTTTAAACTCAGCTCATGTTGCTGAAGCAAGGAGCTGGAAAATAAAACAGCCAAACGTTCTGAATGCAGACATGACAACAATAAACTAATATTCCCATTTTATTAGTAACCTGTCTCTTGTCCTGAAGTTTCACTTTTCTGTGTTTAAGCAAAATCTTGTGCCTCGGGTGTATTATGGTCAAACAGAACATGAATACATGGCACAGCACGCTGCCGATTGCTGCAACTTAAAGAGAATAGAGACTTCCTTTGCTTTGTTGCTTTTAAATATTCTGCTTTAAGTTAGTCTCAGTAAACACTATTCAGAGTCAGTGTTGAAATCAAAAAGTTAAACTTGGTGTTATTTTGTTTAAACAGTGGAGCTGATTATTGGTAGGAGTATGATGTCTGTTAAAAACACAGACTTTTATTTTTGAGGTTTCTGCTCAGTCGTCAACATTTTCCTTGACTGTTTAAAATAAGGGGGAAAAAAGATTATGGAAAAATATTTGCATTTACAGACTTTATTCTCGGTCTTCATCATCTAATGTGTATGATCGTAGGTACCACAGAGTTCAAGTCAGGTCATTGGGTGGGTGTGAAGTACGACGAGCCCCTTGGAAAACACAATGGAACGTAAGCTGATCCGCTCCTCTCCCCCCATTAATGTAAAAAAACGTTAACAATTTTTGCAAATTTTAATCTTAACTTATTTTTATTGTGTGTCCAGCGTTCAGGGAAAGCAGTACTTTGAGTGTCAAGACAAATACGGGGCATTTGTGAAGCCGTTGAATGTGACTGTGGGAGACTTCCCTGAAGAGGATTACGGTTTGGATGAGATATAGAACTGTTCTGGTTGTTGTTGTTGTTTTTTTTTTTTTTCTTGTTGCGGTCATCTATTTTAATTTCAGATCCACTCACTGAACAGAGAGGGAGGAGAATGACTGATTTATTGTAACAAATGTTCCTGTTTGTTCCGTGGATGGCATGATCCGAAGGCACTTTAGCTGGAAGTTTCTTTTTTCTGCAGCCTCGCAGAAGTGACTATCAATTTGTGACTTTAGACGAGTCATTTAAAAAACTAGTTACATCTGATAGCGCTGCACACAAGAAGGTTTTTTTTTCAGATTAATGTATTTAAGTTTTCTTATTTTGTCTTGTTTTTGAATCAGTTTGAGTTTTTTTCCTTTTCAATTCATGTCAGGATGTCTGAATTTTGTGTAACTACGCTTATTTACAGTCGTATTGTTTAAGGACTGTCAATCGAGTTTAAAATTCACTCTAATCATACTTTGACAGTAAAAAGGGTTGCTCCAGGTTAGTTACTTTATGATTGGTGAGGGTTAATCAAAGCTGCAGACGGTGGATGCTTACATTTTTTTAAAACAAGTCGCTCTCAGAAAATGCATCCCATTTATGTTTTTTAAGTAACAGGTTTCATTTTCTTGTGTGAACACTGTTTTTTCTGACAATACTGCTGCTTTTTTTTGTTCTTTTCTTTTAAAAAAAGACCAACAAATATTTTACTTCTAAGCAAAACATGGCTGCTTTGTTTGTCACATGTCACCACTCTGTCCCGCAGCATAACTCACATATTTGTGCAACTGATTTTGCTCAGTTACCTGCAGATCTCTGTAACAATTGCATCACTCGTTGTCGAAAGGTGTTGCATTTCAAATTGATGGTAGGCTATATGTGAAAACACTTGGCATACTGTTTAATTTGAAAAAATGTAAAATTGTTATACTTTCATTGTCTTTTCAATAAAGTTGGTGGTAATTATTATTCACTGACCTCTAAGGTGCTGGTGACAATATGTGCCAAAGGATAATCCACACTAATAAAGTCGGTACACATGATCAGCATTTGTTTTGATTTGTTTTTTTTTTTGACTTGTTATAATAAGTGAATCATATATTATGCTTTCAAACCTGACCAACAATCTGATTTGAATTTTTCCTAACATAAACAAGCTTTTTCCTCCTCACAGATTTTTTGTTTTTGATGTTTGGGAGTAGTTAAGTGTTTTAGCTTATCAGTCACAATAATCTGATTAAATGCAAAATTCGGTTCAGTAGATGATGTCATCCCTGGAGTTTCAAAAACCCACTTTGCTAAATCATGAGTGCTCAGCTATGAGTCATGTTTTGGTTCCTATTAATAGCCATACCTGGCCATATGACTGTAGAATCAAATAATTACCAGTTCCTGTCAGGCAGCAGGTAATAATAGGATCTCAAAAATCAACTCATCCTGTCTGCATCTAAAGAAATTCAAGAAGAAATGAGAATTCAATTGCATTTATTAGTGTGGAAAGGGTTACAAAGCCATTTCTAGGGCGTTAGTACCTGTGTGAGAGCCAATATCCGCAAATGAGAAAACACTGAACTGTGGAAAACTTTCCCACTAATAAAACCAAAGAAAGTCATGTAAGATAATGTTTGGTCGTCATTTTGTATATTTAAGCTCAAACATATTTCATTGTCCTGTGGGATAAGATTCAAAGTACACCAGCAAGTCCAATGTCTCGGAAGAACTAAGTATGAATCTGAATCTGATCAATAAGCTGTGCCAGGATGACCTTTATCATCCCGTTCAATTTTAAAAACCTTTCCATATCAATAAAACATTTTGTTTTGAAATGTCAAATAACCACTTGATTATAATTTATTTTGATTATAACGTTAAGTTACCAGAAAATGAATGACCCACATGTGTTAAACATTATGAAATACTGTCATTTTTATTTCTATGCTAAGTGATTTTTTGTTTTTGCAACTCGATATTTTCGCATTACGAGAAGGCGATGAAAGAACTCTCACAAGACCGTACATCACTCCGATGACGGTATAGCGGCCGTATCGCGAGACTAAGCGCAGTTTCCCGGCCAGCAAGTGTGGTGTTTGCGCGATAGAGACGAGGAAAGATGGCGACGCAGGGGAGCGAGTCAACTAAACCTACAGTCAGCAACGGAGAGGTAAAATGAATGACAGCCTTACAGCGGGTTTTTACTCGTCACGTTCGGAGAGTTGGAGTCGGTTTGACGGCTTCAACGTAGCGTTTGCTCGTCCTAACATTTAACCGTGTCAACCGTTGCTGCGTGAGCCTCAGTGACGTTGTCAGTGCCGGTTGGTTTTAAAACGACCTCCCGTCGCCGCTCACGGTGTGTTGTGAAACCGGGACTGTTAGCGAGTCGAGGTACGGAGCGAAGGAGATGTTGTAAGTGGAAAATGTGCCCGAGGGCGAACCTTAAAATAATCCCGACTGCATGTTGAGTTTAACGTGCTGGTGTTTAACCAGCTGACAACCGCAGCGTGACAGTTAGCTTTCACAAGGCCTGAACCTGGTCAGCGCAGCATGGCTTCATTAACTGGGCCAGTGTGTTCCCACTCATTTCAACTTTGAGTTAAACCCTTTCACATGCTGTTCTCCTCCTCGGTGTCAGTGGTGGCCGTTCAAATGACAGAAACGCTGCCTCTTAAGATTGGTCAGGTAGGGGGAACCAGATGTAGCTTAGCTAAAAACTGCCGAACAAGGTTCCTACGCAGTCTCTTTACAGAATGGAAAAGTAAGCATAATAAATTGGCTTCAATTCGACAGTTTTCTGCTCCCGGACAGCTTTAAAAAGCTCTCGTCTTAAACAGTCTACCCACACTTTTTAAATCCGAACCGATCAATCCTTCAAAAGATATACATTCTGTATTAGACCATTATGGCTTGTGAAACCTTCACCCAAGGACAGTTTCAGTCCTTTTTATTGGCATCTACACTACCGTGGATCAGTTTCATTTCTGCGGGAAAAGAACTATTTAAACTATTTCAAACTATTTACTCTGAAGTAGCACTGAAGTCATTTTTAAGTAAAAATTAGACCAGATGTGTAGGTTTTATATTAAGAGAGATAAGAAGTTTTGTTTTTTAAAAGCTTAAATTTGAGGTCATTTATGTTCCTCAGCTGACTTTGTCCCAAGATCACAAAATGCTGAATCAAAAAAAATGTTTTCATCATATTGCCATGAAACCTACTACGAATAATCATCACTGAATGCTTTACCTTTCAGCAGTTGGAGCCAAAGTGTCATGTTTGTTACTGTAGAATATATCTTGACCATTTTAAAAGGTCATCTACCATAAAACCAAAAACACGAAGCTTATTTATCACACGAAGCTTGTGATCTTTCTCAAACTACAATATTTAGTAAAATTCTCATATTGAGACATAAATTGTTTCCAAGTCTTGACGGAATCCTTTGTTGTATATAGGAACTTGAAAACTTCATACAGACTGGTTTATTTAATAATTCCTATTCATTTTGAACAATATTAATTGGATTAATTGGATTAATTGGATTTGTTGGATCAAAATTTTAACAATTAGCCCTGTCTAGATCACTAACAGCAATTGGGAAAAAATATGTATTTTCAGTATTTTGTGCATGTGTTGTGAAAAAATGTTTAAAAACTGCTTCCCACAATAGCTGATACGAATCTGTTTGGTATCAGCTATACAAAACAGCTGATACAAAACACTTAATCACTTGATTAATTTCTAATTAATCAAGTGATTAATTAGCAATTAATCACTTGATTAATTGATAAAAGTGAGTGAAACACAACAATGGTAACCACAAAAGCTGAGTCAGCTCTATGATTTAATTTGGATTATCTGGCCAGCTGACCAGAATGGTCATGTTTTTTGGTTGTTTTTTTTTTTGTTTATGGTGAATGCATTCAGTGAACATAGCTAAAAGTAGATGCCGTGGTATGTAGATACAGACCTTTTATCGTAATTTATATGTATTGTATAGGACTTTACTATTTTATTTTAAATTATAAAATGAATTTACAAAATGAACTTCTTAAAATGTTCTTTTAAGAAGTTCCACTATAAGACCATAAGAAGTTCTGGTCCTATTCGTTTAAATAAAACTTTAAACGAATAAGACCATAAAAGCAGGAAAATGGCCAATCTTTTTTTTATTTTCTATTGTTTGTACTGGATATTTATAATAAATGCTTGCACGTAAATATCAAAAGTGGAGGAACAATCAAGTGGACATTTATTCCACTAAAAGTCTGAGGTTCTAACATTGTGTGTATCAGCATTAGTGGCATAAAAGTTGCAACATTTGTAGAGAAATTTCTTATTGCACTTAACACAACTGAAAACAACTTGGGTGAAGAACTAGAACAGTGAAGATACAACTTTCCCATAGAAAGTAAAATATGGAGAACTTAAATGTACCTAACCAGGCAGAGATTGATCTAAATGAAATGGAAACAACCAAAGGAAATGGAAAAAGAGACACTAAAGAACAAAAGATACTCGAAGGTAACTAAATAACCAGAAGATATTCGCTTGACAAACACATACGTTATCTAGCTGGTAGAAAAAGCCTACGGTCTTATATTTGTTCCCTCTAATTAAGTGTAGTGTTGCAAAAAGACAGTTATTTTCTGAACATTAGTCATCATAACATGTTACTAAAGGTCACTGTGAATCATCATTTTAAACCACTTCTCTCCTGCCTGCTTCAGTCTGATGCCCATAAAAATCCAAAGCATCATATTTCACTAACAGATGAAACTGGATAAAAGATGAAGCAGCAGTGAGTGGCAATAAAAGCCCTAGAATGTGGATTATTATATGTTGGGTTGTTGTAAATCTAAAACTTGTATGTTGTAGATTTATTTTACAGACATATTTGCAGCATGTATTTTAATTTGATCGAATGTTAGTTAACAACGTTTGGATCAGCTTCAAAGGTATTCCTTAATTTTCTAAATGAATCAGAGTTCTTTGAGTTAGAACATAGTTGCCACTGAAAAACAAGACTTATCTGTGTTTGGGAATCTAGATAGTGTCTTCTGGAATTTTGTGAATGTACTTCATGCATTTGAATGATAAATTTTACAGTTCTCTAGGATTTTGTCTGCCAGAAAGAAAGATGCTTCGCTCTGGTTTCCATGTTCCCGGCCAGGACAATGCGTTTAAGTGTCTCTTTGTAATTAATTGTAAATTTATCTTTGCACAGCATTTGCGTTGCCAGAGTGAGCAGTTTCCCAGCTCTCCAAATGTCCTATGGCTAATCTGGAGAAATTTCTGAGACGGCGTTCTGAGAGGGGCGTCAGTCCATGACGCCTGGCCAGATTTAATCATAAGTGTATGGTTTGCTCTATTCTGTAACACCAGTGATCTCAGCAAATCAGTCAAGGGTAGATTTCTCTTGCATTACATCTGAATGTAACTATGGAAAGCTTGGGTGAATCAGGCTTGTGACACAAAAACAAAGCTTTCCAAACTCTTATTTTATTTTTATTGCTCTCACAAAGTGACATTACAAATAAACTACTTTTTTAAAACAGGGTTGTTGTTTTTTTTTTGTCTCTAATCCCAGATTGAAGGGTAAAACTAGTGTGAATCATTTAGCTGGACAACCTAGTGAATGATTAAGCTTTGTTCAGCTGGTGTAAATTATTATCTTAAGGTGGAAAGAGAACCTTTTTCTATTGCTGAGTGAATATTTGGGTTTTCTATAGATTTGTTCCATCCAGAAAACAAATGTATACAAAATGAACTTTGTATACAGATTATTAGCTTTGTTTTATTTTTGCATTGCAGGATATGGTAGTGAGGATGAAAATCCCTATTTTTGTCCTCTTCATAGCCTTCAACAGTTACGCTTTTTTATGTTGTTAAGTCAGTTGAATGCTTCAGATCTTCTCATTTCCTTGTTGTCTTTGAAAGCTACATAACCTGTTGAAACCGATGACACTCTTAGCTGTGCACTGTCTGTTTTAAGAGGCCAACCAGAGCGCTCCCTTGTGTTTATAACAACAGAGCAGATTAGATGGTTAGATGGATTGTGAATGAGTCTCATGACTTGCCATGTGCTTGTCTATTGTGACACTTGAATAGACTGTGGCCTTGCCAGAGGGGAGTGGGGGGTTACATTGGCATGGTCCAGCTTGGGGTAAAGAGACCACTAATATCCCCTTTTACTGATCCAACGGATCATTTACAGAGCCTAAAATCTTAATGAAAATGAGATGGAGAGCATTTACCTTTGGCCTCTACTTCTAAGGCTTTATAATTTCTTTTGATAGAGTATTATGAACACCATTTCTTTCACCATTCATGTATTTTATAAAAGAAAACAATCTTACTTAGTTGTTGCCTCATCAATTAAAAAGATCAGTTATAATACGTCAAAGTGATTTGTGTTCTTGTCAGGTCAATTAGAGGGAAACTTAACGTATACATTTGAACTTGGGTCAAGTTTTTGGTTGCTAAATAAAGTTGTAAATGTTTAGAAAACCTACCGTACGTGTTTTCAAAAAGACATTTTCCCATCATGCATCTTGTCCTTGTTTAGATTCTTAAGTTTCGACCACAGTCGCAGTGACAGTTTCTGCACAATCTTAAAAAAAAAAAAAAGAGTAAAGTGTCATTTTGTGTTTAGGTATTTTCCAGGTCTGCATTAGAATGGGGGCGGGGGAGAATGGAGGAATTTATCTATTGCAAGACTTTATTTCCCTTTTCCCCTTCTGTACACCTGTTTGTTTGTTTTTATAGTTCTTTTTTTTCTATTTAGTTGAAAATTACAAGATTAGGAAATATGTTATTTAAAGTTGCATAAAAATATTTGTAATAACTAATACTATTCTCACTTCATTTGTTGAGCAAATCAGAATTCTGTTTCACCAATACTTATTTACACACTGGTAAATAAGTTTCCACTGAGACCGACATTGTGGCATTACCCACTGCTGCATCACCAATGAGCCTTCTATTTGGCCACCCTTACATCTTCTTCATGTTTGTGTTTGTAGGTGAGCAGCAATGGAACCGCTGCAACAGCAGACGGTCAGACTGTGCAGACAGCTGAAAATGCCCAGGATCCTCAGCAGCAGCAGCAGCAGCAACAAGCACCTAATGCCTGGCAGGTCATCAAAGGCGTCCTCTTTAGGTGAGCTTTGCTTACCTTTAATTCAGACTGAGTAACTCGCTTCACCGCCTGGCAGATAAAAGGTGAGCCTGTCATTGTAATAATTAATAAAATGGTATGTATTCTATTAGAATCATAATGGAGTCACTGTTTTATTTAAGGATACAATAAAACAAAAATAATGCGCCGCAGGTCACTTAGTTCACTGTACTCCAGATCTGTGTATGGCCTCTGCAGTCGGTCTTTCTGCTTCTCTTCTCTGAGTCATCATCTTTTCTGTGCAAATTGAAGCCTAAAGAATAGGACAAAAAAAGAGAATAATTTTCTAAATGGTTGAAAAAGATCCAGTCCTGAAATAGAAACTTTATGTTCCAATTTCAGTTATGTTGTCCTGACACAGCTGCTTCAGCTTCTTCTTCGTTTCTCATTGACACAAATGTCATCATCATTTGGTTACTGCAGTTAAAAAGCGATATCATTTTACTAAAGCAGAACATTTTGTTCCCTGATTGATGTAATTAGTGATCTTTTTACTCTGTGATGTTCTGTTTTTTGGTGTTTTAAATCTGCAAGATGGGCCACTGAAGGATTTATTACTATTTTTTTAATCTGTTTTTAGGTTTTAGTTGCATGTGAAATTCAGCAAAGGATGTGGCTCTTTTACACACGACTTAATGATGTTTATCCAGATAAAATATATTACTACTTAATCTCCAACTAGTTGACAGTGAACAAGCAAAACATTTTAGGATTTTAATTATCAGTCACTTAAGTAGAGTCACCCTGTTAGCTCCTATTCCCCTTTCCACCAAATAAAAAACGTAAAAGTTTCAACATGAAATCAAATTCCAATTTCAATCCGAGAACCACAGTGAAATAAAAATGACATTTGACATGTTTTTATCTTCTCTACCATTTTTACCTTCAACTGCATGTCGGCTAAATCAACATTGTACTGAATTGGTGTCGCTTGTTTCTCCAGAATCTTCATAATTTGGGCAATCAGTAGTTGGTTCCGCAGAGGGCCGTCCACTCCTGACCCCAACACACCAGCAGGGGCCCCTAGAGTACCCAGCAGGAACCTCTTTCCCAAAGACACCCTCATGGTACAGCACTTTTCCTCTTTGTCTTCCTGTTTTCTCTTTTATGTGCACTAAAGATATATAAAAAATAAAAATATGTAGTGTTTTTTAAAAGTTGTTTGAAATATCTTTGACAAAATTTGAGTTTGAATTTAGGAGTCATTAATATTTTTTCATACATATAAATACATACATATAAAAAGAATAATGTATTCAAGATCTTCATTCCTAAACAGCCGTCATGTTGGGATCCCTAATGTAATCTCACCGTGGCCAAGTGTTGGCACACTCTCAGCCTATCTGGCTGCATCTCTCCTGACGCTGTAATAAGATAAACACCTTTTTTTTTTTTTTTTTTTTTTTTTTCTCACCAGGACCTGTACGTCTACGTGTCCCAGGAGGAGGTGTTCTCTGACTTCAACAACACAGATGCCCTTTTCTGGTTCCACAGGGACCTGGTCTACGGAGACTGGGCCACAGGGGAGAGCGGAGATGGCTGCTACCAGCAATATAAAGAGTTAGACATCTCAGAGGTAGCGGTTTCTGAGAATGGAGGGGGAGGAAGTTTCTACAGTGGAAGAGTGAGTTTGATAAATTTGTGTCTGCGTCTCTTAACGTCTTCCCTTTTGGTGCTTGATTGCAGAAAGTTCAGCAGAACGGCTCCCTGTACATTCATGTCTATTTCACTAAAAGTGGATTCCACCCTGACCCGAAACGCAAGGGGCAATACCGCAGACTGGCAACAGTTCATTCAACAAGAAGTAAGGATCAGGAATACACAAACAAGTTTTTTTTTCATAGCAAATAAATAACCATTGATCACTGATTTTTATTTATTTATTTTTTTTCAGTGCTCAATAAATTCAAAAGAAGAAAGTTTCTGAAAACTAAGAATCTGCTCACAGGAGAGACAGAAGCAGATCCTGAGATGATTAAGGTGAACTCACACAAAAAACACAGTCATGGATAAAATCTTGTCCAACCCCTGCATTTTTGTCAGATATAACATCCCCATTTCAACAGGGCGCAAATATTTTTGTTGTTTAAGGAAAGAGGGGGGAAAAGATTTTCAAAATAAAACTTGGTACATTTAACATAATGGTACATTAATATAGATTTTTTCCATTTGTAACAGAGCTTACCTGTACCAATTGGTCTAATAGCTCCATATCAAAATCACATGTAATGTAGCAAAGATTCCTGGAAAAGGTTGAATACACAGAAAAGAGAGCAAAGAATTTAATCACCAGAAATATTTTCTGATCTCAATGAAATGAGCATAAGAGCATCAACACATTTGTTCTACAAACTGGAAAACCCACGTAAAAGATAATTCATTTAAATTTTATTCCTTTTTATTTTTAAGTAGCTTTCCTGTTTTTTTGTTGTTGGCTGTTGCTGCTCTGAAATGTCTCAACTATATTTCCTCACAGCGGGCAGAGAGCCACGGTCCAGTGGAGATCATCTCCCACTGGCACCCCAACCTGACTATTAATATGGTGGATGATCACACAGCCTGGGTGAAAGGCTCTGTCCCACCGCCTCTAGACCAATGTAAGTTCACTTCCTGTTTTTAATGTTTCAGTTGTAACTGAATTTCTAGCTTGGTTTTACATCTGGTATTCCCGTTGTTCTGTGTCTGATTCCAGATGTTAAGTTCGACGCAGTAAGTGGCGACTACTACCCCATAGTTTACTTCAATGACTACTGGAACCTGCAGAAGGACTACTATCCCATCAACGAGACCCTGACCAAACTCCCGCTGAGGCTCACCTACTGCCCACTGTCCCTGTGGCGCTGGCAGCTCTACGCTGCCCAGAACGCTCGCTCGCCATGGAACTTCCTACCTGAGGACACGTACGAGCAATCTGACGAAGACCAAGACTCAGTCAAGGTGAGCGCCCACAGCTAAATACAATGATGGGATGCCGCACACACAGTTGTCCAGTTTTTGGTTGCAGTAGTGTAATTGATTAATTTACTGTTAACACGTTACATCAGAGGAGAAACTTACAAGGTTCGAAATTATAGTAAACGGTGTTTTAATAAAGATGAGCGTATGAGCAGGAATATTTTCAAATTGCAAGAAGGATGGAAAAAAAGAATATGAATAAATTTGTATTCACAATATTTAAAAATTGAGTTTCAGCAAAATAAGGTTTGCCTCATTTGTACATTAGTAGATATTTTTATTGCTTTTTGTATTAAGGAATATTTCAGTTTTCTAAAAACTTATTCAGAACTTGATCTGATTTGGCTCTTCATTAGTCTTAGTGTGATTTTATTATCTTAGTTAAATAAACCCTGTGCATACATTTTTTGAGAAAACATTTTAACTTGTATGCTTTAACATTAAAATGTTTTTCCTTGTATAGGTCGCCCTTTTGGAAACCAATCCGTACCTGCTGGGACTCACCATTGTGGTGTCTATTGTACACAGCATCTTTGAGTTTCTCGCTTTTAAGAATGGTGAGTAGGCAGATATTTTTTTCTTATTTTTCATCAGAAATAAAAGGTGTTTTAGTGTGGTCTCCCAGCTGAGCTTCACCACATCATCCTCTGTTTTTCTTCTTTTCTTTCCTTCCCGTTAGATATCCAGTTTTGGAACAGCAGACAATCTCTTGAAGGTCTGTCTGTGCGCTCCATCATATTTGGGGTGTTTCAGTCTCTTGTTGTGCTGCTGTACATTTTGGACAACGAAACCAACTTTGTGGTGCAAGTCAGCGTCTTCATTGGTCTTCTAATTGATCTGTGGAAAATCACCAAGGTTATGGATGTCAGGGTAAGTAAATAAACACTAACCAATGTGTGCATTTTGCTGTAAACTCAGGTGAAGTTTCTATAGTTTAGGGAAGAAATTAAGTCAGAACCGAACTGAACATGTATATATATATATATATATTAAGATGTATATATATATATATATATTACGAGGCCTGTCACAATAAACAAATCAATTAATCGGATGATAAACTAGAACAAACGTAATAATTTTTATTTGCTTGGCTTATCATTTTTCTCTCTTTCTACCAAAACTGGTCTTCAGTCTGATGCTTAAACTATCCCTTTTTTTAAAGACAATTTTGTCTACAGCGAGCTCAAAATTAATTTTATTTGTTGTTTCTGTTATTTTCTTCGTTTCTTTTGGATATTTAAAATGTCTTCCAGTCCCAACGTTTAAATGATGATGAGAATTTAAAGTTTATTGATGTTTGAGGAAATTTTCATTATTACCATTGTATTGAAAATTGTTATTTTTTGCTCCCTCCAGTTGGATCGAGAGAACAAAATCGCAGGGATTCTTCCAAGATTGGTATTCAAAGATAAATCAACATATGTGGAGTCTTCAACCAAAATCTATGATGACGTAAGTTTGCATGATATTCAGGGTGCAGCACTCTAGTCGTGTTTATTCCAGTAAATTCAATTTAAAAAAGGGAAACTCGAGTAAAGATGAAGTAAATACTTTGATAAATTTTTTTATAGTTAAAAAAAATAAGAATGAAGCTGAAGTATTATTAAAACCAAATTTAAGTAAAGGGGATCTCTGGCAGAGATGCGACGTTATGGCCTGTTATAAATGTTTGTATTGCTGACCAGCGTCGTCGTCTTGCAAACAGCAGACGATGCCTTCTACAAGTAAGGACCGGGGCAGAAAGCTTTAAAATGGTTATTGCTAAAGAAGGTGGGCTATATTCAGTGTGTTGTGTCAAAGCATTTTTTTTAGAAAGTTAAGTGGAAGGAAAATGTTGCCCAGAAATAATAATCATTGTTAACAAACGTTAAAAAGAGTTTCACTTTTTAAATTGAATTCACCTGGGCTGATGGAGTTGAATCAGTCAGCAAAGTTGTTTCCTTTTGGCAACCCTGAATGATGATACCTGATGAATGACCTGAACGGGTCATTCATGTTTTTTTATTCAATTGTATTTCACTAAAACACCAATGTACATCAGTGTATGTTAATAGCGCAGAGTTGTGTTGACCTCCGTTCTGTGTTGTTAACAGATGGCCTTCAGGTACTTGTCATGGCTGCTCTATCCTCTGTTCGGCTGCTACGCCGTCTACAGTTTATTGTACGTAGAGCACAAAGGCTGGTACTCCTGGGTACTCAGCATGCTGTACGGCTTCTTGTTAACCTTTGGTAAGTTTATCTGATGGTTTCATTCCCTTTATTACATGTTTTTTTTCTGCTGCTTCCTCTCTGCTGCAAGGAACATTTACAATAATCTCAGGCGTGACCATGTAAATAAAAACAAATTTATAGTAATTTAGGCTTGAAATGTTCCACCTGTTGAATCGAGGCTTTTTTAAAAAAAAAAAAAAAAATTGGATATAGTGGAAAACCCCGCAAAAAACAATACCTGCATTTACTTTATTTTAGACTGTAAAATGTGAAATATCAGCAAGATAAGCTGTTGGATTGAAAATTTGATGCTGATTGATTCTTTGGTATTTTAGATAAACACACTATGGACGTGTTGAATATTCAGATTACAGCAGCAAAACGTACTAAGCTGTTAGAAATGTGTCCTTTTGTGTCTTTGTGTTGTAGATTTCCCAAAAAGATTATTATTCTGTTCCTAAATGTTCAGTGCTTCTTTATCTGCTGGTGATCTTATTGTGCATATACTAAAATTCCTGTGAGTGCTTGTATTGTTTTAATGGGATGTTTTATCAGGTTTGCTGCAGCCCTTAAACTGTACCTAGCAGCAAACACACCTCCTGGTTTTTATACTTGCATCATAGTTGCACATCTGTATTCCCTGTAGTCTCTGTTAAGGCTTTGTGTATTTTTAGAATTGCACTCTGGCAAGTTGCCTGCTTGCTTTACCGAGTTGATTGTATAACCAGCTGCTTTCTATCCCCGCTTTGGTCTCTTTAGGTTTCATTACAATGACACCGCAGCTATTCATCAACTACAAAATGAAGTCTGTAGCTCACCTCCCGTGGAGGATGCTCACCTACAAGGCTCTCAATACCTTTATTGATGACCTGTTTGCCTTTGTGATCAAGATGCCCATGATGTACAGGATAGGATGCCTTAGAGACGGTAAGTCCTTTCTTGATGCAGGTGCTTGAGAAGAAGGCAACTGGACTTCTCTCTTCTTTCTTGATGGTGAATGAGAGATGAAATGACATGAAACAAGAGAAGTCCAGTTGCCTTCCACTAAAATATTTAACTGACAGCTAATAATTATGCTGATCGGAGAATATTATGTGACTTGGAACATGATGCGTGCCGTTTTTGTTTGCGTTTTAGGTTTTTACTCTAGAGGCAGTAAATCCAGAGGCTTTGTGTTTGTTTGGAGGAAGATTTGCTCAAATTTTCTTTTGTTTAATATCAACCAAAAATGGAGCTCACAAATATTTGCTCTAGGAGTCTAGCGATGATTCAAACCTGCTGTCCAGATTACAAGAATGCTACGTCTCAACGTTTACTGTAGTTGATCCTCCAACTCCACCTTGTGGCAATTAATTGGAGCTAATTATAGACAGTTTTCTTTTAATTTTGAAGAAAGCATTCTTTATTCAGCTATTATGTTAAAAATCAGATGAATTTTTGGGCATTGTTTTTAGATTTAAATATTTTGAATTTTACTTATTGTAATTTTATAGATATTTTTGTTCAGGGGTTACTTTATGTAACAATATAAATATATAATTTTTTTTTTTTACCTTTAAAAGTCCTCTACAGTTGAAGGAGGGCCTGGGTTGTCGGCATGCGTTTTCGTCTTTCTGCCATATTGGATTTAACTAAACATTTTCTTGCCCTTACAGTGGATGGCCAGTAGTTGATGGCGTATTGTTGATGGTGTCCACTTCAGTGGTCTGTGTGCATTTGCAACATAAAAATCCACAACAAGCACAAGAAAAAGGCTTTGAGACAGCTGTCCACTTTTTACAAAAGGCACACGGTGGCAAACTTCACTTCTTATGCTTTTTTTTTTTTTTGTTAAAATTTTTTCCCTTGCCACTTTCAAAGTTCAAATATTTGGCGTGTCCAACTAATAGTTGCTCTGTTGGCAGATTCTACACTGCAGTTTGTGGTTGTAGTGTGACAATTTGGAAAACTTTTTATGGGGCATGAATACTTTGGCAGGTTTGGATATTAAAGGCTATACTTATGAGAACAGAAAAGTCTCTAAAATAATACGACAAATAGTTGGAGTTTAGTTTTAAGTATGATTTTTTTGTTTTGTTTTGTTTTTTTATGACGCTTTCTGAAACGTGTTGCTAATTTTGAGCCGCACTGATTCACTGACACACCCGACTTCTGACTCCTGTCCTGCAGACGTGGTGTTCTTCATCTACCTTTACCAGCGCTGGATCTACCGGGTCGATCCCAACAGAGTGAATGAATTCGGCACCAGCGGAGTGGACCACGCCCAGAACAACGCCGCAGAGACCACGCCCGCTGTCACAGACAAACCAGAGGGGGAGAAAAAGAACGATTAAACACGGCCCCACACTTATCTTCTCCCGTGGCGCCAACCGCCAGGGCGAAGAGGACTTGTGGAAGTTAGTGCAGGGAGCGGAGTGGTCGTTTAGCCGTTTAATGGACGCCGCTACAGGAAAAAAAAAAAAAGAAAAGAAAAGAAAAAAAAAAGAAAAAAAAAGTTGCAGTTTAACTGTTCCCTCTGATCTCTTTGTGGATCCACAGAGAGTCCTATTCAGTGTAGACTTGGTAAATTCTCATTTCTGTTCCACCACCCTTCCCTGCCCTCTCGTTTTGCAGTTCAAGTGAAGTAATACAAAACGTGACGTACTGTATTCTGTAAGATTTCTTTCCGGAGGGCGACGATGTGTTCGGCTAGATGTTGGAAGGGGAACAGTTGCCAGTTTTTCCTCCATTTTACTTTTTAAACAGGGAAGAAAGAGGCCAAGTGCAACTTTTCTTTGTGTCGATTCCTTGTGAAATTTTTTTTTTTCTTTCCATTCCATGTGAGCGCCGTGTTTCGGGTTTGCCTAGAAACTTGCGTGTAGTGCTGGAGGAAACTGGAAAAGTCCTGAGCCACGATGGAGGACGAGACGTGATGACTGGAGACACGACGGACGACCCTGCGGGGCGCGCTGCCCGCCAGACAATGACTACTACACTCAATTTTAAAAATGGTTAATGTTCTAGACTTGAACACAAGTGAGAGGAAAAAAAAAATAACAGCCTTGTTGGTATTAATATAAGATATTGATAATATTGATGACTTAATCTTGTTTTGCAGTCACTGAAACATTCTTTTGTATCTCCTTTAAACTGTACAGACTTATGTTAATAATTAATGTCCAAAATATTCAGAAACCAATGAGTTGGAAGCCTGATTTTTATGTGTCCCATCAGCCTGATGTCTTGATTTATATATATATTTTTCATTAACCTTCACCAAATCACCACAGCAGCTAGGAAACCAGGAAACATCAGATGCGTTCTAACAGAATTACAGTCTCTCGCTCTCTCTTTCTTTTTTTTTTTTAAGCTCTGTAAATCAAAAGAGAAGGGTTCCATGTTGGTGCATATTACATTTTTTGAGCATCCATGTTTATAGTAAAGACTTAAGTGTGATTTGAAATGTCTATGCAACGCTTTGTTTTTCAGATTTTACTTCTAATTTTGTGTTTAAGACCTTTTTTTTTTTTTCTTGCATGGAACTGCCTTTTATTAGTTTCTAATGATATTGAGGGAAATATAATTTGTGTATTTTAAAAACATCCACATTATGAGCCAGTTTTTAATCCTCTTCTCTAAATCCCTTATGATTCTGGTATGTCTGCAGAACGACGGTAACCAGCATTCAGTTTCCTGCAGCCTAAAGATGACGGCTAATAGACATTCTGTTTGCAAATAAAATATTAAATGTTTAGAAAAATCGGCTGTATTTATACCTGACCCATCAGTTTGGAAAATTGAAACTGATATAAAATTTAACCTTGTAGGTCTTGACATAGGTTGAGAAATCACAAAAAATTTATTCAATTAATCTTTTATAATTTCACTTCAGATAAATGCCTAAAATGTACATATTGCTAAAAGAAATACATTCAGTTTGCTTCTTGATGAGCTCCACTCTCATTATGTAGACAGTTGCACTGACTATATATTTAAGACTGTATACACATTATTGGGTTTAAAATTAGATTTTTGTTTCTGAATTGAATTATGAGTTGGTGAATTGAACCTTTGCCAGCTGCCTCTTGTCTCCAGACTGTTTGTATCCATCACCAAGCTTCCAGCATATTTCTCGCTCAATGTTTGACCCACTCTTCAATTTGAGCACTGGAAGTAAAGATTGAGCTATTTTACCTCCATAAATATGTTTGGAAACGATGAGGCGACACTTTTGAAACCTAAGAACGGTCCAACAACGGTCAGCATTACGCTGAAAAATACTACAGGGTGTGTTTTGCAAAACACACACTGCAGGGCATATCTTGCTACCAGCATTAGTATTGCATTGCACAAAGTACATAAAATAATCTCTAACCAGCAGCTTCATGGTGGAAAATTGTCCACTGTTGATGTTGCAACAAGGCAATGATCCAAAATGCACATCAAAACTAGATTTGAAATGACTAAAGCAGGCCATCATTACTGTTCATGTTAAAAAGTTGAGTGCAAACAAAATGATCTGTCCCATTTTTATTAAGCGTCACCAATCCTGCAGAATTATGTCTGAATCTTATTAATGGCTACAAAAGTTGTTAGCAGGATGCTGCAGAAGAGGCATTTTTAAATTTTGGATTGGATAAAATCCATAGTGTAAACAAACTTGTGCAGCCAATTCCATCATTAGATGGAGCATTTAGCTCACAATTAAAAGGCCCAAAATGACCTCGTTATTCTAATACATACACCTATATTTTCTGCCTTGCCGTGTTTAAATATAAGCCAAGCACTTATTTACACCTGCATGTGTGGTGTCGCAGGTGTAAACAGAGGCGTGGTTGACAGAAATTCATGGTTGGGTTGTGCATTCATAATACCAAAAATTCAGAAGAGGTTTCGTCAACATTTCTGTGAAGTTTTTGATGCATCTTGTAAATGAATTTGATCCTTACATGGTGGGTCACAGTTCATGCTCGAAGCTGTGGCTGTAGATATTCCTGCAAACTGCACACCACAATCTGATCATGGCTGATTCTTCTGTGCAAGATCCAGACTTGTATTTCTTTAAAAGCCTATTTTGCAACTTGTTTATTGCCGGCATTTTACTTTGAAGCCTGCTGGGTAAAAGCAGCAGGATGAGGGATCCTGCAACAGTGGATTTGGGAGCATCTGCTGAGTCACTGCTTCCTCTAAACGTCTTGCTTTCGTTTTCCATTTCCTTTAAATGGTATTTTCTCTTTGTGGCCAGCAGGTGTCACTGCTGCTCGCCAAAAAAACAAAACAAAAACTGCCTCTGGGTGGAAGAAAAAAAGCTGTCAAAACACACGGTTAATGACGTCATCTTTGAGAGGGGGGGTTACTAAACGTGCAGAGAGGATATTGTTGAGCTACATGAGAAATTCCCACTTTTCTTTTCGTGTGAAGGAAGTGTCAGAGGTTGATGCAACCAGGAGAAACATTAGAAGTGTTGCGTCTGCCTGCTGCTCGAAATTTATTTGGCTTTCAAATAGTTTTGCATGAGATCCGAGGCGAGAATCCGAAAGCGAAAAGACGTGAGCTCAGATTAACTTATGGAGAGAGAGAGAGGGTTATGCATCAGGTCTACTGTGAGCTGAAGACGCTGCAATCCTCAATTCAACTCTAAAACCTGCAGCTGCTCCAGGAGGGGGGTGGGGGGGTTTCCCGCAGGAGAGGTGACGCGACGCTCGGGGGATTTCCGCGAAGCGCGGCGTGAGCCAATCAGAGCGGAGCACTAAACTTCATCTCTCGTCGAGTCTAAGAGGCTCTTCCACACCTCAGCGCGGCTCAGACTCCTCGCTGGTGACCGCACCGACACCCTCACTGACAGGTTAGAGCAGGGCGAGGAGCTTCCTGGACTCATCCGGGTCGAGCGCGCGACGGCCGACTTCAGGGTCTCCTTTCATCCTCCCGTGAGATGAGAGAAATGGACTTCTTCAAAGGTAGGGGCGGTGAAACGTGTTCCCGTCCGCTTGTCGCCGTCTAAACCCCGCGTCTTCCTCCTCGTTCGCCGAAATCCTATTCATTTCGGCGTTGTTTTCCACAGCCGAGGAGCCAACACCCAATTCGGGGATCAACGCGTTTTCGCACATTTGTACTCCCAATGGCGAACTCGGTGAGTTTTGTTTTTGATGTTATTTCCGATGCTTTTTACGCTCCAGCTGCTACACGGAGGCATGGCAGACCTGGTTACGCTTCGTTGTGTCCCGACCTGACCCGAGTAAACAAGGACTCAGATCTTCTGCCGGCATTTTATCTAATCTATTGATGCCCTTCCTTTTTTGTTGTTGTTGTTGCAATAACGTTTAAATAGCTTTAAGATGTGCATATTACTCTAATATTTGCCCATCTTAAAAAAAAAAATTTAAGTGATAAGCCATGAAATGTAGAGTTCAGGTCTTTCCTGTGTGCTTTGTTTACCTTTGTTTACCTTTCTGCGTCTAGAAGGCAGGAAGCCGCACATGTTAGACCACATCCAATCAGAAAACCTGAGCCCACCGCTTAACTCTTTGCCCTTTACACTGAAGTGTGGCGTAAAAGCAACACCCTGAATCACCCTGGTGACACGTGGTGGTGGCAGCATCATGCATTAAGACGTTTGAAGCTTAACGCAGGACATTTCCGAAAGACGACCAAACATGGCGAAACTAGGGCAGTTTCACCATCTCAATCTCAGTGGCAACCTGTGTGGTCTCTCTGTTATGTTTGCCAGAGTAATGCTGTTTGCAAAACAGCATTACTCTGGATATGAGCATCACACACATCCCATAAAACCCAATGAAAAGCCTTGACTTTTGAGATCAAATGTGGAGAAGTTCAAGGGATAAAAGCTCTTCCAGTGATGAAGTAGCCTTTCCTGAAGAAACCTTGATACACACCTGAACACTTTTTTTTTTTTTTTTTTTTTGTAGCCTGTTGTTTACTCCATTGACCCACATCCTTTTTAAATGCGATTAGATGAAATAAACCCCTCATTTGTCAAACCGAAGTGTTTAGGCTGTTTTTTTTTTTGTTTGTTTTTGTTTTCTGGCACGCAGACCTAATCACAGAAATCATCAATGGCTGCAACGAGCAGCAGAACGGCTCCCTTCCTGGCCCTCCTCCTCCACCTCCACCTCCTCCAGACCGCTACTGGAGGACGACGGAGGGCGAAGACGTCCTGAACCAGGACGGCTTCACCCTCCTGCAGAACCTCCAGCCGACGTCCAAACCCGTGCTGGTACCCAGAGGCACCGCAGTGAGTAACGCTTTGGATGCTTTAGTGAAAAGTGCTCTCCTTCCTGAGTCCTGGTCTGTTTCCTACCACTTGTTAGAATTTTTTATTTTTTTTAAGCTGAACTAGAAAAAAGGTTTTATTTGCATTGGTTTTAAAATAAAAACATGATTTAAAAAAAAAAAAGTGGGCCCAAATTTCTTGCCGATGTTTCAAGTCAGCACTGCTAGGCCTGTCACAATGATCAATAAATCAATTGATCGTGATAAATTAAAACAAACTCAATCATTTCCATTGGTGTAATTTATCAGGTCTTTCTTTCTTTCTTTCTTTCTTTCTTTCTTTCTTTCTACCAAAAACTAGATGATAAAACTCCTCAGTCTGGCGCGCCCATCTTAGGACAATTTCGTCTTCATAATTCATTTTATTTGTTGTTTTGCTTATTTATGTTTGATATTTAAAATGTCTTCCAGTTCCAGTGTTGAATGTTCATTAATATTTAAAGTTTACTGATCTTAGAAAATGTCCTCTTATTTTGCCGACAGGTTATATCATCTAAAAATGGTCAAAACAGCAATATTGTCGTTTATCGCAACAATTTCTGGAACAATTTATCATCCAGCGAATTTTGCTATTGCGACAGTAGCAGCAGTCGTAGGAAACTCCTTTCTGCATGGCGTTTGCTAATTGATTGGCCTTGGGTCTGAGTGTGTTTTCATGGTTGCGTGTTTCTCTGTTGCCCTGTGATGACCTGGTGACCTCTCCGGGGTGAACCCTGCTTTTCGCCCAATGACCCAGAAAGACCCTGCAAAGATAAGCCAGTGGTTGGCTGTCGAGTCTCTCGTGCTCGTTTATCAAACATCCTTCTGCTAAACCGCAAGAAATATCCTTTTCTAAAGTAAAGTCGAGAGCAAAAAGCTAATAACTTGGTCAGCTAGTAAGATGACTCAGGAGGTAGTTAGATGAGTTTGATTGGAGATATTTAATCCGTTGAACTTCTTGAACCCGTGAAAATAAAGACCTACAGCAATAGACAGTATTTGTATGGCTTAAGCATGGTTTTAGTTCAGGAACTAAAGGGTCAAAAATTCAATTTAAGCTAATCGATTAGGTTTGTAGAAGGCTGATTGTTGGTTATGACCATGAATAAATGCCGTATTTGTTGATCATCTACGGTCTATTACTACTTTTTGACAAATTGGCCCACAATTTGAGCATGTCGCTGTCTTTTGTTTAACTTTTGTCGCAGTATTAGTCACCGTGTGATTCAGCTCGGGCTGCTTCTGGTAATTGACCTCTTTTTTTTATGGCGGCCGCTGCTGTTTTCCTGACCGTCTGTCGACGAAGGACCAAAAAGCCGGCTCACGGGCCCGCAGACGGTCGCAGGTTTCTGTCATTCCCTCCCCGATCGGCACCTCAGGTCAAACTATTATCAGAAAGCACGTGACTTTCAGACAGCGGGGCAGATCAGTTGTAATCTGATAAGGCTGCGGTGATGCTGCAGCCTGCACAGACAAGCCGAGCTGAAAGGGCAGCGGAGGAGAAGAGGTTTCACCCTCTGTTTTCGGGTTATCTGCGTGGGATTGTTGCTACGTGAGCGACTCTCGGTGTCTTGAGACGCGCTCTCCCAGCATGCCTTTCTGCAGAGAGAGAGAGAGAGAAGGGAGCGCGACGTCATCTTGGAAAATGTGTAATCGGACTCCTGTTTGCCGTCTCTTCTGATTACAAGCCAAACCCTCTGAAGGTTAAAGGTTGCATTTCTTTTTTTCTTTCTTTCTTTCTTTTTTTCCCCCTGCTCAGCGTCTCCTCCTGCTATTGGCGGATCAGCAGAGCAGACTTCCTGTTCCTTCTTCGCCGCTGCTCGCGTCTGTTGTTTGTGTGAGTGTTTTGCAGTGAGCGGGTTCTCTCGGCAGACGTATGTGGCTCCGGAGGATGTCGAGAGAGGGATGACCTCACGCCTGCTGGGGCGCCACCCTGATCTCTGAGGCGACACTTTAACCAGCTCCCCAGCCGACTAACGGCTTGTCTTTTAGCTCTTTGTTGCATGAAGGTTTGTTGTTGGATCGGCGGAGTTTGCCGAGGTTCTGTTTGGATTGTATTGGAACCTCGACTTTTGCAGAAGGGAGAGAGAGAGAGAGAGAGAAAGCAAAAGTGGCAGAAATGACAGATTAAAAAGTATGAGTGGGAAACGGAAAGGCTTGGCGGTCTGTGGTGTAACGGGAAAAAAATAGACATCAGATGTGTGTGTCTGATGTCGGGGAGGGGGGAGGAGTCGGGGAGCACATGCTGAACGCTGTGCGGTGATGGAAAGCACATGTACGGGGGAATAAACAAGCAGACCGCTGCTCAACCTCACTGATGGAGCTGGTTGGGTTCAGCTACCTTCTGTTGTTTCTCTGAGTCGACCAAACAATGCGCTAGATGTAAACTGTTGGAGTTGAGCTTGCAGTAATTCTCATCCGAGGGGTAAGAAGATGCTTACAGACTCCGAGTTCTCACACAGACTTGTGTTGTCTTGTTTATGTGCTCTGTTGTGTGATAGCAGCCCGGAGGACACTTTCATAGGTTTGTGGTGTGAAATAATGGCATTAATACAGGAAGTTCAAAGACATGGAGTGGTCTCTTTTAGGCATGGGAATTTTTGGATCATAACACGTTTCCTGAAACAGGAAACGTGTTATGATTTTGCTTGACCATTCACATCTATTATAGAGTCTATTCAAATTGTGGTTATTTTCGTCAGCTACTTGAGTCTTTGTTTTTCTTATTTTGCTCGCTGACTTCTTCCAAATTAGTGAGATTCTTCAAATCTGCAGGATTTGAAGAGCTGGCAGATCTTTTCTTTCATTTCTAAGTTTCGGAACAAAGTGTCAAAGATGCTTTGACACTTTGAAACCCAGTGTCAACTCAGCCGAAACCCAGAGATGTACGGAGCCACTCACAAGAAAATGATGTCAAGGCATGCCTGAAGGAGAGAGAGCAAGACGTTCAGTAGATAATAGGAAGGCTGAATGTACAGAATGTTTATTTTATTAACACTAACAGTGCTAATTGATCAAATAAGATTATTGGGATCTGCAAAAAAACAAAAAAGGGTCTCGAATGTTTCTTTGATTTAAGAAATATTTACAAAGCCCTAAATGTCTTAGTTTACTTTTGATTCCTAGGAATTCCTACTTCCTCGGAATTAGAACAAGATAAGAGTCAATTTAATTAAAAAATGCTTATTTTGTCTTTAAAGCAGGTCACTAGAAGGGAAAAGCTAAAAATCACAATAGTGAGATAAGAATGTTGTGCCTAACATATATGTTTTTATTTATTAAGACCTAAAGCCTGCACTGTTTTTTTTTTTAATGTCTTATCTGTATCAACCTCCTCATTTTACGGACCGCATCATCAATCTCGAGGGCTGCAAAAGGCCCTCGGACCTCAACTTGAACACTCCTGCTATAAAAATGTCGTTATTGCAAATAAGAATTTATTCCTGATAACTGGTTAAATTAGTAAAAGTATGAAGTTAGTTAAAGCAAACCAGAGTTCACTGAACAGAAAGAAAAAGGTTTAAATGTTTGTTCTTATTCTCCCAGCCTAACCCCACTTCACTGCGAGAGATGGCGTCTGGTCATCCTTCCCACAAACCCGGGGGCCTCACAGGCCGAGGTCGAGGCCCGACCTGCTCACTGACCCCCAAAGGCGGCGGTCCCTCCCAAGGCCTGCAGAGCAACGGCAACATGCTGGAGCGGATCCTGGAGAAGCCCAAGCTGGTGGTGGTGGAGGAGCCCAAGGACCGGGGAATGAGGTTCCGCTACGAATGTGAGGGTCGCTCGGCCGGCAGCATCCTGGGGGCGTCCAGCACCGACAACAACAAGACGCAGCCCACCATAGAGGTACGCGCTTGATTTCGGTTCCCTTACTGAGGGGAGTTTACGAGCCCTCCGCGACGGTTAGAGGCGCAAAACCACAACTGAGGCTGTTTATGAACCCCTGCAGAGGGAGGCACGGTGTGAAAATAGAGGGGCGGAGCCGAGAGGCTGCTGTCGGCAGACATTGATTAGAAAGTCCCCGCAAATCCAAACTATCTCTGTGGTCAGGCTCTCAAGGTTTATCCCCTTTCTTTCTACAAACAAACACCACAGACACCCTCAACCTATGCGACCTCGCACAGCAAGTAGAAAAAAAAGAAAATGCAGCTTGACGGTGAGAGAAGAAGAAAGGCCGTCGATCTGTCACAACCGGATAAACAGGTTGTTCTGACAATGTGTGCAAAAAACAAAAGACTATTTAAAGTTAGCCAAGCTCTTTTAAAGCTGGAGTTACTCTAAAGTTACCTTAAATATTTGTTGCAATATCATAACATCACAATGAACATTGAAGGAGAATCGAGCCTGAAGTTTGAGTTTTGTTGTTTAGTTTTTATGAAATCCCAGCTGCTGTCCCCATTTTTCAGTAAAATGGCCATTAATCTTCTCCTATGTTATAAAGATGAAGCATACAGATAGGAATCTCTGACTATCTCTCTGTGTCAAACTCGAGGCCCGGGGGCCAAATCTGGCCCGCAGTAGCTAATTTTTTTTTGAGTGGCCCTTTAAACCCAAATAAGTCCTTCCAGTTTTTCCACAAATTTGCAAAATTCACACAAGATCAACAAATCTCCCAATTTTGTTTCTGATTTTATTGTAAATTTTTTCAGAACTGGCAAAAAACGTTGAGTTTAAATGACTGCTGCCTCAAGTTGTAGTCCATATTAAAAAGTCACATTTAACATCACACATTAGCAAAAATATAAACATTCCTTACAAACTAAATTGGCACAAAATCTGTCATTTTGACTGCTTGAACATTAAAAATAAAAAGTCCTGGAGGAACCACTGTTTATTGATATTTTACCAGTCTATTTGGTTTGATCAATATTTCCTGGCACAGCCAGCCCTTTAAGAACATTCAGATTTTTGATATGGCCCAAAATGAAAATGAGTTTCACACCCCTGCTCTGGATAATCCAGTCCTGGTTTCTCTTCGGCTCAACCCGCAGGTTTAGGTCTGGGGGTTGTTAAGGAAGGAGGTCGATTTATTTATCTGAAGTATTTCTGTGTTTGTTTTGCCATATGGTCAGGATTATCATCCTTCCAGTGACGACCCACTTTCAGTTTACTGCCTGGCTTTTATTAAAAATGAGCTGGTATTTCACAGAGTTTATGGCACAATTTACTTTAACAAGGTTCCTTTAGGAGAGAAACAGACCAATTCTCTCTACTGTAGTGAACAAAGGGCAAAAAGTGCTTTTCCGTGTTGTCATCCTTTCTACATTAAATCCACTTGGAGTGTTCCCAAAAACAGACTCCAGATGGAGACTGAGATATATCCTTTTGTCCTTTTCTACCCCCCTTATCATGCAACTATCTGTTTGTTTTTGCAAAATAAAATGGATCCTTGAACAGCATTCAGTGTTTTTGCATTTCAAATAACAGCAATAAAAAAAAAAAAAAATAGCATTTTTGTGGTCGGTACTTTCAACTTGCTGATTTCGACTCATGTGGCAAAAAGTTTGGACACCTGTAAAATGTAGAAATACCAAAGTATAAGCTCAGAAACAACACTCTTAATTTTACCTCAATTGTGCTCTAATCAGAGAAGTTTGGATTTTTCTGTCTTTTTTTTTTAGTTTATTTTACTCCACCAGTAAATGTGTTCTTGACTGGTCCTTCTTGTGACACTGCTGTTCCTTCTGTCTCTTTCAGATTCAGGGACCTATTGACCACATAAAGAAGGTCACAGTGACCGTTTCTCTGGTCACCAAAGATTATCCCCACCGACCTCACCCGCACTGCCTTGTGGGTAAAGACTGTGTAGCTGGCTCGGGAATCTGCGTGGTCTGCTTTAACCCTCATACCACCCGACGTCACAGGTCAGCGTCCTTTAAAAACACTAAATATTTTTACTTGCTAGTCGTTCCAAATGCACATCAGGTTTTCATTCCCCTTATTGTTTTTATTTTTTTTATTTTTTATTTTTTTAAATCGTTTTTGTTCAAAATTTGCAGCTTTGCTAATCTCGGCATCCAGTGTGTGAGGAGGAGAGAGCTGGACGTGTCGCTGCAGAAAAGGAGAAACCAAAACATCGACCCTTTTAAGAGTGAGCTTCACACACACAAATACAATTACAAATGTCGTGGTAAATCTTCAACCAGACAACACGTTCGGCGCTTTTCCTCTCCTGCAGCCGGTAACACTAAAGGGATCGAGGACATGGACATGAACGCGGTGCGTTTGTGTTTCGAGTGCCTGCTCGAGTGGGACGACGGCAGGAAGGACTCGCTCTGCCCGGTCATCTCCAAGCCGATCTACGACAAGAGTAAGAGATCGCCGCGCGCTTCCTGACGACTCTCTCTCGCTACATGAGCTGCGTTCACGCTCCGCTCTGTGTTCTTCCAAAGAGGCCACGACCACGTCGGAGCTGAAGATCTGCCAGCTGAACCTGAGCAAAGGCTCCTGCAGAGGCAAGACGGAGGTCTACATGCTGTGTGACAAAGTGCAGAAAGGTAACGGAGGCTTTCATTCCCACTCTGAAACTTTTCATTTGGGGTGGAAAAATGTGGATATAGTACAATAACAACAACGACATTGACATTGGTTTGTCTGGAACCAACAATTATTATTGTAATCGGTTATTCTGTTGATTATTTGGACGATTATTCAATTAATTGGATAAAAAAAATCTGAACTATCTGAAGATTTTTTTTTTAAACAATATTAGAAAATCATATTGTTACCAATGAAGAAATTCAATTTAATTCAAATCCATTTTGCATAAGAAAAACATTGAATTGCCTAAAATGCATTCCCTTAGCGATTTGTTGATTCATTTTGTGCTATTTAACGATCGACAACTAGATAGCAAAAGATTTTTACAGAATTTGAACGAGGTCAAGATAAACCTGTGAGGTTTGAACATATTTAAAGACAGAAAGTTTTTCAAATCACATGCAAATTGTACAGATTTTTGTGCAGTTTTGACTTAATTACTGCTCTGAATATATTTTTCCTTAAACAAATTGGCCTTTTCTGAGCCTGTATTCTCCAGTTAATTATTCATTTGTAGCTAAAATAGTTGAAGATCGTTCAAGTAATCAATTAATCCGATTAATTCTTTCAGTTTGTTCCTGCTTGGATTGCAAGTGTGACATTGTCATGAGTTATTATTTAAAATGGGACGCTTTTCTTATTTTATGACCGTTTTTTGGACAGAGAAAGAACCCGTAAAGTTTCTGCTTATTCATCTCAAAGAATAAAACTGTGCAGAATTAAGTCTGATATTGTTGCTGGGATCAATCTGCTCTCCTTCCTCTAATCGCCAGATGACATCGAGATCCTCTTCAGGCAAGGCTCGTGGAAGGCGAACGGCGAGTTCGCTCAGACGGACGTCCACCGGCAGATCGCCATCGTGTTTAAGACGCCGCCCTACCAGGACCAAGACCTCACGGAGGAGGTCGAGGTCAATGTCGTGCTGCGACGCGTCTCGGACCAGATGGAGAGCGAGCCCGTCTCCTTCACGTACTTGCCGCACAATCCCGGTCAGTCGGGGCTGCCGCCTCGTGTCGGTCAAACTTTAAGCGGAGAACAGGTAGAGCGGGCCGGAGAACCGCACTGGGCTAATCCAAGCGTGGCCGCTTTGTGTTTCAGATCCGTATGAAGTGAAGCGAAAGAGAGCCACGATTAAACGGGACGTTGGTGTGACAGGTGAGACTTCTGCTTTCACTCTGATGTTTATTTTTAAGGTGTGACTCATGAATTAGACCAACAATGCTGCTGTTTCTGTAAAAGCTGAGCAAACCTACTGAGTAGCGAGGTCTGATTGTAAATGTTTGAGCCATTCACTGCTTTTTTTTTTTTTTTTTCTCTTTTAAATAACCGACAGGCTGTGATACCTGCTTACTGTCAACAAAAGAAATCCCCGAGCCGTTTGTTAGTTTGACGGCTTCAGCAAATCTACAAAACCACATCCTCAAAAAAATGGCCAGGGGAGGAAGAAGGGCAGCATTTATCTGGCTCATTTTAGAAATGACCAAAAGATGTAAATGATAAGCAGAAAGCGGTTTGAAGTTTGTAAAGTTTTAAAGCGGTAATAATATTCAAACGGCCATCGTTTTTATGGAAGTTATGCTGATTGTAAAAAAACAAAAAGAAAACACAAAGGGGATTGTAATCCAGGTTAAACATATAAAATTTTGCTCTTCAACGAAATACAGTTTTTGATAAATATTTGTTTATCTAGCTATATAAAAAATATTTATAGTTTTTGTATAGAAAATGAATTGCAGTAAATTCTCATTCCAGTTTGTACCAGGTGAACTTTTTCCAAATCATCTCTGGCCCCTAATCAAACCGTCTTCTTCGAACATTGTTGGTAACATTATTGTTTAAAATTCAGACAAAAAAAGAGAGCGAGAGAGGGGAAAAAAAACTAGGTTAGGCATGATAATTTGTGTTATTTAGCTAACTTAATAACATAACAGGACAAATTCCCTCAACTGAAAATTTAACTAAACGCACTATGACCTAATATGAAGACTTAAAACTTCAACTTAAGTTTTCTAAAGTTTAGATTGTTTTTTCTCAACACCTCTAGAGACGCCGTGGACTCGTCGCACAAACACTCTGTAGGTGCCATTTTTTCTGCACGTTTCCTTACAGTAATGAACAATGACTCAACCGGCCATCATATTTTATCACGCTAGCTAAAAGCTGAAAGCTGAAAAAGCAAAATGTTGACATGAGGTTTGCCTTCCGTTCTCAAATAAACACCACGGATGGATGTTTACACTCGCCTCAGCCAACGACTTATTCATATTCGTTGCATTTAGCCGTAACGGTGAACCAGATGGCATTACACAAGAACTGGGTCCACATGGCTTCATTATTTTACAGACGCGCCACAAAAGAGCCTTTTTGTTTGTTCGTTATTATGACTCGCTGAGAGACCTCAATGAGTGAGTCATTGTCACTGATGACAACAATAATGTCTCTCTTTAAGGAAGTATGAGTCATAAAAAAACGTATTTTTTAAGATGGTTTGTTTTTATTACATTACCACTCACAGCTGATCCATTACTATTTGAAACGTGTTTTTGTTTTGTTTTTTTTTAATGAATAAATCCAGTATAACTTTGTGCTCCTCCTACATTTCATGTGATGAGTGAATCACATGAAAATGTGACATTTGCATGATCTGCTTCATGAGGCCGCTGTAATGCACAGAAACCTGATAGAAGAAGTAGGAAAATGCCCCTGAGCAGGCCATGTGACATCCCCGGCAAACCTTTCAAAGACTTGGATGGTATCACTCAGAGTAGTGGAAAAATTGAATAATTGAAAGAATGACCTTTTCCATACTTTCTTGGAAGGTAGTCTGCTAAATTAAACCAGTTTCAATATGACCCCTATTTCTTATTTTACATATTTGATGGCAGCATTATGTTCTGATTCTTGTCTTTTTTTTTTTTTTATTTCACAATCTAGTCTTGACTAATTTGGGTAAATCGCACAGCAGCTGTTGGTTACACAGCTAAAAAGTCTTCCTGTTTTTCTGTTTATTTATATATAAGAAAATAAGTTGCTGCCGACAGCGTAAATTTTTGGGAAAATTCTTTGTAAAGAAAGTAAGATGATTTTGTAACTGTGAAATCTACCAAGCCCTTCTGCTGCTAATGCTAATTTCTAAGTAGATTCATGCTTTATGCATACAAAACATTAAGAGAACTGACACCAAACCACTCAGTTTGACCCAAGTTTACTGTTTTAGAGAAATGATGTCAAAAACACCTGATGGTGACATTTTTAAACCAGCTTCTGTTAGCAGCTGGTGCTGTTAGCTCAGTTAGCAGGCTAACGGTAACAGCTCATCTGCGTATTTTCTTTATTTGAAATATTCCTACTTTGTGTCAGACCTTCTGTGTATCCAAATATATTTTACTCCAGTTAAGCAGCTAAGAGGCTAACTGTGTAAAAGAGTGAAATGAACCAACTTTTCACCACTCATCCTTCCTGTTCTTTGCTAAAGTTTGTTGTTCCTCGCTAAAGCACTGGGATCCATTTTCTTTTACCGATTTCTGAAGTGTTTGTTTCAGTGCCAAATAACTTTTAGTGCTTTAAATGTTAGCCCAAAAGCTAGTCTGATGAAGAAAAATCTTGTGTTCCCCCTGAAAAATCTCTAAATTAGACCTAAAGAAGACCAGAGTTGCAGACTCTGGTCTGCTAGCTTCATCTGAACGCTACGCTAGCAAAGGTTGTTCAAGGAAGCTCCATCAGTAATGGAGCTAACAAAGTTAATTAATTAGATACCAGACACATTTGTTTACGTACCTTTTAGGTTTCCTATGTACGTCTTTGTATTTAAAATCAGTCAAGTTTATTTGTTTGGCTCATTTCAGCAACAAGGCAGTTCAAAGGGCTTTACATCATAAAAACAATTTAGAAAAAAGTCATAAAATCATCAAACAGCTGTGAAACCAGTAACCAACATTACATTTTGTCAAGTGCCATCATCAAAACCATCTGTACACACCAGATACACTGATCAATGTTTTAATTATTGTCGAAAGCAACTCCATAAACCGTGAGGGTTTTTAAAAGTGCAATGATTCTTCTGGCAGGAGGCAAATGCTGCTCCTAATATAGCAGCCATTTTGGATAATTGTTGCTATATTCGTAACCGTAATCTCTGAGAATCTGAGTATAAATGGATTAAAAATAAATTACAAATTTCTTGCCAAAATATGCCCATCAGGAAATGTACTTTTGGATTTTTGGCTCCAATACCAGCCCAATGATGTGAATATAACTTTGTACAATGAGAGGAAGCCAGAGGACCCAGAGAAAACCCATGTATGCAAAGGAGAAAATTCAAACTCTATGCAAAAAGACCTTGGATTCAAACCGAGGACCTTCTTACTTGAAGGCAAAAGTCCAACCAGTTGCACCACATTAAAGTCAAAGCAGCAGTCATTTCATATTCCCTGAATGGAAACTTTCCACCAGATACCTGTATTTTTCTTCTCTGTAACCCATGTATTTATTTTTTTCTGCAGAGCCAGCACCGTCTTCAAAACAGACCTCGAACTTCCTCATGGAGACACAAAACATGACGGCGTCGGATGACAGCCCCCTGGCCTTTCTGTCTTCTGAAACGGGGATGATGGACCCCGGCGTCCTTGACGATCAGATCATGCTCGACCTCATTCAGTTTTTGACCGACCAGAACTCGACAGGCGACGCCGCCGTAGACGCCAACGGTTTCCCCTGCCTGAATGTGAATCTAAACGCAAACTACAACCACTTTCCACCGGACTTTTCCCACTTCAACGACATCCAGTTCAATATGCTTGTCGCCGACAGCCAGATGGCCCAGTCAGAACAGCAGGACGGCGTCATGCAGGTGAAAACGGAGGAAGAGCTATGAGCACATGTTTCTCCTCGCAAGTCGTTTCTGGATCTGGGATTCATTTCGGTACGGATCAGATGAGGTCAGATCAGATTCTCCTAAACCACCAGGAAGCAAGACACGTCGTTTCCTAAAGCTGCTTGCACTGTGTATTGTAGTTTTAAACTGATTTTTAGTTTCAACACATTGCTCTGTTTACATTTTAAAACGTCCACGTATTTTAACTTTATATCAAAGCCTTGCTGGACGAGGCCAATGAAACCCAGAGCATGTCAACTTACCTGAACCCTTCGTGTGAGTGCTGCAAAGTATTACTTTTAAGAATTACGAGTCGGACCAAAGGCATTCAAAGCTTCTCTTTTAAACCTGTGAGCCATTCCAGATTTGTTTTTTTGTTTTTTTTTTTGTCCTTAGTGAATTGTGTATTAAAATGCCCGGATATTTGGGAGAAAACTTCCTGCCTAATCTTGGATCACAAGCTTTCACATCAAGTCTTAGCAGCTCCGGTCACTGTTCTCCTTAAATGTGGCCGCACTTGTTTAATTATCTACCTACATGTAATAGAAACCACCCCTCCTTCTATTCTTGGACCTGCTTGTGTCAGTTCCCTTTGTGCCACAGTTTCGCTCCCGTGAGCTGAATTCACCTTCTGTCACACGTCCTACTCTGCCCCCTGGCTGTAGTGTAAATATGTGAAATAAAAATAAAATATAAGTGTGATTCCTTTGTGGTTGCGTCCCTTCACTTTGACAGACGGGTGTGAAATTTTAACATTTAAATGTGAACCGAGTGACTCGTTTTATCTTGTTAATATCTTTTATCTGTTTTTAAGGAGAACCATAAAGGTGGCATTTGTCACCTGAACGTCACAACTAATAATGCTTTGTCCGCCAGAGTAAGTTGATGCGCTGAGGTTGAGAAAATGCTGTTTCTGCTTTCCTAGTCAAGTTGATTCATCCGTCGCTGACTCACAGGGGCCTCTGTCAGGTTCCCAGGAGCCGGGGAAACTTTAAGAAACAGGAAATCAGAAGTTTAATTCATCAGATTTTAACGTTACTGACAGAGGGCAATTGTCAACCATCTACAGATTTCCAACTTTGTGAAAAAGTATTAGGAACCTTTTTGTACTTTCTGTGCTTTCCTTACCCACATTTTTAGATTATTGGTTTGAATTTCACTACCTCTAAAAAGCGCGTGTCAGTCAGGCTAAGACTGACAGGGTCTGGTTTGGCCAGAATAAATTCAATGACCGCTGAGAAACAAAGCTGCTGAGTCATCTCTATGACTCTGCTGGAAAGAGTCGTAGAGATATTTCTAACAGTAGAAATATCCATGACTCCAGGAAACTACAGTAAGAGAAATGGAGAAAACGTAGCGGCGTTAAACCAGCAATCAAAATGACTCCAGGCGTCTGTCCACAACTTATCTTGGTAAGTCATGAAGGGAGTCAGAATAATATGAAGGTTTAAGGTTGGTGTTTGTGATTCAACAGCAGAAGCCTGCACAGCTTACCCTAAAATATACTCCATGTTTCTGCAAACAACAAATAATTGACGGTCTTGTAACTTCATGGACCCTGGGACGTTTCTCCTTCGGTCATTTATTGCTCATCAGTGGCTGCAGCCAGGAAGTGGTGTCATCGGACGGGCGCCAGCTTCCACCGACTGTTTCCACCCTCGACAGTAACATTTTCCCAGTGGTTCTCTGCAGTGGCAGACGATCACTCCCCACGTCTCCCGTTCTGTCAGCTCATCTCCTCCCAACTACTCCGTATCCAACAGGACGCACCTGTTGGTAAATCAAAATGTCCAGCCCCTGTCTCTACAGTCCCCCATCAGGTCTGTGTAGGACTTTCCATTAAAATCCCTCATCATGAGGTACCGTAGCAGCAAGTTGACCTCTAAAGAGCTGATGGTCTTAGAGTGAAATGCTTATGTCTGACTTATTTCTCCAGACATCATTTAAACGTGTCCTTCGTCCGTCTACCCGGTCATGTCCTCTCTTCATAGAGCAGACGCTGACTGAAGACTCTCATCATAGTTGACTTGAACTGAATTCACTTGTCTTGCAGCCACAGGGAAACTCCACACCAGGCCGGTCTGCGAAACCTTTTCAATTTGATCCGGGCGCGTGATAAAACGCGTTTCCTGAGAAACGATACCATAAAACCTGCCTGAACACGTCCAAGCCCCCTGTAAGCCGAGGGCAGGAAGCAGGTTTTTAATTGTGATGAAGTGGTTTTTAAAATGGGCCATTTTACCGCACAGCTGAACTGAGCCTTGGTAGGCGAAAGGACGACAACGCTTTAGAAATCCCCCTTCAGGAATTACTACTGTCAACTTTTAGCTTTGTCTTTTGACACAAAAGACAGTCGGCAGTAATAATGGATAAACAGGTTTGTGAAGAAAGCCAACACCTCTGTTTGCTAAGAATGGAAATGATTGAATAAATTCCCACTGAACCCCAGGAGTTTTGAAGCTATGCGCTAATTGGAGCATCTGTGTTGGCCAATGGTTGTCAAACGTTCTGAACGCCAACAGTGGTGGCGAACAGGCTCTCTGCTGGTACTGAAACAGAACAAAATGGTGGAATCTATTGACAAGTCACATAATCGTGTGTTGCCAGATGAAATGTTATGGCGAGCCGGGCAAAGATAGCTGAAATAAACTGTGGTTTAAGCAGATTCCGATCCTCACTTCTGGAAAGTGACGTTCAGCAGATGACGTTTCCAGAACTACTGCAGGAACTGAATTAGGTGACGGATAAATGAGAACGTGGGACAGAAGCAGCTGACATTTCTATGCGATTTGTTGGCAACATTCACTGAAATGATCTGGAATATGGATCGTGTTGCTGTGGGAGACGGTGCATGGATGAATCCTCAGAAGTAACTGGTGCATGAAACCAGTCTACCATTAACCAAAAGCAATAAACCCGCAAGGTTTTGAGATAAGGCCAGATGCTTTACAATGAACCTTTGTGGCGAGTTGCTAGTTATCAAAGAGACGCTACGTAAAGCAAAGACGCCCTTAGTTTTCCCACTCACAGCTTTTGATTGATTTTCTTTCATAAATAATGACATTGCGAAACCCTTTGCGTGTTTTACATGCACAAGATTTAAATTCTCTCTCTCTTTCTTTTTTCCTTAGATTTCAGAGTAATTTATTTCTAATTGTAAAAAGAACCGGCGATTCTGGAAAAGATTTGGGATTCTGACATTAAAGAAAAAGAAAAAAAAAAAAACCCAGTAGGAACATTTATTTTAGTAGCTAATAATCACCAATTGTACTTTGGCCTGGAGGGTGTACTTTATTTTTACGACGATGGTTAAAGTTTTATGTCAAGACATACACAGTTGTTTTTTTTTTTTAAACTAATTTTCAGTAAATCAAAGAACTTTAAGAGCTTTAAAAAAAAAAAAAAAAAAAAAAAGTAAACACCAAGTTGTGTTTCCAATTTGCTTTACCTGAATAGGTTTGCTTGGATTGTGCACATCCTGGGAAATGATTGAACTGGGCGATGAGTCAAGAGTGATGGAAACTTATCAGAGGTATAACTTAGAGAGCAAATCAGGTGAAATCAGTGTTTTCTTTTTCACTTCAACACCTTTCACTGGTGTGACACAGATGAGGTCACACCGAATAGTTCAGTGTAGTGAATCACCCACTGTGTCAAATGATTACTTCAGCTTAATAAGTACGTACTGAATGTCAATTGCAATAAAAAGAAATAAACCAGGGATGGCTTAAAAATGAATGTTTTTTTCTGTTAGAAGTAGTGGCTTAAAAACAGCCAATTAAAACCGACTAGAAACACAAAGAGCCCAGATTTCCGACCAAAAGAGGACAAAACCTGAACTGAACGCACCAAATAAGGTCTGTTTACTTATTTCAATTTTCCACGGGGGGTAATTCCACTCACAGCCCCGACCTGCAGCGAGGACTTCGAGCCTCGTGTTTGCAGGTGTTGCCTGTTGCCTGGTTACAAAACGCCCACGGGAGTCCCCACGCCGCGCGGAGGGGGGAGGGGGGGGGGAAAGGGAGAGGGGACCCACCGCGTCAGCTTCACCTCACCGCTGCGTTCAGGAACCGCAGCAGCAACTGTCACTAAACAGAGACGAAAACGAAACTGGACGAGGAGAGAGGACGAAAAAAACAACTACGATCTCGATGCGGTTTTTTGTTGGTTTTTTTTGTGCAAACATCAGCATCTTTTTGATCTCCACTGCTCGTTTGTAAGACCTGGAAAGCCCCCAATTTTCACCCAGGCAGACGTGCATTTATTATCTGGAGTCAGTAAACCCTGCAGGTTGTGGAGCTGGAGATGTGCGTGTTGTGCGATTTGGTTCAAATGTTGTGGGTGATTTAGTCTGTGATCAATTTGTCATTTCATTTCACAAAGAGGATGTGAGGGCTCCATCATTCAAATGATCCACCTCGGCTGTTTTCTTAAATGATTTCTATTTTTCAACACATTGGCTCCATCTGGCGGCAAACACAGGTACAGCTCACAGAAACAGGGCAGTGGTCATTTTGCCCGTTGTTTTATTTAATTGGCAGATTATTGCACCCAAGGAGATAGAACCACTGGATTCGTCTCTAAGTGATCTGGTTATGTGAACTTTTTACAAAGTAGCATATATTTTTTTTCCCCTATTTGTAGCTTTGTATTAGTTTCCAAAAAAAAAATAAAAAAAATAAAAAGAAAAAGCATTCCCATGGCTTTTCTTTACTCTGCAATTTACACATCACAATTACAGAGTTTAGTGTTCAGTTGGGATTTTATGCGACAAACCAGCAAAATAAATAAATAAATAAATTTAAAAAAAAGTGCATAGTTTAAAAGTGGAAGAAAAATGCTTTAGTAAATAATGGGGGTGAAAGTTTCTTCTCAGTTTCTCATCGCTCCACTTTTTGCTTTGCTACTGTTGGGAGTCTCTGCCAGCTGTTCATACGCCCCTTCGCTTCTCTGCAATACCACTTTTTTTTTTTTTTTTTTTGGATCATCATGGTGTTGGATTTAATTCCATAATCTTTCACTTCAACACTGAAAACATTTACATTTCTACACAATGTGAAGTTTGGTGGATAACTCGCATGTAAAACATCTGATTTCGTTTTGTGGTGAACAAAAAAAAAATCAAGTACTGGAATGGATTTTTCTTTTCTTTTTTTTTTTTAGATCTAAGGGCTTAGACTCTGGATTCCTAATTGTCACCACATGTCTGTCGGGTCTATTCAAAGATCTCAGCTCAGGTTTCTAGAATCTTTACCAACAACGAGGAACATCAACTCTTCTGGACGAAGGTAACCTTACCATCATCTCGTTTCTTTAGGCTCTTGAATCATTCAGAACATATCGTGAAATGTAGCACAGAAACTACTGATGGGAAATTACAAGAAGCTTAAACAGGTTCTAATAAAAAAGTGACTTTATTCAATAAGATATACATCTGTGGTCAAACGCCTCTGCTGGGTATCTACAGCGTTTCTTTCCGCGACCCCTGAAGTATTTTGTGCCAGTCTTTTGAAACATGACTGAAATAAATAGACATTATTCCCTCGGGATTCATTGTTTGCGATTCCTCCGCTTGCTTTCACCGCCCTGGCGTCACGACTGCCATCGCCGTCTTCAGCGTCCTGATGACTTTCAGGGTTCAGTCTCTGTCCAGGTCAGATGATTCACTTCCTCTCTGCGACATGCGGCTCTAAAAGTTTCTTGATCTCAAGCTCCTGCACAAGCTTCTCCACCAAGACCTTAAACTGAGGCTCCGGCTCCTGAAACGACGAGAGGCAGAACAAAACAAAGTCAACAACCTTCAGACGTTTACGTTTCATTTGAGCCGGAGTACATGAATGTGTCGAGTTAAAAAGAGATGGATGACAGGTCTAACTACACCACTTCATATATTCAAATATTTCTGCAACAAAACTGTTAGGTCTTGTGATGTGGTGGCCTTTTTAAATCGCAGACAAAGAGGGAATTAACCAGATTTCCAGCATTTACAAAAACTCCCCCAAAAGAGCTTCATTTACACAACAAAATGTGTCTTTTAATACAGCTGCTTTTTTCCAACTGTAAACACCAATATCGTCGACTAATAGCGAATATCTGCCGGATTAGCCTACGCCCCCACACCGTTTTGCTATGTCATGGCAATCCTCCAAAATTCAGATGATTTTAAGCCTTTCAATCCCGAGAATCGACATCAGAGGTTTATGTAGAAGAAAAACAGATGCTGCAGTTCAGGGAACATCGTGGTGAGTGAGGCAGGAGGGGCCCAATCAGAAGACATAAACAGTGTCATTCTTTAAAGCTGCAGAGTCTTCCCACACATGGTATCCATTTCGACCAATCATTGGACTGGATGGGCAACATACATGCATCTTTACTTTTCTTTCAGCCTGGATTTTATAACATATATGTCTCAAACCTTTAGAGTTGAACAAACACGACCTCACTGAGACAGAAAGACAGGAAGACTGGTTACCTTGTGCTCCAGCTGCCTCTGTTTCTCCACGGCCTCATCCAGGGTCAGACCCACCCACTCCGCCTCTTCCTCTGGGATCTCAAACTGCTGCTCAGACAAAAAGAAGGAGAAAACATAAAACAGGCACTTTTTTAAAAAAAATTTCTCTCCAGGAGATTAAAGCAAAATGAATTCTCAAAAGTTGCGTCAATTCGCGGCTAGGCACCTTGTACTTGTTGTAAACGGTCTCCCTCTTGACCGAGTCGTCGGGGTAAAGCTCTGTGTCTCTGCGGGCCAGGCGGAGCAGCATCGCCCTCTTCAGGTTCATCCCCAGCCTGGAGTTCAGGTCCTCCTTCGGTGTCTGAAAAGCGCCGACCATTAAAAGTCAGGAAGACGTACTAACATGGGAAAAATAAATTCATGGCACAGCCCGCCCCCGCGCTACGCTTACTTTCAGGATGTAAAAGTCAAAGCCGAAGGCGGCGTCGATGAGGTCCAGAGTGCGAGGCGTCACGTTGATGGTAAACTTGTGATCCAGGATCTCGCTGTACAGTTCCCTCCTGAGCACCTGTGGCTTCCAGATCTTCTTCAGGCGGTTGGACATCTGAGCGACAGATGGATTACAGTGAACTTTGGATAAGACAGAGCAACTCGAGAGTCCGACTGTAGACTTACTTTGTCATTGTTGGCATATCTGAAGCCTGTTATCCAGCCCTCTCCGCCCCACAGGCCATCTTGGGACTGTGGAGGGTAGTAGATGGGGATGGGGACGTCCTGCACCCGCTCCTTCACCCCGGTCTTGGGGCTTATCCTGTACTGGACTCCCAGGGGCCTCCAGTGGACTGGTGTGGGCTCTTTGGGTTCGAGGGACTTCAGATAGTGTTTGGGGAGACGGGCATAGATGCCCTGCTTCAGTTTCATAGCCTCCCACAATTTGGGGGGGTATTTATGAAGAGGCATGATGCACTTTGACAAATAAATCTGAAACAGAGGAGGAAGAAAATTCACAACATTAACATCTATATTTAGTGGCAAAACTGCATGGCAAAGCAAATATCTTAGTATACTTGAAGTGGAATATTTTCCCCAAACTAATCCATATGAAAAAATACTATAGCTTTAGTTTACAGCTCTGAAAATAGAAAGCAGCATTCAACAGGAGTTGAGTGTCATTATGAGAGAACATATTTGAACGAAGATCATAACAGACACAGTGAGACACTTCATAATAATGCTAGTTAGCAGGAAGCTAATACAGATTACGATGGCTACACAGGTCAGTCCGCAACAGAAATAAAGCTTTACGAAATTTCTAACTGGAATAATATCAAGGTTCTTACCGGGAACTTAGAAAACAGACAGCTCCGCTAAAGATAGGTCCGTTTTCTATTGGCTTTATTCCCAAATTCAAGCCAGCAAGGACATCGTGTTGCAGCCTGGTTGACTTAGCCTCTCGTTCTTCTTCTCCGGAGAAGTGAGCAGAGTGCAATTGCAGTGCTGCCACCTCCTGTCAAATCAATGTCACTGCCGCTCTGGTTCTCTTCATAAAATAAAATAAAATAAAATAAAATAAAATAAAATAAAATAAAAT
>VMRN01000005.1:1698674-1785410 GCA_010277015.1 Poeciliopsis turrubarensis
ATAAAATAAAATAAAATAAAATAAAATAAAATAAAATAAAATAAAATAAAATAAAATAAAATAAAATAAAATAAAATGCTGAGGTTTTGGCAATTCAGTGCATATGCTGGATACCTATCCAGGATAAAATACTGCCTCAAAAAGTCTGAATTGTTGACAAATTTGGGCGTTTTTTATGTTTGGACACAGTCACAAAAAAAATAAAAAAAATAAAATTAAAATAAAATAAAATTTTCCTCTGTAGAGGGAAAACCTTTTTGTAATTAAGAATCCCACACAATGAGGATTATTTACCAGCTACCATGTCTGGGATCTCTGGAGTTGGACTAGTGTCAGCTGAAAATAAAATAGCTTTTTGGGTTGTTTTTGACTTAAAATGGTGTTTCTAGTACAAAACCCATTTTTTGTACATTTCCTCATATGTACAAATTGTGAAAACTACAGCACAAGAAAAATATATATTTCTTCACCTTTAGTCTGAAGAGAGTAATTCTAAGATGAATTTAAAGATGAACATCTGAAGAGGTTTACACTACAAAAAAACAAATTAATCCAAAATGTAATGTGTGAAATATCTTGGCAATAAGAAACAAACAAACAAAAAAATCACTAAAAGTCATGTATTTCGCAACGAAAACAGCATTTCTAAACAACAGAAAGTCTGCTCTTATTTTGAAATACATCATGGCGGAAATGAAAGTTTTTCGACAATAACCTAGTTTTCACATGTTCTGCTAAGAAATGGCCGCCCGAAAGGTGGAATTGAACCACTCTGCCGCTAAGCAGCTACGGGTTTGAAGCCCGCACCCCGGACCACCGAGGCTCATCCGGGCACTTTTAACCTGTCCGAACAGCGCTTTTAACACTACTCAGATTACATATCACTTTCACTAACGGTGCTACTTTGATGTTTATGCATTTTTCATGTAAACCTTTTAAAAAACAATTCAAACCTACTGCAACTTATCTGAGATTAAAATTCTCGCTTAATAAACCCGAAAACAGGAATATTTTCAGCTCTGTTGTGTGTTATGTAAAGCAGAGGCGATTTGATTGGCTGGTTCATGCTGTGAGGGTGGAGACTGTCTTCACAGGTGAAAGGTCGCAGATTTTCAGTGAATCCAAGTGAAACGGTAGTCGTGGTTCTGTTTCGTCAGCGATTACTCTGAAATCTTTAGCAAGGATCAACATGGAAACCCATGTTTGGTAAATTTATTTATGCTTTTCATGAAGAAACAATAAAATTTGGGCCATAAAAACCAACTGAGATTGTGATTACTCTTATATAGTAAAACTATCCATGAACTCAAGTGCAACAACCGAAATATTATGTATTATTGTATTGTATGACATGATATTGTTATTGGAATGACAGCACTATTTTACAATACCTACTGTAAGTTATGAAAAATAGTTTGGACATATTTGTTTCTTCTGCTAGCAATTTCTATTTTTATTTACTAATTTTGTACATTATTCTTTAAAGTACAAAATTTCCACATAGCCTTATATCTTTGCCTATTTGATGACTTTACTTTGAACACGTTAAATCAGCTGTTATGCTCAAACATTGTAAAGGATCACAGTCTGGTCTGCAGCCCTACACTTCGTCATCTATGGCTTTGGATTTTTTTTTCTTCTCCCATCTATTAGTTTCAGAAAATTTAATCTTGATTTTAAAAGATTTAAAGAAAATAACCTGTAATTGGATTTTAAACTGAAGTAAATAATTAAAGACTTAGAAATACCATCAAATCGATCTATTTGGGGAATTTTCAGCCTGTGGTCAAGTTCCCCACTCTCACCAAAATCTTTCCTGCGGGATCAGAGGTGACCTAAAGGCCACTGGTTTGCATCCTACATTCCTGACGATGAGAACGCAGCATGCTGGTGAAAGCTTCAGCATACAGATGCTGTGGGGGATGGAGACCATCTGGCTGGAGAACGTGTGGAAGCGTCTGGTGCTGAGGAAGCCTGAGTGCAACGAAGCAGAAGGAGTGAAATCTGTGTCCTTGGGAGGACAAGAAAACTGCATCATTTTCTATGAAACGAGTCTATGTTCATTTTAATATTCTCAATCTATGGGTGTTTCTCTTGTTTGTTCCATCTGTTTATTCTGCTCCATGTTTGGAAAGCAAAGGCTTGATTGGACATCACCCCAAGCCGACGCCTAACACTAAACCTGAAAATGACTTAAAGGAAATTTTACTTTGTAACAACTTGGAATTGGCTCTCCACCTCTTTAAAAACTCCTGCTCTTTTTGAAACGTCGTCTTCAGGAAGTTGTCACAACACCTCTCCTCTATTAACCCTTTAACAACGTTTTTACCAGCATTGCACCGAGAAGCAGCCCAGCTGATGCACAGTTCCACCAGGTGTTTGCTAATTGCTGCTGGCTAGTCTGAAGGAACTCAGTGAGGGGACCCCCAGGAGAGGGTTGTTTCGTGAAGCTGCAGCTCCGAGGAGGGGCTTTGACTCAAAGGCGGGGCTAAGTCCACCCAAGTGTTTAGCACAGCTGAAAGGATAATCAAAGTAACACTCCGAGTATGTTTTTCATGAGGGAACAACATTATAACATAATGTAACACTCAAAAAGTTGATTTTACATAATACTGTAATTTATTTAACATCGCCCACATGAAATCGAAAAAGTAAAACTTTTCCATAATCAAATAAAGAGACAAAAATGGATAGAAAATCTTTGGAATAATACCTGTTTATATAATAAAACTAACAGAGAAAAACATGTTGTCCTATTGTCTGCCTTCACCTTCTTATCAGGTAAAAACAGAGTCAGAGGAAAGTGTTCTCGATGACCAGAGTCTGAGGATCCTCCTCGCTCTCTGCAGCTCCTGGACTCTGGATGCTCCGGACCTGCTCCTCCGCCTCGTCCAGGAGGGAGCAGCACATACTGGCAGCACAGGCTTTCCCGCAGGCCAGGCTGCAGGGTGGGAGAGGACGAGAGCAGCGGTCCTCTCTGCGGACAAAGGTGGCGGCTTCATCTCCTCCGATCGAGGAAGAGGATGAAGTGAACTCTGGCTGAACAGTGCTGCAGCTCACTCCCTCGTTCTGCAGCACTTTGGTGACTCCTGACATCAGATCAGCGTAACTGGACAAGTAAAAATACATGAAATATACAAGAGGGATCAATAAATATCAATACTTTTGACCTCTGGTTACTAACTGCAGGCAAAAAATACGAGAATACTGGAAAAACCGAACTATTCCTTTAAAATGTGACGCAGACTGGAAGGCAAAGACGCTGAATGGACCGACGTAGGGATTAAATCCCAAACATAATCTGACATAGAGAAGTTAAATAAGCGCAATTGGTTTGTGGCCTTATGACTCATGATTCTGCCGGTGAATGGGGCGTCTTGAGACGAGGACGTTCTTTAAAGACTGTTGTTCAAAATAAGAAAATAAAAACTCAACTTTCCTCTGAGTTCAACATAGAGAGAATAACAGCAAACAGAAACCCTTTTCATGATTTCCTGTTTTGCTTAAGGCTTTGTACTCTGATATAAAAACATGCAGAGCCGAAAAAAAACAAAACAAAAAAAAAAAACAACCAATCAGTGAAATATTAAATGTGTTAAACGTCTCTGGAAATGTTACTGTTGTGATTCTAACTTACATTTTCCAGCGCTTCAGCCCGTTCAAATCGCTTCAAACTCACGCCTGTCAGAATGAGTCATGACAGCGGCATTTGACTTCACCTGTTCGACAGAAACCCAGCGTGGCAGTGAACGTGGACAGAGGCCACTGTGAGCGACTCGGTCAGCTGCCAGACGTGGAGCTCGTGCACAGCCTGCACTCCGGGAACGCCGGCGAGCCTCCGGCCGACATCAGACACACGCATGTGCGGCGGAGAGGCCTGGAGAAGCAGCATGCCGAACCTGTACACCTGCAGGGATGCAATACAGAAAAAACAAAAACCGAGCTGCGTCATTTAGAGCACGCCTCATCGGTTGGAGTCCTGAATTATGAATGCGTCTCATGTAAGGGTTTTACATTAGTCGCTGTCTCGTGAACAAGCTGATCAACGTGTGATTTTAATTTATCTTGTATTTAATGGAATCACCGCAATTGCAAAATTTTGCTTTTTCGGCAAGGATTTGTGTTCCTCTGGGATGGAAACGCGGCTATAGGAAAACAGGGCGTCTTCAGTCAGTGGCTTCTTCAGATTTGCTACAGGAGATCTTCCCTGGCCAGCGCCGTCACTTCCTACCACGTCTCTTTAAGGAAATAAAAGCTGACAGAGTGACCTGCGGCACAGACGTCGCGATCAGCGTGATGACGGCCAGCATGGAGAGGCCCGGGTCCAGATAAACCAGGACGCTGCAGGCTCCAGAGCCGTGCAGGAGCTGAGGAACGACCAGCGTCACCAGGCTGTTGATCAGAGCCAGGAGGGATGTGAAGAGTCCCTGGATGACGAAGACGAAGGACAGGAGGCAGAGAGCCCAGCGGCACCTCCATCCGGATGATGGCTTGTCCGCTGAAGAGGGTTCGCGTGTGTTCTGACTGTCTGTGATTGGAGGAAACAAAAACAGATAAAAAAAAAACAATGTCCATGAGCATTTTGGATGAAAACGTCAATTATCTGAGCTCTGTTACCAGGATGCCCCGTGCACAGGTGGCAGTTCAGACTCTCTTCCTTTAAACGTGCAGCACTGTCCTCTCCGCTGGCGGCTTCCTGCAGCTGAAGCTCCGTTCTGCAGTCGTAGTGAGGCAGGTTGGGAGTTCCTGGATTACAGAGGACAAGAGCCCCGCTGTGGAGACAGCGGTGTGCTGCAGTTTGAACTTCGGACGGGTCAGAGAGCCCCTCTTCGCCCCGGCCTCGGGACTCCTCTGCAGCGCAGACGGTGGGAGAGGAGCAGAGGAATGGAAAACAAGGCCTTGTGGGTTATCTGTGTTCCAGCTGAACATACACATCGTTCTCTTAGAGGAGACTTTTAAATCAAATAGTAATGTTTCTTTTATGTTTGCCTCCCAATTGTTTGATCTTTTTTTTTTTTTTTTTTTTTTAAACCGCTGCTCCGAGGTGCAGGATTTCTAGCAAAAGCATCTACGACGTTTCAGGGTTTTTCAACACTTTGTTCAATTACAGCCACAAGATAAAATCTATTCAAACTGGGATTTTAAGAGACAGGCCCAGGAAGTGAAATTATTAGTTGCTATTAGAAATTACAGTGCAATCAACAAACTTTGAGGAACCACCTGGATGTAGTCAGCCTGCATGTGTAGAAGTTTGCAAGAGGGAACGCTTTGAACCACATGCAGGGAACTGCTCAGCTCTTCATCTGAAAACAGAGTGTGGCGAAACTACACACCTACCATCAGACGGTTGGCCGGGCAACAGTGGCACCAGTCACAGAAGCAGCCAAGAGGCCTGTGGTAACTCTGGAGGAGCGGCAGAGGCAAACCTCAGGTGGGATAATCTGTTGACTTTTCCGGCCTTTATGAAACAGTTGCAAAAACAAAGTCGATGTTGAACGAAGGTTAGCAGGAATCTGGTTTTGCAGTTCGCCACCAGCCAGGCCGGGGGGAACACGGGGAAGAAGGGGCTCCGGGTCAAATAATGGCAAAATCTCAGGGGCGGTATTATGTAAGACCAACTTTTTTGATTTCATGTTATAATGTTGTTCACTCGTCAAAAACATGCCTGGAGTGTCGCTTCGATTCTTCCATGCATGTTTAAGGAATCCCATAATTCCCCATCCCAACCATTCGGCTGAGCAAAACGCCTGGGTGGACCGCAGAGGAGCTTCTTAAAGAGTCGGAGGCCCAATTTCATGGTGCAAAATCTAATTTGTTTTTCTGTCATGTTTGATGCATTGAGCGTTTTTATCGCAATCCGAGGAAACGCAGTTACCTGCATGTGCTATAAATAGGAACAACGTGCCTGTAAAATACGCAACGCTGCCCCTTTAAAGGTTTAGACCTGTGCGTCTTCTTCTTAGATCCACTTTAGATTTTGTGGCAAGACATGAAAATCGATGTTTTTGGATAAACTCGATGGGATCAATACTATCCATGTCATGCGTTCCACACTTCAGTCTGTGATGCTAAATAAAACGATCCATTTGGTGATGGGACTCTTAATGTGTTCTGTGTGTGGTGAAACCAAAAAGCCCTTGTAAGTTAACGCATTCGGTTTTTTTTAGTTGGAGAGGTGTCACGGTGTCTGTGCGGCCGTCACCTTTGCAGCTCATTTCGAGGCGAGGTTCAGTCTCCACCCGCCGCCTGCAGCTTCCTGCCTTCTTATCCAGCAGCTCATCCCAGTCCAGGACAAACAGCAGCGTCTTATGGAGCAGACTCCCGGCCCCAACCAACACCGGCAGCAGGGGGTGGTGAACCGGGTGGGGCTTCACCAGGAAACCCATGATCTCCAAGAAGTAGGCGACGCACAGAGAGACCAGGAGGAGGTAGGAAACGAAAACACCCACAGCCCGCTTCCTGCCGTCGGGGAACGACAGGCCGCAGCTCGGCGCTGCCGGGGAGAAATGTTTCTGAGAGCCAGTCGGTGCGGCCGGGTCTCGGTGGGGCGGCTCTGCAGCGGACTGAGCTCGGCGTGGAAGTTCAGCAGGTGGACTGGAGTGTGAAGGAGGAGGAAGAGGCCCTGAGGAAGAGGAGGCGGCGAGCGGAGAAAATGGGGAGGGATCCGAGGAGCGGGTGCAAGGGTTGACGAAGCCCTCGGTCCGGCGGAGAGCCATGTGGAAAAGGATGAAAAGTGTATGGAAGCCGTCCACCATGGTGATGAGAGACTTACACAGCTGACTGACGGCGACCTCACACAGCAGCAGCAGCACGGTCACCCCCATAATGCACCGCTGTCGCAGCCTCATGCCTGACACTGGGAGACAAATTAAGAGCAAAAAAGAAAAAAAATGGCGTAAAGCGACGAAAACTCTCCCAATAATGACCACGGTGGTGGAAGCATCATGCTGTGGGGTTACTTTTCTTCAGTAGGGAATAAATGCAAGAGCGTACAAAAAAATATTTTCCGTTTGTCAGAGAAGAGACGAGAACCAGACCCTCCTACCCAACATCAGTGTCTGACCTCACAGACGCCCTTCTGGAGGTCTCTCTCCTAAACCAAAACCTTCCCAAAAGAGTTGAAAACTTTACCTCCAAAGGGAGGACGGGTCATATTAAACCCTCTGGATGATGAATAAGATGTCAATGAAGTTCATACACTGAAGCCGACAATTATCGATACCCCTGGCACAAGTTGCTCCTGACAGGAAGTTAATGTTTACATTAACAGCAGTGGGCCAGCAAGAGTCACAGCAGAGAATCTATCAACTAAGATAAACTGTCAAAAAAACAAACAACGACTTTGACTGCTGCAATGACAATTCAGCAAATGCCTTTGGAAAAGCTCAGCATTTTTTTATTTGGGGTATTTCCATGAGAAATAAACGTTTCAGTGGAGTGAAAATCATTCGAGTGACTCTGTTTTAATCACGCACTCCCTCCCTGACGCTATGACGGTCAATGCATGGATTATTGAGCTGATCATATTGATATGCATGTGCAGCAGGAGATGCTTCAGAGTCGAAGGGAAGAACTTTGAGATATAAAAGAAAAAAAAAAAAAAAACCCAAACATTTAGAAGATTTAACAAAAAAAAAAGAATAAATAAATAAAATAAATGAAATATATATATATATATATATGTATATATACTCCTGATTTTAGGTAACCAACTAAACAGAGTTCTATGCAGAACTTTTTTTTTATTTTTTTTTTATTTTAAAGTAACAAATTTAAAATGTATTTACCCCAAAGAAGCAGACGAGGGAAAGACAAGCTCAACTCCTGGATAGAGTCTGTGTGTGGATGTCGCTCCCTCCTCGGTGCACCGTCCTCCTCCTCCTCGTCCTCCTCCTCTTCCTCCTCTTTTCTCCCCGGCTATAATCGCAGTCATGTGAGCTGCAGAGGAGGGTGGGCGCCGTCGCTCTCTCGGTCGTCCCTGTTCGCGTTCATTTTGGAGGGGCACAATGCGGCCCCGCCGCCGACGCACGCAGTCCGGCCCACGCTCCGTGCAAAGCATGCTCGCGCTCAAAGTCCCCGTTGAGCACGTCAGGGCGAGGAACCCGAACCGGATCACGTCAGAAGATCGAGATGAATTAAAGATGGCCTGAGAAAACGCAGAAGGTTTTCAAACGATTGTTTCCTTTGTTTCTTGTTAAAACATGAATTGGCTGCAAATCTGCTTGGAAATACATTACAAGCTTCCTCCAGGCTTGACGACTGCAATCAGGAAATCATTTGAGAAGAAACCATTTGACGACATGAAGTAGACCAAAAGTGTCCTAGTCAAAGTATAGGTCTGAATCTGATCGGGAGAATTCGGTGTGACTCGTTGAAACAATTCAGGAGAGAAAATGGGCTGAAACACCTCAACTCACACGTTCTGTATTCACTCTGGTCGTCCTCGTTTGACAAGCAAGCGAAACGTGAAGAATCTCAAGACAAACGCTTTCATAATTAAAACCTAACTGTGCAAATGTACACTTCACTTCTGCAGCTCTCTGAGCATATCTGAACGCGCCGTTCCTCCCTCGGTCGGTCGGTCGGTCGCTGGTCCCGTTTGTTTCAGTCCATTTGGTTGTGGATCAACAGGACGGATGCGGGCTGACACTGCAGATAAATCCCTGCTATCCCTCCGGCATGCCAGCACATTCCTGAGGCACGGCCAACCCCAAAGAAAACCCGGGCAAGAGAGCGTTTGATGGTCACCGAACCCAAACTGCAGACGCAACGGCTTGGCTGGGCCTTGTCGTGTCGGGAGGCACAGTTGAGGTCAGACCTTTAGCTCCGGGGGGGGGGAAACACTGTTTTTTGCTGATACTTGTTCTGCTTTTGGAATCTCATCGCTGCTCCGATTTAAACTTACATTAGAATCACCAAATTTGAAGTGGTCACTTTAAGTTGACGGCTCTCTTTTAAAGATGGGGAAACATCTTACTGGTTTATGTAACTGGTGTGATACTGTGGAAATGATGGGACATGTTTTGATGGCAGTTTTTTTTTTTTCTTCAAATGAGCGACACGGCTCTCCACCCAGGGCTATTTGACCTGGGGTTGTGTTACGTCCTCAGTTAGAAAAGAAGAGCATAAAAAAAAAAGCTATAAGGTTTTTTGATTAGTGAAACCTCCATTCTTTAAGTGAAAATTTCAGCATGTAAAGGGGAATGCAGCAGCGTGTCCCATCCATTTACACGGAAGAGATCAAACATCTGACATAAAGCTTGTGAACTTTTCATTCATTCCTCCTCTGGCTCACAGTTTCTCATCAACGTGGACCGATGAGAAGCTTCAGGAACTTCTCTGAAAACATGAGGAAATATTTCACCTCAAGCGTAGTTTTGAAACCCACTCTCAGAGTCACGAGAAAACACAAGACAAACACAACTGATAAGAAAAAAAAAAAAAAAAAAAAATCAATCAACCTTTGTGTTCCGCTTTAACGCCACCTTTCTGCTTTCTGCAGATAATCAGATCATGGCATTTTTATTTTCGTTTTAGATGCAGACATTGCATAGCTATTCAGTTAGCCACATGCAGCCATTTTGCAGTTATTTTTGCGTAACACCAAAACTACTTCATTTTTGTGTTTTCTTCTTATTTTCAGCAGCTAAAGAGGCATTTGCCAATTCGTTCATTGAACTAATCGGTCCTGAAGTCAGACCAAAGTCAGCAGCAGTTTCCCTTAAAAGCAACTCACTAAACACTGAAATAAACCAGCTTCGTGGCAATACGTCAGTCAACTCTAATGTAAGCTTTCGCTAATGATATTGGAAATCTTTTCATTTTTCTCACCACCCTCCCCCTGTCGGATCAGAACTGGATTGTATGGATTAGTGTGCTCTGGCATTCCCAGAGGAATCCTGAGCCGGCGCTCCACACCCTGACCCTCAGATTGCCTCCGCGTTTCCCTCGTGACGAGGGGCCGAACGGATTCTCTCCAGGGCTAAAAGATTCATGTTTTTTTTTTTTTTTGCATTTTCTGTGAATCTGTTTGGTGGACACAAAGAGGCACATCCATGTGATGCTCAGTCCGAGGGATGTTTTCCACTTGCGTTCCTCTCACGGGACTGATGAGATGACCCCGGATCACGCTGCAAAGAGAGCAAATGCCGAAGAAAAGTACCAACTGGGAGTCGGGGCTTCAGCTCCAGGTGTGTTGAGGAGGATGGACTGCTGAAGAGTCAGTGACTCAATAAAGCTCCTAACATTTCTGGTGTGGGAAACTGAACTTCACTGCAGTGCCTTATAGCGAGAAACACATTTGTGTTTGTCTGCATTGGGCCGACCACATACTGGATCATTGACTTGGATCTCTTTAATGAAGAGGCTTTAGACGTTTGTTGTGATCTGAACTATTGTTGATCACGATGGCTGTTTGCTGGGATTTTGACCTATGCCCCTTTACAGAACCGCTGTACCTGAATCAGGTTTTGAGGGTAAACTCAGATAATTCTTAGCTTTGCCCATAAATTTTCGGTGACGCCGAGATCCACGTGTCGAGTCGTCGTCCGGAAGGCCCATTTCAACTCGAGTTTCAACTTCAACTTAAAATGTTTTATCTCTTCATAACGACCTTCCTTCATCATGTAATCGTTCTTGGAAAGTGTACCAATCCTTCCCCAAGGAAAACACCCAAACATGCTGCTGCTTCCCCCCCAGACTTAACATTTGGCATGGTGTTCTGTAGGATCCAAGCTTTTTCAAATGCAACACCGGTAGCTATTGCCAAACCCTTGGATATTAGCTTCATCACACCACCTCTGGTATTTGTCCCAGAGAATCTGTCTTTTCCAAGATTTTTGAGTATTTTTCCTCTCAATGTGGATAAAGAAACCCATCAGCGCCAGTCAACATTTTCTCCAGGTCTCCTTTTGGGTTGATGTGCACTTTTGGCATCAAAACACGTTCATCTCTGGGAAAGAGAACCTGTCTTGTTCCAGTATGACGTGCTCGAGATTCCCATCCCGGTCACACTCACAAGTAGAGGAGTTGGCGCCTGCAGGTAGACGGACCAAGGATGAACTACAAAAACAGGAAGAACTTCAGGTTTCATGACTTCCTGCTCTGACCCGTTCACATTCGGCTCTCTCATGGGACAAAACCCAAGACCTCAGACTGACTGATTCACCACGGAGTCGTTTCATTAATCATTACATGCATTTATTTGAGAGAAACAAATTTCGCCATACATATCTCTGTGATTACCAGCACATTTCAATTAAGTTAACAAATCATTATTAAAAATTTCTAAAAATTAAAGCATTACAAACAGTGTGGGTGGCGGGGCGCGGGGGGGGGGAAACTACCATTTGGGTGGAGAATCGTTGTGGCATCGATCGCCGTTTCCATGGAGGAGAAAAGAAAACACAGCCTGCCTGTTTCTGCACCAGGGGAACAAAAAGCACAATGTGAAGGCAGAGAGAACTGGACCTCTTCACAGAAACATCGAATGGATGTTTTAATGTTTAAGTCTTTTGTCTCGATCTAAGAATATTTAGCTGTTGAGCTCACAATTCTTATTAAAGTCCGAATGAAAGAAAAAAAAACAAAACAAAAAACAGCCATCACCGCCCCCTTGTGGCCAATGATTCGCTCTGCAGGGCTGCTGCAGAACAGGAACCTCGACATGTTTACAGCTTTCTGCACCCCAGTAGTCGACCATTCAATTAAACCCACCATTTACTCCTATAATAGATTATCCCGTCCCGAAAAACGTCCTTTAATCTAAATAATATTTTCTCTAGTTTGCATATGAAATATACATCGAAACGGGCGTCGGCTTTAAAAGCGACCCCTGGGATAAAACAAAGCAGATGGAGAGATGGAAACATTTTAAACCAAAGAGATGTCCAAAAATACAAAAATAAGTCATTTCTCAAAGCTGAATGGGTGAGAGTTATGAGTAAAAACTGAGGGGAACGGAAGAAGGTGCGAGGAGTTCGGAGCCGAATAAACTCTGGTGGGAATAAAAACAAAAGCAAAAGAAAAACATCTAATCTGACTTCTCTTTAAATTGACATAAGCTCCGAGTTATGATTTGTGCAACTCTGTAATTTGGGGATTAAATTCCTTACGCCGAACATAAAACGGAGGTTTCAATCGTGCAAAACGTGTGTTTTTAATGTTCTCCGTGTCGGGTCTGGACAGCAAGTAAGAGGACGCGGATTCCTGAGGGGCCAAACAGAGCAGAAGACGAGAAACCACAGGGGAAAAAAAGTCACTTTGGCAGAGGTCCCTTAGAGTTTTATTTCTGGTGGGGAGCAAGAGAGAAAGAGAGAAGGGACCAGCAGACACACACAATGTTTACAGTTACACAGATGGATAAACATCCTCAGGTTTCTTGGATACAAAAGCCTTTAACAGCAACTTACTCCCAACCTCGAGTGTTTTAAAGCCAGCAGGTCTGCTCAGCAGGGGGCCCACTGTGTTTCTCGTCGTCAGCTTTACGTCTGAGTCATAAAAAACTGTGAATCGATTTGCCCGACGACAGTCTACGGAGAGCGAGTAAGGGCTGTCAGAGAGGTCTTTGGTTAGTGTTTCACCCTCCGCTCCTCCGTCCCTGATCAGTCTGCGACTCATCGAGGTTCACGGAAACGTCACAGAACGGGAAAATGTAGTGATGCATCCCCCAGCTTTCACCTGGGAGATACAGCTATGGATGTAGAAGACTTCCTATGTGTCACAGGTTGAGCTCCGGGTGATGCTGTCCTCTTTGTAGTTTCATGTCAGGAGCTGTTGACTCTAACAGTGCATCGTCCGTCCTTTACATGAAGCGTTGTTGTTGTTGGATAACGTGAAGAAACGACAAAAATATTGTGGGGCAGCCGGTCGTGTTGCAGAGCTTGACGAATCGTCTTAGTGTTGCTTCCATCTGTCCTCGCAGTCCCTGCAGGGAAACCAGAAGCAGAGACAAATCAGTCCTAAAGCAGCAGAGAGGATGATTCACACTAAACCAGTCCCACCAAAACGTGGGACTGGTTTAGTGGTTGTAACGCAAATTTAATGGGAACGGCTTCATTGAGCATAAATACTTTATTATCCAACACCAACAGAAATATTATTCACTTTCAACATTAGGGTTGGGGAATATGGACTTTAATTTAGTGGTACGACTGATAATTATAAAAATGATAAGAACTATCAAGAACTAAGAACGACACAAACACAAACACTGCTTTTGAAATCCATTTGTTATACACTTCTTTAGGACAGCAGTCAGTCAAGAAGTGTGATTTGTATCACACAGTAAGTCGCTTTGGTTTGTTTTTCAAATATCATAAACTGGAATTTATCATAACAACAAATCAAAATTCCTATTATAAAAAATGTAGCTGATAACGATAAGACATTTGTACTCAATGCTTAGAAAGTCTGAAACTTTTCCATTTCTCTCTCTAAGCTCATTTATCTTTTAGCTTCTCCCTTTAAAATATTCATATTTGCATGACATTAAATAAGATGTAGGAAGTGTGAAGAAGACATTTGCCAGCGTCCAGAAGATGCAGATATTTACCGTCTACGGTGCGTCTCTCCCGTTGTCCATGCTGGCCTCCAGCAGCAGCTCCTCTAGCTCCAGTGCACAGCTGGAACTAACTGCAAGGCGACGCAGAACAGATGTTTTCAACAAATAAAACAACATGGAGGGTGAGTCATCTGAAGAGGAGCAGCGACTCACCGTGCTCCATCACGCAGCTGCCGGGCTTCGGGGTTTCGCCGTCCAGCAGGTGGAGGGAGAACTCGGTCTTCAGGCCGTTGGGCAGAGCTGAAGCGACCACCTCTCCGTCCAGCGCCGCCTCAAAACACTCGTCGGCCGAGTTCTCGTCAGTCGACTCTTGATCTTTAACCTGTGAGCCCGGATTCACGTCGGTGCCGTCTTCAGGCGGACTGGAGGACGACGGAGCGTGCTGGTCGGTCTGGACCGGGTCTGGACTTATTTCTACTTGGCTTGGCTTGTCGTCCGTTGGGTCAGGGGGAGGGGACTCTCCTGGTCCTGCTGTCTGGTCAGTGTTTAGCTCTTCCTGCGCAGGGGTCGGCTGAGCTAGTTCATTTGTGGAGAGTCCCTGCCCGCCATCTTGTTCCTCTGCTTTATTGCTTCCCTCTATGGCGGCGGGCTCCTGAGGGGGGCCAACCGGGGGGCTCGTTGGCTTCAAAGCCACATCCGGCAGAGGAGAGGAGTTTGAAGGCAATGCTGGTGTTGGCAGACTTGGATCCGTCAATCCTGCTGGACCTAAAGTTCTGGCTTTCGCGCCCTCTGACGACAGCGGGTCTAGTTTGGGACTCTGAGCAGCTCCTACTCTCTCGCCGGCGGCCTCCTCTGTCGTTTTGCTGTCTGTGGACGGAGCAGGCGGGCTCCCGCTGGCGCCCTCCGGTGTCAGTTGTGTTTGTGCGGGTGTTAGTGTCGTCAAGTGTTTCGGTGGGCAGGGAGCTGCAGGAGCTGCGGCTTTCTGCATCTGCTCCGGTGGGCTCTCCACCCGCGTCACCATAAATATCTTGTGGCCCCTTCCGGGACTCGACACGGAGATGCAGCGGCCGGGCGAGGGAGGCGTCCCCGGAGGCGCCGGGACCGCAGACTCTGTGACCGTTATTCCCGTAATCAAAGCTGGTGCTTGAGTAGGCGAGGCAGAGTGGGGCGAGGGGGTAAGAGAGGCACTAAGGGGGGGCTGACTGACTGGAGCAGCCTGGTTCGACACAACGGGAGAAGACTTGGTCACCACCTCGCCCTCATCCTCATCCTCGGTGTCCGAGTCAGAGTCCAGATTTTCCGGAGGAGCGGTCGTGTCGGGGCTCGTTTCTGACCGGCTGTCCGTTTGTGACGCGTTTTCAGTCGGTTTGCCTTCCTCCTCTCCTTCCTTTCTCTCAGCTGAAGCCGGTTCGTCTTCGTCTTCCTCCCTCGTTCCGTCCTCTGTGGCTATTTCAGCCATGGAGGCCGACAGCTTCATCTTCTCCTCGGTTTCCTCCTTTTCCTTCGCAAGGATGAAGTTCCTCTTGCAGCCGTTCTGGATTTCGGTCAGCAGGGCGCGCTGCGTCTCGATGAAGCTCTTCACCTGAAACGCAAGAGCAGAGACCGGAGGAAGTTAGTCAGGCAGCACTTCAGAAGTTCAGGTCGTTTTTGAAAAGCTGAGGCTTGATAGTGTAGTGTGTTGAGTGAGGCGGCATTTAATAAACAAATAGTTTTACACCATTTAATATTAGGGCCGCATTTCATTAGAAAGAGATCAAATTGTTGAATATTGGGACGACATCCCTTGCAATTTGGAAAGTTTCTCCTCTCTACTGTCGCTATATGCGTCCGGGAAGAGCTGATGCTGCAGTGACTCGATGCAGTCTGCTGGGTTTTATTAGAAAACTTTTTAATTTGAATGATAAACCAAACTTGTTTCATAACTCTGATCGACTGGCATGTCTGTGTGATTGAATTTGAGTGACTTCTTTTTAAATAAAGGGCCTTGAGACGACGTGATTTGACGTTCATGGAATTAGTGCAAACACTGAAATGTCCCTGAGAATTAAAACGTGACGCATTCAGCATCTGTTCCTGTGGCGGCTGGAGAGGCTGCAGCTTCTGAAGAGGACGGCGATGAAGAATAGAAGACCTTTGATGACCTTGAGACCAGCAGCAGGAAGTTGGTGGGCTGCAGTACTTCTGATTCCAGAGTCTGGTTTGAGTTGTGCTTCACGGCGACTTCACTTTGAAATGCAACACTAACTGTAGTTCATGCTAAAGCAAAGCAGTGACATTGACCAAAATGTCAGATATTGTCCTGCGTCTAGATGAGCCTCTCGCTGCGCCTTCCTGTTAAAACCACGGGCTCAAACTGAGAGAATAAAAAAAAACACCATTTCCTTTTCTTTATTTTTAAATTCAGTTAAGGCTTACACTTTCTTTCTTGGGTTCTCGGTCCAGGTCGAGGCGCAGCAGCGAGTTGTTGACCTTCAACGCGAGCGACAGCGCCATCAGGCCTCCGGTCTTGATCTCATTCTCCCGCAGGTCCAGACGCAGCAGCCTGGGGCTCTCTGCGATGAACTCAGCCACAGCGACGGCTCCTGCACCCCAACGTTAACGCAGCCAGAGAGTTAAGACCCAAACACTGCAGAAGACGTGTACACACACACAGACAGACAGACAGACTGCTTCAGCTCCCACCTTCACAGGACAGCTTGGTGGAAGCCAGTCCCAGCCTGAGCACAGAGCGGTTGGCGATCAGTCCGTCCTTCAGCTTGTGGACTCCTTCGTTACCCACCGAATTGTGGCCGAGGTTCAGAGTCTCCAGACTCTGGGTGCACGGCTGAGAGACGGGAAACACACATTCATCCTCAAGCGCATGAAGCAAACTAAAACGAACCACGTTTCTGTGGTATTTTAAATGCGGGAGGTCGAACCCTGGTTCATATTCTCTGAAACTGAAGAGGCATTTGAAGAGGCGAGATGCTCGTCGAGTGATTTGATTACGATTCCAATTTTCGATTCTGAAACGTTTTTCGATTTAGAAACCAATTTTCTGTAGATTCTGTTTAAATTATGTGACTGACGAGAAGAAGAGACGGTAAAAACAAAGATGACGTTTGTTTAGAATAAATTCAATAACATTACATACTGCATCAAATGCCACCAGATCATATTTGACCAAAAACAGACTTAGGTTAGATTTTTCTTATATAAAACCATATCAAAGAATAATTTCAAAATGTAATTTTTGTTAAAAATGAATCAGATTTTTGATCAGAATGAATAGATTCAGAACTGCCAGGACTAGGAATCGCGAATCTCTGTGGAATTGATTTTTTTTCTGTCGTTTAAAAAAAAAAAGACGGCTGCTAGTTTAAACTCTGTGCAGAGGAGGCTTAACGATTTTACATGCAACACTGCACAGTTTTTCCTTAATGCACCGCTGAATATGGACCCATTTAATAATCTTTAGAGTCTGTTAATTCTAGTTAAACTCCCACTTTTCACTCTTCATTATTCTTACAGAAATGTGGTCCGATGCTAAAACATTGAGTTAAGTAAGAAAGAAAACTATATTCAGGGATAAAGTATTTACATATCATATGTGTGGTGTAGACTGTGTGTGTGTGTGTGTGTGTGTGTGTGTGTGTGTGTGGTGTACCAGTGCAGCAGCGAGGTAGCCCATGCCATTGTGTGTTAGCTGGTTGTTCCATAGCACCAAGGTGACGAGACCTTTCCTTTGCTCCTTCAGTCCTTCACACAGGTAGGCCAGACCTGAGATGACAAACACACAACATAAGAACAACAACAATAATAATAATGAAATGTGTGCATCATCTGAATGTTGAGTACAGCGCCTTGCAAAAGCAATTTGTGCTCTTTAGCCATGTTCACATTTTGTCAAGTTACAACCAAAAGCGTTGATGTGGTAAAGTTTGATTTTATGTGATAAACACTGAACTATTGGATAACTATAGAGTGGAAGGCAAAATACATTGTTTATTTAACCTTTTATAAGTAACTAAAAAGCAGTACATACATTTATTTCAGCTTTTCTGATCATTACTTTCTAGAAGCTACGTTTGTTTAGGTTGTTTTTGTTCAGTCTTTTTGCAGATCAGCTCGTCTGATGGTGACTGATCTGTGACAATTGATCTGTGGACATTAATTGTCAAATATTTTCAACAGTAAATCCAGGTCGGGAGCACTTCAACGTGTAAATATGGTTGACGCAAACCATTTTCTTAAAGCTCTGGCTGCATGTTTAAGGTCATCTTCCAGCTGGAAGGTGAGTCGCTGCTTAAGACTCAAATCTGTTCAGCCGCTAACAAGTTTTCTTCCAATTTAACTCATTTCACTTTATTCATGTGGCGTCACCTCGCAGCAAAAGACACAAGACAAACGGATCCAATTTAAAACTGAAATATACAGTTTGATCGATCCAATCGTTCAAATTCAATTCCTTCCATTTTAGAGGAATTGTGGCCCCCCCCCCCATGATTTTCCTGTTTTTAGCTCCATCCATCCAACTCTCACCAGCTTTCTTGTTCCTGTCAAAGAAAGCCATCCTGGCAGCATAATGCAACCACAAACATGTTTCACTATGGGGAGGTGCTGCGCTAGCTTTGTATGTAGGTAAAATGTCTATTATAAATGCTGGATTTGTTTCAACAATGTCTTTGATTTTGGGACTTGGAGGGATTAATGCAAAATGCCCGGCGCAATTTTCAGAATGTGTTTCGTAAATGTGTTTGGCGTAATTCAACTTCAAAACTCTTTGTTGCATTTCGTTCACAAAAAAAAAAAAAAAATCTGATAAAAGGATCAAATCTTTTGGTTGCAATGTGACAACATACAATGTCTTGTAAAATACTTCTACAAAGAAAATAACGCAATTGTAATAGAACATGATAACTGTGACACATTTTGAGTCCTCATCTTTTCTCAGGGTTGCGTACCTGAGTCTAGGATGTGGTTATTGCGCAGGTCCAGAATCTGGATGTTGCAGTTGAACTTGAGCAGGTTTCCCAGCTGAGCCGAGTCCTGCAGGCCGTTGAGCTTGTTGTCTGCCAGGTACAGCTCTCGCAGGTTCATGTTCATCTTCAGCGCCGTGGCTGACAGAGGAGAGGGCGGTTGAGGCAAAGCGAGTTGCCGGAGGGATAAACAGAGAGATCAGATTTCACTTCATTCTGAGAAAAGAAACAAACCAAAAAGAAAACAGAGGAGAGGACAGGGAGAGGCTGCCTGTCCTTTGCATGTCTCACCTAGTAACATGAGCGGCCTGCCAGAGAGACCGGCGTTCTCCAGGTGGAGCACTGCCAAGCTGCCACTGATCCTGAGCGCCCGGGCTACAAACGGAGCCGAGTGGTCCAGCAGGGGAGTGTTACGGGCCTCCAGGTACTGAAGGGAGCTCGTCTGTGGAGGAAACGACGACAGAGGCTCAGCTTCAAACACAAACCCATCAACAAATCAGACTCCTTTCATAACGCAGCTGATAAAAACAAATCCACATGTTTTACCTCTGCAGTAGCAGCTTCTCAGCAGATGACATGACATTTCTAATCTTAGCAGTTATTTGTGCGAATCAAATCAACACACCGACTTTTTTACATTAGTGATTTGAATTGTGTTTTCTGTTTAAGCCGAGGTTCAATCTCATTCATTCATTCATGCGCAGCAATTTGCCAAAACATTAGTCGAATAAGATTTAAGAATCCCGATGAGTCCTGGTGTGTGTGTGTCTGTGTGTCTTCAGGAAGGTCCCCATTAATGATCTGACATCCATCGGTTTTTTTTCTCAAAAGTTTTTCTGGCATTAGTGTCCCGGAGAGGAAAGCATGGAGGACAGAAGCTGCAGTGCGTTTCCGCTCTTCCACTGAGCCACTTTGAGATCAAAAAATTAGCTGCTCACCTGAAGAAAGCTATGATTTCAGCAACTTTCATTTGATCTATATTACTTGTTACTGAGCCTGAATAATCATCGGCTGGTATTAAGGTTGGATGATTGGATACTTTCTTACTTGATAACAAAAAATGCAGCTGACAGAAAAACAACCCGACACCTAAAGCTGTTTTTAAGTGGTGAACACAAACTCTTCAGCTGCAAGCAAAGTGTTTGTTTTCCCTGGAGAGACTCCAAATGCAGCAGCTTTGGGTTCTTTTAGTCAAACTCTGAACAAAAGGAGAGCATCCTATGTTCAGAAAACACATTTACTTAAATAATCCCAATAAGATGAAGTAATCCCAAATAGGTGAGTTGTAGTTTAATACAGCAGCAATTTGATGGTTTTTTTTTTTGTTTTAAATTGTCAAATCAGTCCATGCATGTTTGCATCTTTTTGCCCACAAAAAAACTGCAAATGTCACTGTGTCAATATTTGCACATTGTGGTTTGTCGGACCGATGAAAATGTTACACCTCGCCCAATCTCAGCTACATACTATAAATCCGATTCCGTACTTTCCATTTGTGACAGCACATGGTTAAAACTGGGAAAGAATTCATTTTTAAGTTGGGAGAATTTGAATCTCTGAGTCAGAAATAAAACTAAAGAAACGATCTCTCACCTTTCTCATCATGTGGGCGGCGGCCTGCCATCCCCGCGTGCCGATATGCTTGTTGAAGGAGATGTTGAGATGTGTGGCCGATTCGTAGTACTCGATCATGTCAAAGAGAGCCGACGCACCCTGAGGACGACAACAACCCGAAGACGGACTTTTAAAAACGTCACAAAAGGAACAAAAAAAAAAATCCCAAAGGTTCCAAGTTGTTTATTATGTCAGAACATCTTAAGACATTTCAGAGATCTGAACGGTTCTTCAGGACAGGTGAGAAATTAGAGGCGTTTTCATGATGCCTTTTGAAATGTTTGGTTTTTTTTTAAGAGTTCCTCAGGTTATGGTGTATATTTTATTTATTTATTATGAAAACAAGAAAAAAAAAATCTCAGATGAATTCAACACAAAGATGAATTTAAGTGTGTTCTCTGAAGATAGAAGCTTCCTTTTACACATTCAAAATACAACCATTTGTAGAAAACAAGTTCAATTATAAAGAAACCTGTTTGAAGTCTTTGTCGTACACGAATGCAATGTTATTTTATATTATGTTGCAGCTTCCTGTTATTATACAAGATTAATATGAAATTAATTAGTTCTCCTACTTACCTTAAATAAAGCTACTTAAATAGTGAGAGCAGAAAATATAAAAGAAATACATATAATAAAATAAAATAAATATTAAAATATGAACAAGTCAGGGCAATAATTTTATCTTATTACTTTCTCATTAAACAGGTTTATGATCAAATATTTTAACAATTCACTGGAGAGTGATTTTGTCTATTAAAGACTTCTGCTTTTCTTTAAAGTCTGATCTTCAAATTTAGATTTTAAAACATAACGTAAATTTGTGATAGAGCTCATCCGATAGGGGGAGTAATGTTTAGTCTGGGACTAAATTAAGGAAGTTATCAATATTTATGCATCACATCACGAGGCCCTAACCTTCATCTGATTTAATTAAACTCAAAAAAGTGCAAAGAAAGTATAAGCTGTTTAGATTATTGGTAAAATAAACTCTGATCTTTTAGTATGCTGATCAGTAAATTAGCTGATTTCCATCACAGTAACTCGTCCCTCAACCACTAGATTAAGTTTAACTATAATCATTATAAAGGTTTTTAGTTACTTGAGTTTTTCTTGCCTACAAATTAAACATTAGCAAAGTTCGGGGCGAAACGTGCAACCAGTGCTGAGAGTTAATAAAGAGTGTGATTTGTATTTTCCTCTGAGGACGGAAACGCAGCAAAAAAGGAAAACCAGACGAGCTAGATAACATAACGTCCTCTAACCTTTCGCCTTCTCATGCGTGTGTGTGCTGGGAGACGTTGCCGAGTGCACACACGCGTGTTTATCTACAGGGCGGGGGAAGATGAGTCACATTCAGTCTAATAAAAGCCACCCTGTGATCACACTCTTCATGCCTGCTTCTCCACATGTTTCTCAAAACATTTCTCCACCGAACTGCTTCTCCGCTTTCATCCTCCCAAAACCGTCCCGACATGAGGCCTCGACGCAGATGTGACTCTCCGCCGAGTGTAAACCATCTTCTGCTTTTCTCTCTCACCCACTTCAGAAAACGAATCCACCCTCTCAACAACTCGATGCACAATTTATCCCCGTTGCTTTATAAAATCAGATGAACCAGCAGTGCTCCTTCCATAATTTGTCCTTTCAAAGTTCTGCTTCATCGGAGCCCAAAGCCAGACACTCGTCTGTAGTGACTCAGTTAATGACTCACTGAGCTAATTCATTCATTTTTCCGGAAAACTGCACCAAATCAGTAAAAAAAAAAAAAAAAAGAAAAAAGAAAAAGAAAAAGCTCTAAATGTCAAACTGCATTTATTTGGATACTGTGAAGGTCGTATCTTCTGGAAACTCGGATATATAAGCAGCATGACTCATCCAAATATTAAGGCCTGATGGCTTTTCCCTTCAAGGGAACAGATTATAAAAAATGCCACCATTTGTAAAGTAAACAACAAATATTTTGGATAAAACTAAGACAAAGTATCTGTAACCTTTAGGACCCTCTCAGGGATTAATAAAAACAAGCAAGTGATTCACATTGGGAGCGGAAAAGCAAATAGTTTCTCCAAAATCACATTTTAAAGAAAGTCCAGCAAACTATTTCTTTCAAAATCTTCTTTCAGCATTAAATCTGGCAGCATTCATTGGATCCAGGAAGTCGTGACATCTATTTTGCTTAGTGTGAAACGGGATCTAACAGTAAAATGACTTCATGTATTTCTCCACTGAAGAGAAATACAGTTTGCTATCACAGTTTCAATTAGGTCACATTGTGTGAAAGAAAGAAATTAAAGACAGACATCTTTAGTCTCTGATTTAGTTTTTCTGAGATTTATCTGTGGATATCTGAAGGTAGAGTTTGTGACTGAAAATGAAAGCAAGAATGGAGATGGTGGTTAAATTACCCCGCATTAGTATGTGCTCTAATAACACACTTTTGGTAGTGAAACAAGCTGGTGCTTTACAGACAGAGCAATGCAAGTTATGATTTAACTAACGACAACAGAAACGTCAAGCATTTATGAACAAAACTCTGATTTCTTGTTTGAGTCCAAGCCTGAGCTCGATTTAGTGAGGTGAAAAGTTTAATAATTGAGCATTTTTAGAGTCGAATTTTCCAACGACTAATAAAAAATAATAAAAGCAGCTTGTTTTTTTTTTGTTGTTTGAATAATGTCAGAGATGTTTAATGAAGACCTAAAGACATCAAGAGTCCTTCAAAAAAGAAGTTGTATCTCAAGGGACGCCTGGGAAAAAAATAACAGTTAAGTAAAAAAGTAAGTTTGTCCTTAGAAGTCAGTTTATTGTTAGAAATTGAGTGGAAAATCAATCAGTCAGATCAACTTTATGCACTCAGGTTGTGCGTCTGTCTCTTGTCTTGTCTCTTACACAACATCATCCTGTGGCTTTGGAATGAGATGGTCAGAACCTGCGTCCCAGTTCTTCGTACACTCGAACATGTGCTCAACCCCAACATTTCCAGTAGTTATTTACTTATTTTTTAAACACAAATCAACATCTGGGATCAGATAAATCCATGACGACCCCTCTAAATCCTGGAGAGGATCATCACCGACCGAATGTGGAAAGCAGAAACAAAAACACAGATGGAGAGATCATTGCAAGTTATCTTACATCTTCATCCAGGTTGGTCTGCTCCAGGTCTATCACTTTAAACTGGACTCTCTTCAGAACCTCCTCCAGAGACTCGCATGCTTTGTAGTCCAGCTTCTCACCTGAGCACACAAACACACATTGAAGAATTTATGCTCAGTAGGAGAAGAAACGAGGTTAAAAATACTGTAAAACAATTCAGAGTCAGTAGGGACAAGTTGGGAATTGTCAAGACCACAGATATACAAAAGTAGACTGTTCAGTAATTGGTTGGACTGAACTGTTCATGTGTGAATGTAAGAGAATGACTTGTTTCTGCTAAACAGTGAACCAGTCGGGAAAAAACCCAAATCTAAATCATGTTAATTTTTTTTTATTCCCCACTCAAAAAACACACCAGACTACGCCCCATAAAGACAAAAACACTCTTTTGAGTGGAAGAAGTTATTGAATGATGAAGAGATTTTCAGGTGTCTAACATAGTTGGAGGAAGAGCAGACTAATACAAGTCATTTATATCAATACAGTTTTTTTCTACAACATTTTGAGGCGTATCTGGAGTTGCAGTGAGCGAGACCTTTAGTTGGTTCCAGAAAATCGGCTTTGCAGCAGGAATCTGCTGTCTGCTCTTGAGTCTATTGAGAATGAGACTTTTAAAAACTTAGATGAACACTGTTTGGTAGCATCTGCCCTGGTGTTGTGTGACCTCATCCCCGCTCCTAAAATGGTTAATGAACACTTACAGCAGGAAGATATAGAATCACAATTTAAATTCTGGTTCTTCATTTGCTTTTAATGTAGTTGTTAAAGAGAAATTTGAAATCAGCTGTTTAAAAACAAAAAGGAAAAAAAGGTGACCATAAATCAGCCACAGCATTCTTAATGGAGCGTCTCTAGTTTTTGGACATTTCTTCTGAAAGGTCAAAGGAATCATTTCCAAATAATAAGGAGCACATCATCACTCAGGGGTAGAAAACACTCAACATAGTTTCCAGTTATTCCCACAGTGGCTGTTCCAGCAGGTTCACCTCAAGTTCAAACTGTGATGTGTTCAAAGCAATTGCACAAGAATGCAAAAGTCAGATCTCAGAATCTGCATGTCTCAGAGGGGAAAAGGTAGAAGTTCATGATGAGAAAACATGAAAAAGACCAGAGCAATGTGCCTTGAATTGAAAAAGTTGTATCTAGAAAAAAAAAATAATCCAGGAAAACAACCATGTACAGAATTTTTGGAACAATAAAAGCTGGAGTCATGAAAGTGAAAACCTCATCCTGATTTAAAGGCCCTGGTGTGGCTTAAGAAAAGCCTGCAAATTTCTATTTACTGAATTGATATAAAGACAAAATTTTGTCTGGATTAGGACTGCACCTAATGGTTATTTTAGTAATCGATTATTCTGACGCTTAAAACAGATAAAGAAATGGCACAATCTGCATATTTTACATTTAACATTTAACTACTAACAAAAAATGGAAATAAGAAAATAATTCAACTACTTTTTGGGAAAATGCCACTGAAGGAGTTCTGAGTAGAACAGACAAAGAAGGGTTTTCACCTTAAATGCAAAATGTTTGGGGGTTTTTTGTACAATTTTGCCTTAATTAAGGTTCTGACTGTGTTGTTCTTTCAGCAAATGGCCATTTTTAGCATCTGCATCCTCCAGTGAACAATTAATCCTTGAGTAAATTAGAGTTGACAATTATTTCAGTAAAGGATTAATCACAATTAATCTGATTAATCATTTCAGCCCTATATGGATTAATAAAATACCTTGCTTTTTTGACATTGCAAGTTCGTCTCAGCTTAAATTAACCCATTAAAGGCGGACAAAAATACACAAGTTGAATGTACAGCACTGCTGTGTTATTTTTGCGCTTACCCTTCAGATCCAAGCATTCGTTTCGCTGCGTCAGGTCTTTCAGTTCCTACAGAAACAGAAAGAAATGTGGTCAGAGTGAGTTCATGTTGTCCATCAGGCTGCAGCAGACTTTGTTTTTCACATGATGAAATTTTCACGTCACATTAGAGGAAATTCAACAAAGTCTGTATGAGCGGTTTGCATCACAGATCTTGAGCAAACTGAGATAAACCTTCGGTACAAACATTAGTTCAAGGCGGCTGAAGCTGCTGACTGAGTCCCAGTGATAGCAAGTTTAAAAGGAACAGCGTATCGCTGGCAGAGCGATGTCATTGGTCAGTACAGGTGGGATCCTGAGGACAGGCTTGGTTGATCATTTCCTTTTCTCTATTCTCTGCTGTGTTCTTACAAATCATATGCCGTAAAGTCTCTGTATTGCTTTACCGCAATGAAAAAAAAAGTAGAGGAAGGTGGAGTTAACGATGTTTTGGCGACTTTAAGATGAAAAGCTTCCCATAGAAGAACACCTTATATGGAGACTAAGGGTGGCATTCCTCAGCTTCCTTCAGCTACAGCTTTGCACAGTTTAGACAAACTTGAGGAGTCTTTTAAACAGGAACAGCAACAATGTACAAGTGAAATTAAACTTCAACCCACAAAGCTACGCTATGAAAAACTAGAAAAATGGGTTGTGGAGTAAAAAAGAAGGGAGAAGTGTCGCTCAGTTTCAGGCTTTGAAGCAGCTCTGAGGAACTTTTTGACTGAAATGTGCAGTCAACATGAAAGCAAAACTGGACACCTTTAACAAAAAAATAAAATGAAATAAAAATTCTTATTTAGGCCATTTATTTCTTCGAAAATGTATTTTATTTTCCATTTACAGTGAAACATCTTCACCCAAACTAAGACAAACCAAAAAAAACCAATAACTACCTTCTTTACAGCAGACGGTGGCAATAAAACGAATACAGATGAAATCACAGCAGAACCACATTAGATCAATTCAGCTTTGCCATTTGGTGCCTAATATTTATTGTTTATTCCTGGAAACAAACTAGGGCAACCTAATTTATCCTTTCCTTTCGTTCTCATCTGTACTTTCATCACTCTGTGACCTTTTGGACAGATCCAGTTGCATCCAGTGTGAGCATCTGCTGCCCTGAAACTGTCCAACGGGCTACATATGACATTTCCATGCAAATGCTTGTTCGTTACATTTGGAATATATTAGCCAACAATTAGATCAAATATCCCTTTGCAAAATAAAAAAAGACACACAATGATAATGCTATGACCAATGTATTGGTTAGCGCTAAAACAAACCTAACTCGCTCACTCTTTTGTTGCCTAGCAACAATCTGCTAAGTAACCGGCGCAGCAGCAGTTTCTGGTTTTGCCATCGTGTCTCATAAGTGCTTAAAAATAAAAACAAAGAATGGAGTGGGGTGAAAACTGTGGATAGGTTATGCCACCAGGTTGGCAGAATTTTAAATATTTAAAACCAAAAAATAATCAGTAATTATCAACATCGACCAATATGAAACGTTTATGTTGCGGCATGGTTTTTGGCCATGTCGTCCAGCACAGAGACATGAATTTAATGTATACAATTCTTTCTAACTGGACATGCAAACACTTCATCATCACAGCAAACTGAAATAAAATTACAATGATTTGAACTTGGGCGATAAGGAAATACATTATTGCAATTGTGCTTCCTGCTGATCGGCTCATCCCGGCTATGATGTGAAACATAAACGTAACGAGGGTTTAAGAGGTGGTGTACTGCACCTGCTGGTCCCCACATGAAACCAGCATCAATGTGTCTTGACTGCAAAAGTTAATTCTTGAAACTTTTACATCCAGAGCTCCTCATGTGTTCACCTTGACCACTGACTGACTGTAATGGCACCACAGATTGAAGGCTGGTATTTAACCTCCTGCCCTGGTAAAACATCCAACCAGCCCACACAAACATGAAAACACACAGCATGCTGCCCTCAAAACTATGCACCAGCAAATCCCAGTCTCTCGATGATTGCCCCGTCCATTCAGGGTGAACTCCGCAACCCCTGCCCTACTGCCTCACTGCTGTGGCTGAATGTAACGATGACAGAGTTCATGGCCTCTTGCATGACTCGACTGGTTTCAAAAACATGATGTTATGGTACAAATACCACATGCAAGAAGCTGAGCCATCGTTACACTAACAGAACGACATGAAGTGCTTGAGATAACAGAGTTTGTGTATTCAAGGGAAAAACAGACACGGGCATTAACAGTCTCTGGTGACATTTTGTGAAATCAAACTAGACTCCGTTGAGGGAAGGAGACTGATCTCTTAGGGGATTTTTCATTTGGTCTGCGCTTACCTATGATGAAAATGGGCACATGTTGGGAACGCTGACCAGATCAGAGTAAGTTCGTCCCTCTATGCTCTGCCAAAAGCCAAAATAAAGCATGACACATCATGGATCACTTCATGAGTGTTTGTGCTGTGGGTGGACGTTCAAAGAACAAGCGTTTTAATTTCTGACCATTTTCATTTCTCATTGTTACTATGTGGAGGGTTTCAACATATTTTTACCGTTACAAAATTCACAGTGACTTCAGATAGATATGTCCAAAGGGGGTCACGATTTAAACATAGAAGGTGAAGGAGGGAGCGGTGCATGGATGGATGGATGGGCAAAGAGAATAATGCATAAAACTTTTACTGAATTAGATTGAGAATTTATTTTAAATGGAAATATTTTGACAGTTCTCTTTTGCTTACTTATTTAAACATGAGAAACATTTTTCTAAACCTCCTTATATAGAAACCTTGCATGTACACTAAACAGGACAGCATATTAAAGCCACAGTATAAAGTTATTATACAAATATTTTTTCATATTAACTAAACTCTAACAACGTTATATAGTGACAGTTTTAGTCAACATATTTAAACATAAAACTGTCACTATGTTATGACATTACAACACAAAGTACATAATTTGTCAGAAAAACAAAATAAACAAACAAAAAGAAAATCAAGCTCCTCTGCCATCTCCAAAAATGTCTGAAACAAACAAACAGAGTCAGGAGGAAGGTCTTACGAGTGTCAATCATTCTGGTGTACACGCTGCTGGGTGGAAACCAGCAGTCTGTGTGCAAGACTGTGCAAAAGCTCAAAACTGATGGTTTGTCGCAGCTGTGCAAATGGCAGAGAAACAACTCACCATTACAGAAAAACAGTTTATCTGTCGTCATGCTAATTAGCTTGCACATTCACAGCAGTGGGTGTGAGCATGAGTGATGGCACTAAGACCCTCCTCCTGGCTCTGATTGGTCATTTCTGACTAGGAGCTGTGTTTTTCTGCAGATGGTAGCAGGACCACAAATAGGAGCGAGAATGGCTCAATTTTCCCCTGTTTATATGTTATATGGTCTCAACATAGTTAAAGTTTTAATAAGCATGTAAAAATTTTTTTAAAAAAAGCACTATATTTTTATAAAAGGTAGCAAACAGTGTTTTAACTGGTTAGCCAAAAGCAACAATGTCTGCAAAGCAGATTTTTAAGGAGCCTAAAATGTATTTTAGTCGATCACAAATGTGACTCATATATGGAAATTAACAGCAGCCAGTTTAAAATAAAACTAATCTGTCCAAAAACCATATTAATCTGCATGATGCAATGCTTACCGTCTTAACAGAAGAGCGTATGTGCTACCTCCTTTAGCTTTAAACATACACAGTGGACGGTCTGCAAAATCAATGACACATGTCCTCTGACATATAGCTCTGACATGCAGCTCGTAAATGACGAAGGACTTATGACAGTAATTCCATGTAAAGAGAGCGCTGCATGTTTATCTGTTCATTAAAAAGCTGAAAGCAGCCTATAATTTTACATCTCATTTGCAAACATTTGCCAGTTTTTCATTTTTTTTAACAGCTACAGCATTCAGGGAGAACATATGTCTACATAAACAAGCATTTAAAAATGACGGAAAAACACTCTTGCTGCAGATGGAAGATGCAATCAAGAGAAATGTGACACAAAGCTACCAAGTTTCTAAGTTTTAGGACCCCGGTGGGAGGAACTGTGCAGCAGGCATTCAACAAGCAGCTACTAAATAGTCTTGCACCCGCGACACACACACACACACACACACACACGCGCGCACGCACACACGCGCACACACACACACACACACACCCCAATGGCAATATGGAAAATCACCTGTAAGACCACTGGCTGGTTGCCACATGAGCAATCCAGCAGGACTTAATAAAGAAAGCATTTAGAGTGAAAAAGAAAACTGTAAATATCTGGGCAGCTCTTGCCAAACACCTCCCACCGTCCAGTCATGGTTATGTGACCAGTTACAGCAAGGGTGACTCAGCAGAAACGGATGGTCTCTTTACCGGACAAGAGCTCTGCTGGTAGAGAAACCATGACGTTCAACATCAGACACAGGTTGGTAAAATTTCCACAGGATGTGACTGACACTAACTGTTGATGACAACATTTTAATAAGTTATGAAGGTTTGGACTTTGAATTTACTTTCTCTAATAATTTAGGTGGACGTTTCTAAACCCTGAAAACCCAGACGTGGCACATATCCAAACTTGCGGGTTTCCTGCCTTTCCTTTTGTGTTTTTGCTAAATTAATTTACCTACTGTCAGACTCTGGGGATGCGATGTTTACCACCCCCACAGGAGATGTGAGTGCTGAGCTTGGGAGCAGGGATGCATTATTAATTCCTCCTGATTGTTGTGCCACTGCAGAGCACGCACTGTAAACCGTTTACTGTCCCCGCTTTACAGGCTTTGCACATTTGTCGTGACAAGCATTTTGAATAATGGTGTCAAACAAGAAGGAGGTCTAGATGAAAATATGTTCCACACGGCGAGGAGACTGGTCAGCTGAGAGTTTGGGATCTCAGCCTCGTGTGGATATTCACATTAATGTGCTAAGCTGCTGTTGTAAAAAAATAAAATAAAATCAAATCACATGGGTACATTGCAGGAGTACACTTACACACTTCAGGACTATTTGTCAAATTTCCAGCTTCCAGAGTGATATAAATTGCTGAAAGACCACTGTTTTTTTCCCTCAGGGTGGCTATATATTCCGCATTTCCTCTTGCGCTGTTACAAAAACACATCTGACATTCAGAGGAAACAACTTCCAAATGAGGAAACTCCAACTACAGTAATAGATTGAAATTTGTGCGTCAGATCACACATAAAGGCAGAATATCTGCAGAAGAATATGGATACTTTAGGCTTCCTCAGAGGAAGATGAAGAGCTGAGGGTTTGACATGACGAGACTGAAGTCTGCCACCAAGAAACTATAAAACAAACAACTGGACCTGATGATTGCCTTTTGTTTTTTCCCCGTTTTAAAAACCCTCAGTTCTGTCTATTTATTTGCTGGTGTTTCATAATGTGTTGTTTTCTTCAAAGACTAGTAAAACTGCATTCATCAAACATAGTTAATAAAAGGAGAAAAAACAGAAGAGCATCCTGCTACCTGTGTAAATTTACAGTGTCTGACTTTAAAACTCGTACAATACAATCAGTAGGGCTGGGTGATAAATTGATTTAATCGATTAACCAAATTTTTTGCTTTGCTGAGATTTAATTTTTGGAAAAATCTGGATGTTTTCTCCTATGTACATCTTGGGTTTTCATAGTTCGGCACACGTAGGGCCGCCATCTTGTTTGACAAACATGTTTTACAGCTTGTAAGTATTTAGACTTTGAATTCAGGTCAACTACAGGTCAGCTACGACAGAATATTAGGGCCAGGCTAAAACTTTCAATTAGGAGAATAAATTTGTAATACTAACAGGATATTGTTGTAATTTATGAGAACTAATAAAACCACCACAACACAAAATTGTTGTGTTGTGGTATTGGTCTAAAATACTTTTAGACCAAGTATTTTTTGGTCTAAAAATACTTATATTTCTAATGCAAACAAAATGATCACTAGCAGGATTTTTAAATGATTGTGCAAACAAGTTTATTTTGAGGAAAGATCAGACCCTGATTATAGTTACTAGAAAAAACAACTTTTTCTAGAAATTTTAAGACTTTTTTTCTGGTAAAATTGCATCTTTTTTCTGCTGATAATATAACAATTTTCTCGCAATAGACAAAAATTCAGGAAAAAACAAGATTCTTTTGTTAGTTATCTTCTATACTGTGACAGATTTGTTATTAAGTGTCTAATAACAAAATAATATTTAAGACCGGAACATTTCTTGTAGCCTGGCTCTAATGCTCTGTTGTACAACTAACAGATGGGACAATTGAAAGCCATTTAAAAAAATATTTTCTGCAGTCTGTGTTTTAGAAAAGAAAGCAAGCTAACAAGCAAAATAAAACAAGTAAATGAAAAAACTAGCTGACGTTTACATTTGTTATGGTGATGTTCTGATCTTTGATGGCAATAGTATTTATTAAAGCCAACAAAAAGATGAAGGAATTTATAGGATTATTAAAATGTTGCATGTAGCCTGACTCTTAATCTGTTATTAAACTGTAAAATTGTGAATAAAAGTACCAGCTCTTGGCTGATGTGGTTAGATTTGAGACAGTTCAGTCGCACATGGCTTCTCATGTTTCAGCAATCCCAGCTGATGCTCTGACAGCACACAGGTTCTGAGGCGTCAGTGGATCGACTTCTATGATGTGAACAGACAACGTGATCTGTGATGGTGGGGCTCTTTTTTTGTGTTTATTGCAGATTGCAGCCAGCCAACATTTTCTGATGCCGCCTCATATTTGTCGTCGGTTGTCTTGGGTGACGAGTTCTAAATCTGCTCTTGGCTCACTGAGGAGTTTCATTTGTTTCGCTCACCATGAACGATTTTGCCAGCAACAATTGCAAAAAGCGGACCCAGCTTGAAGTGATCACATGCAAAACAACCTGCAGAGCAAGATTAAATGTTTGAGCTCATTATGCTTCTGAGAAAAAGCTCATTTTGTCGCAGCTCCGTCTGCAGCATGAAGGACTGGACAACAAGGTGAACAGCTCACAATAATAAAAAAATTAAAGCTAATAGTTCCTAGGCGAGTTTGTTTTTGATGCAAGACAATCGTGACATTTCACAACTATAAGCGACAAGTTATGGACCATTTCAATTCCACCCATCCATTCAGAATGTATTTAGTCAACATTTGTACATAAAAAACCCAGCAAACCCTTCACTAAATGCCCTTTTGTTGCTTCTTACCTGTATTTGTTTGAGCACTTTGGGGATAGGTTTACAGTTGAGTTTCTGACAGGCCTGTTTGTAGGAAGAGAGGATCTCCTCCACCGTCACATTCTGAGCTGAAAAACACAACAAGAAGGTACAAAAAATGAGAAAAAAGTCCAACAAGAAGGCAGAAACGTGAATGAGGATGGCTGGATTCCCTGCGCACATTTAGAGTGTTTAAAACGCTGAACAGTTGTGATTGTTACTACAACACTGAATCCAGACTGACGTACTGAAACAGACACTATTAGGACATCTAACGCCCTTTAGTTTTTCTAAATGGTCACATTTAGTTATGAAGCTGTCCTTCAAGTACTTATAAATGTTACTATGACTGTATTTCACTTCATTTTTTTTTCTTCAAATTAAGTGATAAAGGTCTAGAAAACATTAATGTAGCCTCTGAACAGCACCAAGCACAACCTGATGCTACTCATCATCAACTCCTGAAAATAAAGTGTAGGACTGAGACACAAAGAAAATACTTTGTTTTACTGCAACTTGTTTGTGTTTGAGCCTGAGGGAGCTCTCCGCTCTGACACAGAGGATCAGAAAACATGACCCTCCCTTGCTTCCACCCCCCACCTCAGGGTGCCCCTACTTACAGCTGCAAAAAGGAGGTATTGTTCTTGGTTTTTGTGTGGGTTAAGTGCAGTTGCCATCCCAGACTGTTGCAGAGACTAACTCCAGTCAGATGACTGGGCAACATTCAAAGCTACTGTTCTGGCTGAGAGGCTCTGCTGATAGATGAAGCGAGGCACTCATGCAGAGGAGGTGAAAAAATAAAAAATAAAATAAAAGCCCACGATAGACGGACATGAAAGCCAGAATCTGTACACATAAATTTAAAAACATGAGGCCAACTGATCTGATTGACACAAACCGGAGAATAATTATGGTCTTTGTTTCCATGAGCTCTCCACACACACACACACTCAGCAGTCTGCCTGTGTGTGTGTGTGTGTGCATCTGACTTTTGCTGCAGTCAGCAATCTGATTTCACAGAGGTGAGAAACTTGTCTCCTTCACTGTTCAGCGGCATTCATCACTGGTATCCTCGCTCTCTTGCGGAGGCTCTCATTAAGTTCATCACCCAGCGCTTTGGTTAAAAGCAAATTCTGGAGAAAAATGCTGCAGTGCATCAAATCGGCGATACAAGACCAGCATTTGTTGGATTTCTGTCTTCTAGAAAAAGCTCATTTTAATCATAATTGCTCTGCACACAAATGAGAAAGCTGACAAAGCTGCTGAATTTGGTGGTGATGTAAAAAAAAAAGCAAAGGATCAGACATTTCAGTTATATCCAGTAACGTTGCGGTGCTACAGATTGGTTTTGAGAAGATATTTTCGAGTCTTGGTCTCGTCGGAACCACATTTTTATTATTATTATTATTTTTCCCCTCAATCAAGTGCACAACTTTGGCATCCTTTTTTTAATTTCAGCTTGGTGTGCACCTCCTGGCTGCATCTGGACAAGTATTTAAGTCAGAAAATTGTTGCTTTTCTTGATACATTTGCAGCACCATTATGATAATAGCAATGGTCTTGAAAGCTGCCTTGTATGGATTTAGTCCTGGTTTTCCTACACTCAAAGTGTTGGTTTAAGATAGCAAAAGATGCGAACAACCAGATTTAGGACTTTTACTGGATACTTCTGTGTTTATTTAACCCATTCCACTGCAGCACTAGTTGCATCTTTAGGGTCATTGCCCACTATTTCAATCCTCTTTCAGGTTTTTTATTTTTTAAATATTCACAGTATTTAGCTCCAGCCATCTTCACATCCACTCTGACCACCTTCCAATTGAAGAAGAGATTTCAGATTTTTGCTATGAAAATAGAAAACTTGCCATGGAATGTTTCTTTGTCTATCACCTAAAATCACAACTTGATGCATGTGGTTTTAACGTGAGGAATTCAGAAGAAAAACTTTACTCACTGTAATCTTCAACGAAATGCTTCACAAGGCGACATGAGACTCTAAACATTTGTGTCTTTTAGTGAATTACACAGGTATAACACGGGTGTAATCATTTAATGCAACATTAACAGTTTAAATATGTGCTTAATTGTAGCATTGGCAGGACATACCAGATTGTTGCCAATCTGCGTTAGTATTTTACCTCTGAAATGCATACAAAGCGAGCTCTGTGACGCGAGAAAGCAGTCTATTAAATTTGTTCTGTACAGTTCATGCGTTCCAGCGAACAAAGTGTCCTTGGAAAAGTGTTATTGTGGAGCAAGTGTGTGAGTAAACATTTCCTGAGACGAGGTGGGGTTCGGAGGTGGAGAATGCCTGATGCGCACAAGACTGTACTTTCGCGCAACTTATTAATTAAAGGATAGTAGGGGAATTGGCAAAGAGCAGAGATAATATAATTGAAAAATGATTCATCACCGCTATATTAAAAGAGTGCAAGGAGCGTGACCATTCCTCCAAATTTAAAACAAAGAGTAAGCTGAGGAAAAGAAAGAGAAACAAACATCAGCGCCAACTGAAGTCAGTGATAAGAGTTGAAAGGGTGCAGAATCAGTAAAGCCTGAGCTACGACTGCTGTCTGCATTTCTGCTGGCTCTGCCTTTGTTTTATTGCGCTCTGCTCAGAGCTGCTGCTACATGCATGGAGGGGAGTGGTGATGAGGCACGCAGAGAGGGAAGGAAAGCCAAATTACTGAGCCAGGTTATGTCTTAGAAACACAGATTGAGAACCGGTGGCACGCACAGCCAGAGAGGCAAAGAGATTAAAAGGTAGTACAACAATGAGTCAGGAAATAAAGTCCACATCAGAAAATGAAACAAAAACGAGACTGAAAGCACAAACAGTACAGGAAGCAGAGTCCTGATCTAGAAAGGAAACACATTCACAGACCAAGAAGGTTACACACTATTGGTCTTGTTAAAGTGACTGGAAGAGAAGGTCGCACAATAGTTGAACTAGCATTTATTTTATCCTGTCAAAATCATGTTTTTGGCTACAAGTTAATCAGCTTTGACCCCTTGGCCTCTATGATCTGTACCCAAACTCTATATAGTTTGTACTTTTCATTAAGCATGTGATAAATAAACCAAACCAAGACAAAAATTTGTATATTCTGTCCATCCAACATAAAAAGTTCAACTGAGCAGATGAACTGTCCACCAAAGCTCATAAAATCCGTGTCTTTAAAAGATTTGAGGCAAGATGTTTCACCACGCTGATATTTCCAGTTTGGAGGACACAGAAGAAGAGACGACTCTGCTCTAACCAGGAAAACCTCCAACATCTTTACATCTTGTTTGTGTTCTCGATTGCTGCCGGCAGCTCTCCACAGCGCTACAGCAGAGTTGTCTAGACTGTGGTCTGTGCAGCAGAACCTTGTATTCTGCTGACTCTGGATCTCGGAGGTGAACTGGGTTGTGCAGGGTTAACGGCTAGAACCGATGCTTTTCTGACAAGAAAAGCTAAAGCAGTTTAGCACAAATGTACCCACAAACATTTTGAGTTTGTTGAAAATAAAAATCGAGGAATTTTGACTGATGGGAAACGGACAGGCAAAACTTACACAAATGTTTCTCCCTTCATTCCCTGACGTGGAGAATTACTGCCAGCAAACACACACACATCTATAGCTGCAGTAAGGACATCAGTGTGATTAAATCCAGACAACCTAGAGACACGAACTAACGGCAGAGCAATGCAAATGTGCCACATGATGTACTCCTGCAGATGGACGGCCTTTAATAGACGACAACAGACGGCCAAAACTCTGCTACAGAGGTAGCTGAAGGGGACACAGCCTCCAGCTGGCACTGCAAGAACACACCGACTGTCTGCCTGAGAGCTTCACACAAAGGTCAACGTGTGAGAGCAATTCCACTAAACTCTTTAGAGAGTGAAATTTAATGTGGGATTGTGAGCACGGTGCTTAATTTGAGCAAGTCCTGAAACGCAGGGCTTAAAATGCTGAGTAATCTAGGACACCCTAACAGAAAAGGTGGTTTTAAATGTGTAATTATTATAAATCACGGTGGGGAATAGGAATGATATCATTAGATAGTGGGGAGAGAAAAAAAGTTTGATAAAACTTTAGGTTTATATCGTGCATTCCTACTGAGGAGTACAGAAAAAATTATAAAAATGACCCAATATTATTTTGAATTTTTTTCATTATAACTTAATTTAAATAAGGATTAAATCAACATGGGGATAGTTTTGGGTCACTCTTCTTTGAAGTGCACAGTCACCTTTGTGATTTTCTGATTGTAATAGTCATATTCCTTATGCAACAACTAGTTTCATCTAAAGTGTTTTTGCTGTGAAATTAAAGCAAAAACCCAATAAATCTGAAATATTTCTTGCAATTCTGTGCATTTTCCAAAGCTTCTTTCCTCTCTCTTCAAATTAGGGCACAAAAAACCTCAATATGATAACAAAGCCAGCCCTTTAATCAATCCACTCATGCTTAAATTTTAACTGAGGGCATCATGGTTAACCTGTTTCCTTAAAATAATCTGCTCCCTCAGATTCTGAGAATGAACATGTATAAACAATGATGCACTGTGTTTGTATATTTTGACTCTTGCACTTGACTGAAATACTTTTGTCAGAACAGCGCCGTAAAAGTGAGCTACTTCAGTTACCGCACCTGTATGAAACCAGAACCAGCTGGGCTGATGTCCCAGGGCAAAGAAAAACAGCCAACAACAGGGGAGGTTTAACAGTCATGAATTTTAGATCAATTACTCAACCTGAATAACAGGCAGAGCTGCAACAAGTACAAGCGCATGTTCACGAGGGAGAGCGTTGAATCAACAATATGACCTAGAAAGCCCATCCTTTGACCTTCCACACCTCAACTCGCTTGCATAAGGCCTTAAGTGAGATCATGCTAATTTCAGAGGAGGTAGCTACTGTATATAAACACACGTTATATTAATCGTTATTGATATGGATATTTTGCTCTCAGAAAACTGCGTACCATATTCATCTGTTGGTTTTCCCTGAACTACACTGTCGTGACAGCTGAAGCATTTCCATGAAGATACTACGCAAGAAAACTTGCTAAGGCAGCCATTCACCCAGCGGCCTGTCGAGTTTTTGAGTTTAAAAAAATGTTTATAGCTGACAGGAAATTTGAAAGTATCACTTGATAATTATGAGTCATTGGAAGATTAATTTCTGAACACCAACTATAAAGTTGTTTTCATGCAAACATTAAAACGAAACTTAAATAAATAAGCAATGCTATGACTGGTGGGGGCACACGTAAGGCCTGGTGGCCCGCCAGGCTTATGAAACACTGCCATAAGTCAATTATTTTTTTTTTAATAAAAATGGTCATGCACCCACATAGGAGTCCCATAAACTTTATTTTATTTTGAAAAGACCCAATACAAAGTGCACATTTTAACATAATAGCTAGCTACTGCATAAATATGCCCATTTTTTACTTTTCATTAAGCGTATAAGCACACGTTCAATACTAATTTTTTTTATGTTGTCACTAGAACCTTTTGTCCTGGTTTGTTAGGATTTTCACTAGATTAAAAGTATCAGTATTGTTATACTTTGTTTCATTTTAGTTTTTTTTTTTTTTTTTTTTACACTTTATGTCTTAAATCAAGGTGTTCAACTCTTGTCGAGCAGGTACAAGTAATCAAACAGACCCTATCAGATAAAAATGCTAAATATCTCCTTCAAAGCCTGACAACTCTGTAAGAAAGCCTTAGTCAAAGTCTTCATCACGTCCCACAAGTGTCAGCATAGACTGACCTACAGTGTGCCAACAGTGGAAGCGTAGGCTGGGCAATTCAAAAGGAATATTTACCTCTCTGAAATTATCACAAAAATATCTTACACTAGCTGAAGAGGACAATGAATGCATTTATTCTATATACATTATCATTTAAAGTTGAAGAAGATACAAGTTTAAGCCTAACTTAGTTAATTAAACACCATTTAATAGAAAAGGTCTTACTATCCACCCTAAACAGGCATTTTGTTACACTTCAAATAAAAAGAGAGGAGTGTTTGATAGGTGATCAGTTGCTGCACAAAGAAACATCAAAGTACAAAATAACAGAAAGAAACATCTCCCTCCCCAGGACACTGAACAGAGGCATTTATGATAAACATCTAAAGAAGTGTTAGAACACCGAAGGGGCCTAATTACTCCATTATGAAGTTCTTCAAAGGCGCTTGATGTTTAAGCCAAACCTCGGGGGCCTGTATAAGCATGAAATTCTTACCTTTTCACATAATAAAGCAGAGTTAACATTCTGCTTTCCCTCGAGGAAACTGTCAAATGAAGGCACTGCCAGCCTTCAGACCTCCCGACATCTTAAGACAACTCGATCTAATACCGGTATTTCTTAAAGAAAAAACAAATCATCGCTGGGTTTTCCTAAATGCTTAGCTTGCATTTTGACCTAGTTTCAGCACGTTTGTTATTCTCTTCATCGCGGCCTCCTTTTTCTACCTTCGTCACTCATTCGTTCCTTTTGCTTAACAGACAGGAAAACTATTTGTTCTTTCACTTGAGCAACACAGAGCAAACAAGGAAAGGTAAAAGTCTACTTATTTGCAGAATAGCACCAGACACCACCTGGACATAAAGACAATGGTCATCCTGTGGAAAGATTCAGTAAAAATACATTTGACAAACAGATTTCTCCCAAGGGAGATTGATAAAATTCTTTGACTTGACTTTGACTTGCATAGAGAAACAACCACTCAAAGCCAGGAGTAGGATCTGAATGCTGTCAATCATGCCAGTGTGCGTGCCAAAACCCCCCAATTCTCTGCTCTGATGCAGTTTCTCCACTTCTGCAGAGCCCATCATAAATGCTAAGGACAGTTAGCATGGTTACCATAGATGACCTTTTGCCACCATTAGCATACTTAGCATCTTGTTCATGTTGTTTGACAGCGCCAAGACCCTCCTCCTGGCTCTGATTGGTTGACAGCGAGTGATGCGTTACTTCATACGGCAAAAGCAGCACAAGGAGGAGGAAGAGATTGCTCTATTCAGATCATCTGTCTCATATTATGCAGTCACAATATGGTGACGGTTTTAACAAATATGTAAAAGATATTTTTAATAAAAGCTACATCCTGCAAATTTTACAACCAACACTGTCATTTAAAATCTGCATTTGGTATTCGACTAATATTTCAATAGGTCTGATATTGTGAAACAGTGAAGTGACAAACATGCAAAAAAATAAAAAATAAACACTTCTTCACAGCACCGTATGCTACAACTCTAAATCCTGGGTGACCCAACTTGAAGACAAACTCAAGTAGTGGCGTAAAATGTGGTGAACTCAACCATGCTCCCACAGGTTACACTTGCAGTCAAGACAGATAAACAGTTGCGGTGTCACCAGAGAATATTGTTGGGGTAAAACAAACAGTGATTTGCTGACCAGCTAATACAACCAGCACCTGTTTTTCTAGTGAGGCCACATTAACTTTGAATTTATTACTGCATTTATAAAACTTTGAAGACAGGAAAAGGCGTTAAAAGATTTTTCAACAATTCAAAGAATTTTGCACCACCAAGGAATATCAGTTGCAGAGTGCAGGTTGGAACGGTGACATGTCAGCAGGGTAATTACTGTCTTCAGCAAGATAATGATCCAAAACATATGTTCAAGCCAAGACAGAAATGGTTGAGACACAAAAAGAGGAACCAGGATCTTGGACGACCTAGAGATTATGCACACAGAAATAGCCAGATACCCCTGTTCGTATGCTCCAACTTTGTAAAACCTTATGAGAGATGGATCAGAGCCGGTCTATTGGCAAAGGGAGGCTGCATAAAGTGTCAACAGGGGAATCAATAAATGTGCCGTTGTGCATTTTAAGTAAATTAGACTGTTCCCTAGTGAAAGAGAAGAACACAAAGGTTGCATTTATATCTGCCTCTCAAAGGATATGCAGCCATTTCAATTTTCACTCTACTAAAAAGTACAGCCTGGCACAACATATTTCTATCAAAACTATAGAAACGTGGGGACTAAAATAAAAGCAATAAAAGCCTCTAACCTAAATGCGGGAATAAAATGCCTTGCCGTCCTGTGCTCCAACCCTGTTTGCTGTCATTTTGCACCTCTTTGTTGTGGCGCGTGTTGTGGCAGCAGCGCCATTAACACGTAGCAGACAGCTGACTGGTTTGTCAGAAGTGTGGCAAAAAGGCTGAGCTGAGAATTTGTACCAGCATGCAAAATGAGAGTCAGATAAAATAAAGAAAAGGATGCAGTGACGGTTTGTATCCAAGAGACATGCTGGTAAATGATTAAAATTGAAATCTCCAGAGTAACTAAATACAAACCCCAGAGTGAAATTTTTCCTTACAGTAGAGAAATAAAGGACTCATGTTTTGGACTGAGAAAAACTCATGTTCAACATGGATTGCACTGGACTTGGCTTCTTGCAGATATATCTAGAACAGGGCTGCAACTAAATTATTTTTGTAATCAAATATTCTATCAATTATTCTGACAATCGGATAAAAAAAATTGGCACATTGTGCGGTGTTTTCATTTAATCATAAACGTTTTTTTTAGGCATTAGAAATATATTAAAACATGCAAATAAACCAACTAGCAATCCACTTTTTAACTAATAAAATAAACATCTTGTTGCCAAAAAGGGAAATCACATTTAGTGAATTAGAATTGGGTGAAGCTAAAACTATACCACTTGAATAGTTTTGGGTAAAACATATTTGTAGAGTTTTGGTTTAATTACAGTTTTTTTTTTTCAGCAAATTGCCTTTTTTGAGTCTGTCTACTCCAGTCAATTATTAATGAATGACTTAATTAGTGGACTTATTTTAGTAATTGATTCATCATGATTAATTGGTTCAGGGCAAATCTAGACAGCCATTAGAGGCAGGTATCAAAGATTAAAACATGCATGTGCAATATTAGCATAAAAAACCCTTTTACATCTCATGAGAATTTTTGTCACTAGATTAAACGGCTCTATTCAATTATTTCCATCAGTTTGCTTGACATTATTTTCCAATGTTAAAGTGTTTTTGTCCAGTCTGCAGTCGTTTGCATCTTTTGACAGGAGCTGGAATGAAAGAAGAGCAAGGTATTCCTGTTTGACAAGGACAGGCGTGACGGCAGATATATCAGTCACAAACAACCAGTGGCCTTGTTCTGTGTCGAACTGTGAAGAACCTCGAGTCAAAGGGCAGGATTCAGCAGAAAGCAAACAGACACATGCTCACTACTTTAATTTAGAGGACAAACAAAGATGCATGAGCTGTTTGGTTAGTTAAATAAGTCTAATAGAAGAAAGGTGCCAACAGGAGGACCGGCTCTGCTGATATCAACAGGTGCTTTTGTTCCTCAAACATTAGCAGACATTCATTTGCGAGAGAAACATTTCGTTTCAAGCGTGGAGGTAATTTATCAACAGCTTGTTACAATATGTTGCAGAAGTTGAGTTAGGAATTATTTATTTTAAGCAGTGCAAATGTTAATGGTCATCACTTCCTTCATGCGTTCATGGATTAGCCAGTCGATCTGCAGACATTACGATGCTTCCATCTTTTGAGCATCAAAGATGCTAATGACAATAGCAGTCGGGTAGCATGAGGTTCTCACATTGTGTCAACCTCGAGTAGAAATGGCATATTATGATTCATATGCTCTTATTTAAAACAGAAAAGCGGCAAATATCCCTCCCGTAGCATAGGAGCTATAATTATGTTATAAATTACATTGATTTGCAGTGAACCCCTCCTACTCACTTTTCATTATTGTAGATTTTACTGTGGACTGTCACAAGAGAAACAAAATAGCCTGTTTTTGATTTTTATCTTAAATGTAACAAATAAATGAAGTGTTGATAGAAGACAGGCTGCTGTTTGGCATCTGAAAATCAGCTAAAATTGCTGGTGATTGACTCTACCTCCAAAATTAGAAATAAGGAAGAGCGTAGATGATGGCTTCTCATAACGTTTAATACTTAGTACTATTCCTATTAATAAAGACAAATGGTGCCAAACAGCTTTACTGGCATTTACCTTAATAAAATGGTGGGTGACCATCTTTCATCGTCAATGTTTTTTGCAAACCGAAATATTTCTTAGCAGCTAAATCAGATTTTTTAATGAACTTCCAAACACTTTAGTTGCCATCTTTCAGCCAGATGCCCAGCATCAAGTGGAGGGACGCTGTGTTGCTTCAAGCTGCGTGATACCAAATCATATTTAAGCAACTTTAGACCATCTGGTATGATGGGTAATTTTGGTGGCTCTGAAATGTATAATTAATACATTTTCAATTCAGCGTCTCACTCTGAATTGAAAGAAGTTCTAAATCTGGTTCAGATATTTATTTTTTCCTTTTCCTGATATTTATTTATTTTGAAACACATTAAAGGGGTATGTTTCACAAAAAAGGAACAACTAATCTAAAACCAAACGTAGAAAAAAAAAATCTCTAATAAAAATCAACAAGAATGTAAATTTGTAATTACAACCCTTTCATTATAAACTAAGAGAAGTGATCTTTGGGGAAAACAAATTACAAATCAAAATTTAAAAGCTTGGATGTTAAAACACTGTCATACATTATTGTAAGAGTGTTTATCAAACATATTGTGTTTTGCTTTGACAACTGAAACAAAAACAACTTTAAATTTTGTAATTGTATGTTACAGCTTGGCATTCTCAATCATCTTTGTAGTTTTTGCACATATTCTACATGGGAATAGTTCCTCTTGTATTTGTAGACATGCTTCACTCTGGAATACATAAAATTCATGAGTGAAAAGTCGAATTTTTGCTGGCACGGCATGGTATGTAGGCAGGATGTCGGCCCGAGAGCTTTAATGCTTGTAAAATAATCAGCCGTCAATGTGAAAGCTCTGCTTCGATTGCAAATCACGAGACTTAATCGAGATCAAACACAAACTTTGTGCTATAAATATTTTTGCATTTTCAAATGGAAACATTGCGGTTAAGGCCTTTATGGTTTGAGCTAGAAAAAACTTGGGAAGAGAAGTGGAAAAGGACGGGGAACTATACAGCGAAGGGAATTCCAGGAATCTCAGGATGTGATGCAGTATTTGCCCGGGCCTGGGGAACAAACAACCCTCAGGTCCTGACTGAAGAAAAAAAACACAACAAGAAACCTCTAGAATATAAAGCAACTCAGAAAAAAACATAAACGCACATATTTCACCTTTTTAGGGAGCAAATAATGGTGCTGTTTGTTAGTCTTCACCCCTCTTACACCCACATGTTATGCTTATGGACAACACAAACCCTGACAACAAGGTAGGAAACAAGAGGACCAAGAGGGCATGGAAATTCAACACCCCAGCTGCTTCCTTCTCCTCCCCTGAGATGCTAAACCAAGCGTTTATTTTAAATGGCTTACTCCATTCAGAAACTCCTTTTATGGCTCAAATAAAGTCAGATATCTGCTTTTCATCAGCTTCTTCATTCCAATCTAATTCTTGAACCAAAATTTGCAGCAGAAACTCGGTGTGTGGATGAAACTAAAGTCTGTTTTTCACTCATATGTTTGTGAACGACCTTTTAGGGAAGGGAGCCAACGTGCTAAAGCCTACTGACACCACAGAAGATTTCAGAGAGTTTAAATAAAACTAATGATACAGGCCTTAACTTTATCTTTGAATGATTTGACTTAAACCAAAAACAAAAAGATTTGGAATCATTAAAAAAAAAAAAACCCTCTTCTTTAAACATTTAACTTGAGTGGATAACTGTAGCAGCTATTTCTAAGCAGGTCAATGTAATTCTTCTGAAGTTACAGAGCAAACCCATCTGTGATAAAAGCAGGACGTCCTCTAGATGTAAAACATAAAGCCAGAGTAATAAAGATTGGTAAAACTCGGCAAAAGTCAAGTCTGTTGGTGACAACCCGATCAAAACGCATCACATTAGCTGGAGATGTATACAAAAGAAAAGCTAGTTAAACCTTATCAAAAACTAGCATAGCTAGGCAGCCTTTAAAAGAGCCTTAACAGATGAAGAAAACATTTCATTTGGTAAATTACTTACACTTAGTCATGTTTGTAACATATTGGTATGACAAGTAAAACCAGGCTGATATTACCAAGCGTTGTTCATTTACGTGTTGTAGTTGTTTGTGTGCATGCTGCAGGCTGGGTTTCACCGTTATGTGTTTGGACATGTGACAGTGATGCAGACAGGATGGGGGGTTTGTTTCCTGAAGCAGAGACGTTATGCCAGAAGTGTGGTTGCTTTTTTCAGTGAAGTTGTTATTAAAATATTGGCACTTAGCCGTAACAGGTTATCAGCCATCAAAGGAGTATTAATTTTGGAAGTTGATAGCTGCCCTAATTTTCCTATTGGTGCAACCCTATTAGAGTGTAATGATTAATTAGAAATAGAGAATTTATTCCTTTAATCTGAGCTAATGTCCCCTCCATTCCTGTGTAAACATACAAAGACAACATTAAAGTCATTTTCCAGTTATTAGCAGTAACTGGTTGCTAAAAAGACTAATATTGTCTGCGTTAGCTACGTAAACTTTGTGAGACAGCTGCAAATTATGACAAAGTGCACAGGGTTTTCTCAGACACATGGCTCAAATAAAGTCAGAGTCACCATAAAGGCAAGGACTCAAATATGTAGGAAAGTCCAGATCTGATGTACAAATTAATCCATTTTCAAGACTCCCTTACTAACCTCAAACTTAGACAGTAGATCAAAAACAGGTATCAAGTGTTGTGTCAGCACAAATCCTGTTGATTCTGCTTTTTATTTTTATAACAACTTTTTAAATGTGAGAGTTTTTTCCACATGCACAAATTTGAAAAGCTTTATTGCAGGCCAATCGCATCTAATTGACCAAACAAGTCTTGTTTTTATCTAACAATCTAAGTGTTTGGAGTGAATGAAAGAGGGAAGCTCCTGCTTCGTTCTGTCTGTCATTCGACCTACTTTGCTCACCCTCCTCTGACAATTGTTGAGGTGCAATGAGAGCAGCTGAAACACTAGTCTTTCAATTTCACAACAAGAAAGTAAAAAAACTTTCAGGCAGAACAACTCTCCCTGTGACTTTTGCTACAATTAACAGGACAGCACTGAAATATGATATGAGCTGAGTCATTTTCCAAGTCGCATCAAAACAAGAGAGGAGACGTACGCGGGCCTTAGCCAAAAAAGCAGACTGACAGATAGGAAAACATCTATAGCACGAGCAAGTAACGTCGCTTATTAAAACTTTTGCTGCATGTCTCCAGAGACAAATGGTCCTGTGGAAAAACTACTAGAACTGTAGTTTTGGACAGGTGATGGCCAAGTACCTAAAATAGGAAATAATCGCAGCAGTAGTGTAGATCATGTGATACAGGGATGTAGAGGGGAAATTTATAGCAGCACTTTATATTAAATGGAGTATATTTTAATGATGTCTTGGACAGGGATTTTGTAAAATGCATGTTCGTAAATGACTGGAACTGGCACTGGGTAAAAAAAGAAAAGAAAAAAATCCTGGTCTACAAATTCCTACAGAAATGTTCAGTTCACTTCACGACAAAAAAAGGCAGCAAATTTTCACATTTAAGAAGTTAGAAACATCCCATGTTTAACACATTGAAAAACGATCAAAATGGCCCTGAATGAAATCTTGTCAACTTTTACTATTCAGACAGATTTCCCCATGAGCTTAGTAGAACTTTTATTGTATTTACATGATATTTTCTAAACTTTATAGACTTCCCATTCAGTAAAAAGTGCAAGCAAAGCACTTTGCGACCATCAGGTGACTCTCTGCCTCCATATCAACACTCAGCCGGGAAGAACTTTGGAACTTAAACCAGCTACAAGATAAAGGTGTTTGATGAAATATCCAGCGCTGCGGTTCAGTGTGTGAGACATTTGCCTTGTTTTGCACAAGGCCAGAAAAACCTGCTAAGGGATAAACTTTGCACCAACACACTCAGGAAACTGGCATTTTCATTTAAAACTTAGCTGGCCACGTGATTTGGACTGAACCTTCAAAAGCAGCAGGGTTATTTACATGTTTCCAACATGCTAAAGTACTTCACTGCGGCAGAATCCACAGTCAGAAGCAGCTGCGTGTGATTTGATGAATGAATGAGAACTTATCTGTTTTTCTCAGCGGCTGTTTGATCATTTCAAACCGAATACCGACTGGGTTTTCTAGATGATGGGAGGTCACAAACGCACTGCAATCGTGAGGTCAGCGGTGTGCTTGACACCGCATGCGATCGTCTTGAACCTGCCAAATGTGTAACTATGCCAACGGCAGTCACATTACTGTGAGCAAACAACAGTTTTCACATTAGGCCTGCGAAGGCTGTTTAGTAAATGGTGTCCTTTGTTGACACCAGATGAAGGAACGTGTGAGTCACACACAAATTTCCAGCTTGGCCACTGCAAAGCTACTGTTAAAGCAAAGCCTGTCCTGCTCCCTGTGTAAGGAACCAGCGTCCCAAATATAAACAAAAACAAGTAAACAAAAGCATGTTCAGCTTTAGGTAAAGACAAAATGTACAAATAGACTGGAAAAAAAGTCTCTCTGATAAATAAATACTCAGATCCTACACATAAAATAAGCAATTCCCTCCAAAAACCTTTCACGAAGATCTGCTTCATTGTGACGCCACACACTGGGTTCCCTATGTGTCTAAGTCAAGGCAGTGCCACATCCTCAGTTTTCCAAAGTGTGCAGTCGCTGAACAAACAGGAACCTACTGTGGTAAAATGGCACACCTCAAGGAGTGGAGGGATTCGCTCACAGCGCTCACTGCTGTGAGCCGCCATACTTGGATATGGAGTTATGCTTTGGCTATTCTGAGTGCAGCAAAGCCAGAAAACCTATTATGTTCTTTATCTATTAGAAGTTGCTTAAAGTAGGGGTGGGGGTTTGGGTGCTACCTGAGGATTAAAGCAGCAGCAGCTTTGGCGAAAGACACAAAGGAGGAATTCTCTTTAAGACCAACACACTAACACACCTCTTTGGGATGAATGACTACATTGATCGAGCCGTCAAAATTTTAACGGACAACGTATGCGAAGGGACGTTTTAAGCTAGTGCTGCGTGATAGTAGGGTGACAATAATATTGATTAGAATTACAACTAAAGATTATTTTAGCAATTGTTTTGATTATCAATCGGTTAAAAAAAAAAAAAAATTGCGCATTCCGTTGATTTTTTTTTATTCAACCAATTAAAAGATGAAAATACTGACATTTCTTTTTATTAAGAAAAACATGTTATTGCCTAAAATGTATAGAAAGCCCTCATGTAGTTTGATCTTTTGTAGTAAAGGTTGCATCGGCAGCTAAAAAAATGCCTTCTACTAATCTGCTGATATTTTTGTTTTGGATCAATACTTGGATAATAATTATGACTCCTGTTGTTTTCAGCAAATGGCCTTTTTTAGACTCTGTATAGTCCAGTTAAGAAGTAGTTAATCACTTCAATAATTGATTGATCATGACTCATTTGATTTCAGTCCTAATACTGTTCGTGAATAAATCTTTCTTTTATACCACCAATCTCCCCAACAGCACACCTACCTAATCTTACTAATAGTACTTAAATTAACATAACCAAATCTTTGTTGCTATGCGGATGATTGTGGTTCCATGCGCTGGATGGATCCGTTTTGAACTGGATCTTTCTAGCTGAGATTCCCAGAGTACAGTCATAAAACCTTTAAGTGGAAATCTGTAATGTAAGCTAATCTAATTTTTTATATATATGTATCTATAAAAAAAAAACAAAAAAGAAACTGTGATTTTCATTCCTGCTAAAATAAAACCTCCTGATTATTGTAGTTTGCTGCAATGTAGGTCAGTTTATAAGCTAAGCACCTCTTAGCTAACAAACTGTACCTCTGAAACTTTGCCATTCTAAATAGAGTGCTTCCTTAAGTTTTCACAATAGAACTCTGAATGTTTTTCTACAACTGGAAATATTTCCAAACAACCAACTTTGTTTTTTTTCTTTTGTGAAGGACAAAGAGTAGCGTGTTCTCTCAGCCTGCTGATTGGCAGTGTGCAGCAAAGAGCACTATTCGACTGGATAAAGACACCAGCTACATTGGTAGCTGGTTTTTTTTATTTTTAATTTGAGTGGTTTTCAAATCCGAACTTAAAATCCTTGGCATATGTTGATATGAAATTGCCAATGCCTAAAAGAAATAATGGCTAAGTACACTGCAGCTAGATCATAATTTAAAAATGCTACAAATGCATCAATTGATCAGCTCAAAATTGAAATAGAGAAAATGTTATCTTAAAAGTCCCCAGAAGAAAATAGGCATGAGTCAGGAAAAAGACAGAGTGGTGCATCTGTGGTTAAGTCCCTGGTGAACCGACACGTCTCAAATGGCAGTACAGTAAATAGAAAAGTTCATTTACACATACAGACATGCAGAAAATGACAAGTACTACCATGTCTCCAGGGGTCCTTCGGCTCCACCGCTCCAGAAACAATGTCGTCGTCTGAAGGAAATGTCACCCTTTTTCCGCTCTGTTTGTGTTTCTCTTCCCCCTCCTCCACCAAGGGATACAGTCCCGCTAGATCAGCGGCAGACGCCTCGGTGCTGCACGTCTGGATTGCATTTGCCTGGCCTTCTGCTGTCCTGCTGGCTGGGACGTCCTGAGGACTGGACTTGGAGTTCAAAGCGTTGTCTGAGATCGACGTGGCGTTCGCAGACTCTGCCTCCAGCACCCCGCTCTCGTCCAGACTCAGATCCACCCCGATGTCCATGTCCACGCCATCGTCCCCTGCCTCCACAACAGCTTGTGCAGAGTTGCTGTCCCTGTCCTCCTTCATGTTCGCCTCCTCCACCTCCTCCTCTATAACAATCTTGTGCTGCTCATCGTTGGATGAGATCAAGTCAGTGGGATTATCTACAGCAGGGGTGTCCTGGGCACAGCTCCTTTTATTTCCATTGACTTCATCAATTTCCAGTGTGTCTTGGTTGTCCTCCTCAGCTGTCTGGAGATTGTCAGTGAGCTGAGGCATAAGGTAGGTCTCAGAGGCCTCTGTGGGAACACTGGTTTGTTTCTCTAAGCCACTGTCTGTCATCAGTTCAGAAATACGAGGGGTGACCGCTTCTGTGTTGTTGGTAGTGTTGTGATCATCGTCCACGTTGGCCTTTGTCTTGACATTACGCACATCTAGACGCTGCTCTTCGAAATTCATGTTTACATTTCAGCTCGCGAGCTGTTGCACACCGTGTGGTCAGCAGGTAAGACGACGGCGACCACCTGGAACAGACGAGCTCCTCTCTCTAACTTTAAAGCTGACGACTTCCCGCTTTGGTCATTCAAGTGTGTGAGGAACATCTACCCGTGTCTGCCTGTATTTTGTCTTCGATGTGAAAACAACATACTTCAACAAACAGCCGTCAAACGTTGTCACGAGCCGACTAAATAAAGTGCAATTTTGTTGAAATGTCATTGAACAAGAAGTCGTTCGTTTCCGTGCAAAACTGTTGTCTGCACTTGTTCATAAACCGAACTGCAAAGCCTAATAACTGTGAACGCGCAGGTAAGGTAAGCGTTGTATTCCCGGCAGTCCGAGCTTATTGCTTCGTTTAGGGGGCGAATAATGTCTCCCTGGTCGTCAGCATATTACCAGCCGGAACAAACAGGGCCAGGCCAATCCACTAAAACGAACAGGTCGCTCGGGGAGCTTAAGGAGCCAAGTCATCAGCGTGAATTAAAGCGAGCTAACGCGTTGCTAGCTTGCTAAAGTTGTTGTCCAACAATGAGGTCCAGGCCCGAGTCGGGTAGCATGCCTGCTTCTTTACACCGACCCAACAGTTTCTCCAAGCTCATTCTTCCGCGACAAGAAGATGAAATATATTCCCTCCGTAGGTCTCGCGCTCACCCTCTGTCGTGGCGCAACTCTCTGTGCTCGCATCACAACCCTCAGCCAGCGGCGGCGGAAAAAAAAAAACAGGCGTCGCACTCCGAGCAATGAACATGCCTCGGTGGCTAAAGCTCAGCGCTCAGGAAACGCACCGGGACAGCCGGTTGCTCACGGTCGGAAGACTATGGCTACGATATTCCCACCATTTAGCTCTCGGCTGTGTCTCCGGCTCCGGGAGGAGTCAGCTGAGCCTGTTTTTTTTTTTTTTTTTTTTTTTTTGTTCTCCTCCGCTAGCCTGTTGAAGTCCAACAACTGTTTGTTGTGCACTCGTCATACGTCAGCACGTAGCCGCACGTACACAAGGCACGTTGAGCTAACGCACCTGTATGGCATGCAGTTGTGTCACATAATAATCAACGTTCTTCACAGGAAAATGAAGGACAAAAATGTAATAAATACACTTTAAAAAATAAACCCAGTCAAAGAATAAATGTATAATTTTAGTAATACGTTAAAAAAAGAAACATTGAAGTACAAAAAAGGAGAGCTGTTTGGGTTGATTATGTGGTTAGATCACTGTTGCAAAACATCTGTGACGTTTAATGATCTGCAAGTTGCTCTTCTCCTTCAAAATGAAAATTTGACTTTAGAAATCTTCCAAGGAATATATACTTCGTTACCTAGATGAGGGATGAACTGATGCAGCCAATATTTTTTATTATTTATTCCAATAATTCAGTTAAAACGTTAATCAAATTCGTAGGTCTTCATATTACTTGGTACCCTCGAAGTACAACTCAGTTGGAAAAAGGTTTGTGAGCTCAGAAATAGATGAGTTAAAAGTCCAGAATAGTGAGAAGCTTTGACATACACAATGGTGGGTATATAAATAAGACAACAGCAAACATGTTGATGCAGTGTGGCAATTAAATGTGGCATCGTTTTATCACGACACTTTTCTTAATCCAGTCAAGATTGTTTCATTTCTATCAATTGCTTGCCAGAGATTTTTCTCTTGCTGCATCTAACGGTCCCTAGAAGAAGTCTCACACAGCGAGGCGGTGCAATTTCTTTTTCAGCAATGACTGAATCACTCTAAAGCTAGGACTCCCCTGCATGTCCTTGTAGGCAGTATAGGACCTCTGAGGATATGAGCAAAGGTTTAGGTAATTTTGTCAGGGGGAAGTGCAGGTCCCAAGTCCTTCTGGAAAATGAAATGAGGATTCCCATAAAGCTCATGAGAGCATGAAGTGCTGAAAATTACAAATGGTGCTCTGCCATGACTCTTGCACCGACACCAGCAAGAGTCATGGCAGTTTAAAGTAGATCGTGGAAAGATCATATTAGACCAGAAGCAGCCCCACTGTTCCTTACTTTGGGACACCGAGTGCCAAATGAAACGCACAATAGCCTTCCACCCAAATTTAACCACTGAGCATTCTGTAGCTCAAACCTTTGCGCTCTGCAGTGCTTAATGCAACTCCAGACTTCATAAGCAGTCTGTGGCCTCGTCAACTTTTCACAAGGTTAGCTGCAGCACCGTTCAACAGGCACATCGCCTCTCATGCGTGGAGGGTGTATGAACTCAAGCCGATCATGCCCACACATTAAGAATCCTTCAAATTTCTGAACAGCTCACTGTGGTCTGGATTATATTAGAGCGCATGTGTAACTAGCTTGAGTCATTTCTTAGTTCTGGCTTAATAGCGCTTCAAACTGAAGTTTAATACAGGTTAAGCTTTAATAAGTTCAAGTATAAAGTTTAAGAGCATTACAAATTTGATTTAAAATAAACTTCCTGTCTGCCACAATTAAGATTCTTGAGAATGGACGTCTTTGGCAGATGCATCTTCCCTTGGACCTGAGGTCTTCTTCGGTAGGAGGGCTGCATGAATGTTTGGCACCACCCCACCGTCTGAGATGGTGACCCCTGCCAGTAGGTTCTTGAGCTCCTCGTCGTTCTTCACAGCCAGCAAGATGTGGCGCGGCGCAATGCGCTGCTTCTTGTTGTCACGGCTGGCGTTTCCTGCCAGCTCCAGGATTTCGGCGCAGAGATACTCCAGGACGGCCGAGAGGTACACAGCAGAGCCGACGCCAATCCTCGCTGCGTAGTTGCCGTTTCTGAGCAGCCTTTGAATGCGGCCCACTGGGAAAGTGAGTCCTGCTCTGGAGGAACGGGACACCGCAGATTTTGCCTCGAATGGAGCTTTCTTTCCTCGGCCAGACATCGTTGGGCTGGATTCAAAGAAACACAGAACAAGCCTCAGAAACACCTTGAACTGATTCTTAAACAACTTCAAAATGCTATTAAGCCAGTCACTCATAACCAACTCACTCACTCAGCAGGAACACTTCAACAGGAGATCTCAACCACAGACTGAACCCAGAAAGCAGCTTTTATCTCAACCATGTTAATGAGTTGATTGTTGACACCTGAAGACATTGAGCCGCCTGAGCAAACCAATTGATTTAAAAAAATCTATTGAAACTGACAGAACCTGAATTCATAAAAGCTACACATTCTTACCAATAGTGTAAACAGAAACCGTATGTAACTCAGGTGATGCAAATGAGATGCTGGGATGTTTCACATTTATGTTATTTAGTTTTAGTACTTTCATTGTTTTTAGTGTTCTCTGAAATGCATCTTAACTCAGGACATAAATTAAGCAAAACTGTGTTACGCTGATTAGTTTTTGTTGTTGGCACAATAAAAACTAATGGGGGTCACAGTTTAAGGAAAACATATTGATGGAGAGGGCAGCAGAGCTAAGCATGTGAGCTGTACCCCAAAAAAAAAAAAAAAATACAAAATCGTCTCTGCTGGAGCCAAATAACTTTTGGTGGAGGCAGTTTGATGCTGTGAAACGGCAACTCCATGATTGAAAAACTAAAGATTGTTATTATAAGAGAAAGTTTCAGGCCAGACTGATGTAATCCTGCTGTTATGCAGCCAGTGGCCAGCCCATTTACGAACCAGATTTCACCCTGCAAGATGTCATTGACCCTCATCAGAGGCCAACTCCAGAATTTGGGGATGGAGAGGGTGGAAAGGCGTCCTAGTAGTCCTGACTTTGACCCCTGTGAGCACTTGTTGCATCAGTTTTGGCTTGCCGTTGTTCCAGAATGACCAACACAACCGCATGCAACAACTGCAACTGCAGGAATGAGATGCCATCTGACTGCAATTAATAAATCGCTAAGTTAATAAATTGTTAACTTGCCACTTGGATCTTCAAACTTCTATCATTGTTGACTCAAACAAACATCACAAAGCAATCTGTTGCAGAGTAAGCTGTTTGGACCTGTTGACTTTTACATCTGCCATCAGGTCGATTACAGAGTGATGCAAATAAGAGAACCAACTGTAGATGGCAGCATTGAACCACATATTTACCAGAGTCCTCTCTCTTTCATGTTTTATTCTGTTCTATTTGTCTTGCTTAAAGATTGATCGCTTATAAATTTACACTCATTGATGTCATGAGCCTGGACCTTGGGTCTGCTGTGTCTGAGTATGTGATGTACTTACTGATCAGCTGTTTGCTGCAAAGATGAGTCATCTGCTGCGCAGCGTAGTACACAGACTAATTCAATAAATTTGACATTATGGAAAAGTTAATTTACTCCCGCAACACAATTCGCAAAGTGAAGCACATGACATAGATTAATTAAACACAGACTGATGTTTTAAGTCTTTTTTTTTTAAATATATTTTAGTTACGATGATTTTCAGCTTACATCCAGCAAAACCACGACATTTGAGATTAGACCATTGCATCACGCCAATAAAACATCTCACAAATATGAGCTTAATAAAAAGTATGTTTAATATCTACTTAAAGGCTGTTATTTTCAAAAGGTGTTCATAATCTGAAAAAAAAAAAAAAAACCCTCATTGGAATCCAGAAGTATTTGTTTAGGGTTGCTCTAGGTACTGTTTTAAAAATAATCCTCATATATAATCATATACTTCAATCTGAAGCTTCCTCAGACAATGTTGGTTTTAGTAGAGGCTCTTTATTAGTTTGACTTAATTAAAACAGTAAATTCAACTCAGCAAACGAGTCCAAAAAAGCAGATGAAAGGGTCCCGGCTTGTTTTTGTCGAGCTAATGTTCATGGAACATCTGCAGTTGATTTATTTTAACGGAGAAGAAACGTCACCAAGTTGCTCCGCTACCCACTGCAACTCTGGGGGAGCTGCACAGACATACAGCTCAGGTGGAAGAACATAAGCAGGACCGTTTTTATTCTTGATTTTGATATATTTTAAGAAAACTGTGCTGCACACGGACTGAATTCAAATCAGAAAACTATTAAGAAAGTTGTAAAAGATCCTTCTTTCAGCCACAAGCAATGTATGGGGCAAATCAAAAATGGAAAAAGGTATTCTTATCAGATAAGATCAAATCTGAACTCTTTGGACTAAACCCCAAAATGAGAAAGGTTCTAGGAGGAAGAAAACTAATGAAACACGTCACCCTCAACACACAATACCAACCGGAGCATCAGGCTATTAAAAAGTCGTTTATTTTGCAGTGACAGATCCGGGTAGATGGGAAAATGGATCCATCTAAATACAGTATAATCCTGGAAGAAAGGAAGCTGCCATAGATTTGAGACTGGGATTGGGTTTGACATCCCAGCTGAGCAATAATCCTAAACATATAGCCAGAGTGGCAATGGGAAGGTTCAGATCGAAGCACATTAGGAAGTCTAAAACTTAAACCACTTCAAGACATAAAAATGGATGTTCGTAGATGCTCTCCTTCCAGGGAGTAGCCTCATCGAGTTTTTCAACCATGAGGAAATTTGGCAGAACTATTTATCATTCTCTCTCCACTTCACAGTTATGCTCTACATTGTGTTAATTTGTCCCACAAAACACTTTGAAATGTCATTTGAAAATGTGAAGTAGAGCAAGGTAAAAAAAAAAAAAAGTAAATCAAGTTATTTTCCCAACTGTGCAACAGGGGCTCTTATTGAAGCAGATGCTTCATTTGTCTTCTGCGCTTCCAGTGGCCTGCAACAGAGAGACGGAGAGCAGAGAGCCTGAGACATTCTCAGTGTTTGCCTTCGCTTTAAAGTATGGCAAGGAGCCAATCACAAAGCAGCAGGAAGACAAATTAAGCAAAGACCTTCCCAGCAGGTCGTCCTTGGACAGTCTGAATGTGATTCTGTTTAACCTCTCAACATCCTCTTCACACGAGGAGGACGGGACGGGACGGGACTCACGAGCTGTCAGCTACCAGCGCAGATCAGCCTGACTTTCAACTATGAAACGGACATTGCCAGCACACACATTGAGCTGTTTCCTGACAAAATTTATTTGCACTCAGCTGAGGGACCAGACCTGTGAATTAGACTGCAAGCTGCAGTTTTTCATCGTGGCAGTCGCCATCGTTGAGGGAAACCATTTGTTTTCACACAGTTCTCCTGAGGATTTGTGTCTGGATAAAGCCTGAAGGCCTTCTGTATTTATTAGCAACAGTAGCTACTAACACTGAGGCCTACGTTCTGCTGCAGAGAGGAGACCGAAGATGAAAGCAAGAAGAGAGGAGGACAAGAATTGAGCCAATATTATCATTAAAGTCAGATACTGAAGGCAAAACCAGACACCTCGGCTTCTAGCTAAACCCCTTCGCTAAGGAAGCAATCGAGCCAAAACAAGCACCACTTCCTGACTGCTTAATTAAAACCGACTGCAGACTTTAAGTTTGAGATATTTAGGCTCGGTCGACCAAGCAGACTCTCTCTCATCCGCGGATGTGCTTTCTACGGACGTCTACAATGTAACGGGCTTCTCCGCAAACTCAGTTTAGCTCCATCAAGGGTCAACAATTGCTTCAGTGAGTGCAGACTACTCCATATTACAGCCCGCCTTTGTAGGTCTTTGAGTTACGACCAATTTTCTTGGGTAATATTACACAGAAAGTGACAACATCATGATGGAGATTCACCGTGGCTATTAACCTCGTTCAACAATGAATGACTCAGCCGCCTTTTAACACCCTTTTCTTCATAAAGTCTTAATTTACACCGATACCATTAACACACAAAGATATAAAAGTATTGGAGGGAAGAATTTATCAGGTCACTTTGACAACTTGAATTCTATATAAAAGTTATGATAAGTGGACTGTGGATTAAACTTTGATTGGATTCATTTATGTTTTGTCACTGATAACGGATGAAATTGTGGCACTTAGACGTTGAGAGCAAGAGGAAGATTTGTAAAGATTCTGCAACAGTAGGAAAGTTATTGTGTGACTGCATTTATTGTTCTTCTTGCAGATTTAAATGAGGGCCTGCAAGTTTTCAAATGCTGGCATTTCCTCGTGCAATGATTTTTTACTTTTTTTTTTTTTTTACAAGAAACACTACATTTTGAGGATTACTAACAAGTTGTTTTCCCACCAAAATTCGAGAGAAACAACCGAGTCCCTCCTAAAAGCGATCATGCCATGCAGTGCCTTGCAAAAATTGTCATTCACTTTGAGTTTTTCACATTTCATTTGGTTACGCCAACAAACTGCACTGTAATTTATTTGGATCTTACAAGAAAAGTCAACACAAAGAAGTGCATATTGTCAAGCAGGAAATACTTTCAGATATTTATTTTAAAAAATACATATATCTGAAAAGTCTGGCACGGATTTGTGTTCAGAACGCTTTAGTCTGATTTGGCCTCAGAGGTTTATTAGAGACGAGCACACAAACAAAAGATCAGCAGCATATAAGGCTCTTGTGTGTGTTGTATTTTAGTACACAGGGTCGGTCCTGGGTGAATAAATAAAATTTTAAATCAGAGTAATAGGAGGTAAAGTAACCTCCAACTTAACTTAGAAAACTTAAAGCAAACACAACTGATTGCAAAGGTTAGTGTAGAAATTGTTCGATTAACATGTCGACCAAAGATTTTGAACAAGTTCTCAAAGTCTTTCTGATTGTTTATCAATGTAAAAAAAAAAGATAAGGCAAATTTGAAACAGCATTCCTACACAATTTCAATCTGAAGATTTCTGATTTTCCAGATTTTTTCAAGGCGGCTCCCAGGTGATGGTCATGTCAAGGAACAAATATGACTCGCATGTTTCAATTTAATTCTTGGACCAACTTCAGATTTTTATAATCTGGCTTCCCCAGTAAAACCTTTATAATCTACAATGCTGTCCAAAAATAAAGCAACTCACCAGCCAGGAGCATGCCACAAAGATATGAGCTGAAAGCTTCAGCGAAGAAAGGATTTGTGGGGATGGATGGATTAGGTGTGAGGATAATGGGTCATCTGGGGAGACTTACTGGGGGGAGACTCAGGAAATGGATTTCCCAAGCCCACCTAGAACCCCCGCACACCCCAGTACCCCCGGGTGGAACCTGAACGAGGCGAGGAAACAGGGGCAAGAAAGAGGTTGATGGGATGAAGAGGAGAAAGAGAGATGTGGTGAGAATGAGTGAAGGGTCAGGGAAGGTGAAGGAAGGTGACGGGCTGTGAAGGATGGGTGAACTGGGTATGAGTAGACGACTTCTGGGTGACTGGAGGTTTGGTGGAGGCGCGGCCCCGCTCCTGCACCCAAACCTGGCTTAACATTAACGTCCTAAATCTTCATTCACGATGGGAAACAAAATGTCTGTAGCGTTCAGACGGAGTCAGCAACTTTGATCTACGATTCAAGCCAACTGCATGTTGATTTGACTGAACTCATGACAATAAAACTGGTGAAAAGTGTTACGGATGTGCCTCAAAGATCCTAGTGTTGTTATTTTTACACCCTCTAGTGGAAACAAACTATTGGGAAATATCAACTTGGATCTTGTCCCTGTTTATCCAGTGTTTCCATCATATTTTTTATCATTCTCAGGACTGAAGAAAGTTTCGATGGCTGCCACATATCCGCACCGGTTTAATAATTTAAAGCATTTAGTCCAAATCACAAGACGGGATAAGAGAGATGCACAATTAGTGCAGGACTTGACCTGGTTTTGACCAGGATCAGACATTCGGGGTTTTGCTAAAGAGAAACGCAGTCCCCTCAGATCTTCTGCCACGTCATTCGAGGAAGGAGGAAGGATGGAGGGCAAAAGATTTTCCATCATCCACCCAAACACCCATCTGTCCATCCCACCTGTGCTTTACTCCCATTCCTCCCTTCTTTTAATCCCTCCATCTGTTTTTCTCTCTTTCCTTTCTCCCACATTTTTCCTTTTTCAGCCATAACTTGTTTTGGCGGGATGTCACGATTTTTTTTTTTTTTTTCCATGTAATTCTCTTCCTGTCTAGATTTTCTCCTCCATGCACCCTTGGTACCTCATCACCCGACACACACACACACACACACACACACACACACATGCACACACAGCAAGAGGCATTTACACACTTCATTTCTTTAAATATTCATTTCCGTCTGTCTGTGAAGTGTTTAGTGGAGTTTCCTGTTCCCAGTCCTCCCACTTCCCTGAGAACCAGCATGTAGGAAGTGGCATTTCTGGCTGTGGTTCCCTCCCGTTCCTCTAACTGGTCACATTCCCACCTGGTGGAGGAAGAAGATGATAGGAGAGAGAGATCAAGGTCACGACCATCCAACAGCAGCTTCTCAAGTTTTATTGTCATCTGTAATGACAATATAATCTTCTTTACCAGGCAACTTATTTTAACCCCTAATGCCTCTTTAGTTTAGTCTTATTTTTTTGAAACCAACTATTGTCAGGTTTTTAATTAATTTAATTTGGTAATCAGTTACTAATATGCAGTGTCGATACTCTCAGGACAACATTGAGTTGCACAACTTTTAGTCATGTGAGAACGTTTTGGTTGAAATAGATCCGCACAAAGTTCTGCAGGACGGCTCCGTAGAATCACTTTATTTACAACAACCAGTCTGTCTCTGGTGTGTTTTTACCAGCTTTGCCCATCGAGAGACTTTTGCTTATTCATGTCTTCAAAATATCATAAACTCAGTCAGATACAATGAAAATCTCAGTTGAATTTAGTGATGGACTTTGACTGGACCATTTTTAACAAATCCAAACCACTCCATTGCAGTTCTGGTTGTATGTTTAGGGATCTTGTCATGCTGTAAGGTCATGTCTCCAACACATTCTTGGGTTTTGTGCAACTCGCAATAGGTTTTCTTACAGGATTGCATTGCAGTTACCTCCACTGATCAACCCCGAAAAGACTCTCTGTTATTGCTGAGAGCATGATTCTGCCACTACCGTGTGTCACCATGGAGGAGGGGAGAGTTTGGTCGGAGTTTAGGTGTTTGATGTGATGTGCAGTAGATATGGTTTATTCCATGCATTTTCTTGTAATTGATTATCTCTTTGATTATCTTTTTTATTCAAGTTTTAGTTTGTATGAGAGTTTGTATGAATTTGTATAAGCGCTTCTTGTTGTGAAGCACTTTGGGATTTGGGACTGAATTTATTGTGGCTGTCAGTTTTAGTTTTCATCATTCAAAGTGCTTTTTTGTGCCAAACAGCAACCTGGATCTCTTGCTTTGCTTCAACAAAGGCCTTTTTTCCTGCCTTATATATCTGCAGCTCCTTCAGATTTACCTCTGGCCTCTTTGATTAATGCGTTTCTGATGAACCTCTGAGGCCTTAAAGGAACCTGGGTTTATTTAATAGACGACATCTCAAGGTAATTAGTCACAAGATTTTATTGAGGAGCATCATAGTATGTATACGAACAAAACTCAATTTTCTTTCTGTCACAACTAGTTGAGTGCCTGTAAAAAATAACTCAACACTTCCTATATATTTATGCAATAACTTGATTTATGTTAGATTTTTATTTCATTGTCATTTTTTTGTAGAAATAAGTTTTCACTTTGACATTAAAAGATTTTTTTGTGATTTTTATGTAAAAAAAAAAAGTTACATTTTGTTGATCATGACTGCTTTGCGTGCTTGAATGGTTTTTATAGGCGCTGTACACGAAAGACGTTTGGGGTTCTGTGGAGTTTTTGTTGACATTCAGTGTCTTCCTGACAGTAGGGAGTGCTAAAATTTCTTTTGGGTAAAATTTGGGAATGTTTAAGGTTGTTTATCCATCATTTGCGCAGCTGCAGCATGTATACAGATGTGATTGACAGCGCTCAGATCCTCTTCCAGTACATTTCTGTTAATAGGAGAAGGCAGAAGAGCTCAATTGTTTTCCACATGTGATCTGTTTCGTGTTATACAGTTGCAACATGGTGACAGTTTTACAGGAATTATGTGTTTCATAAAAATGACATATTGTAGCTTTAAGTAGTACTCTGGAAAGTAAAATAAAAACGTTCATGTTGGGGATTTTTGATATGATTTTTGACTTTCTTCATATTCTTGCCATCTCTTCCGTTGTTTATGTTGTCATAATGGATGCACTCACCCTTCCTCCTGCTCTTTTTGCCATTGTTGGTGATTTAATGGAGTCAACCCTCCCAGCCTCCAGTTCCTGAACAGCTTCCTAAATAAATGAATTCAAATGGACTGTGAGGGATGTTTATAAGACATGTTTTTAGTGTCTCCATCCTGTTACCAAACCACAATCAGGACGTCTCCTGCTCTCCGTCTCCCCCTCCAACTAAAACATAATACTACTTCATGATAAGTAAAAAATATTGACGTGATTCTCACTGAACTTCGTTGCCAGCCATCTTCAAAACACATATAACGCAGACACCTGCTAGAGCGCTCACTACTACAACAGACTCTGCTGATGTCCCGTAAGCGTTCGGATGGAAACGCTCCATGGCCTCTTGGCTGGCTTCTTTCCGCTTCCTTCCTCGCTAGCTGGTGTTGCAATCTGCCAAATGTGAGGTGCACAGTATCCCCACACACTCATGTGAGTTCACACACACCTGATGTTGAATCAGATCTGGTTTTTGGGAATTTTTATGACCACGTGGCAGCTTGTTTTTATTTAAAGAAAGCATGGCTTCCAGTTAGCCACTGATCTCGGTTTGACAGGGCGGGGGGGATTTTGTCTCTAAACGCTGGATTTTAAATCAGAAGGAAGTTTGTACTATAGTAGCACCAGAGGAAGAGAGAGATATTAATAGCAGACAGAGGAAATACACCTGGGAAAGTAATAAAAAGATCTATTTTACCCAGCAGATGATATTTTACATTATCTTAAGCTATGTTTCCCCCCCCCCCCCTCCGTTTTTATAATTAAAGTGAGCCAGTAAATGTAGCTTTCAATTTTAGATCATCTCTCTGTCAAATTTTCAGGCAAAAATGACCCTTTTTTAAGAGATGGTTTCTTTTCCATAAGGACAAAAAAAATATCTTTCTAAACCAATTTGTTAATAGTTTTAGGGAGCAATTACATTTTTACATCATAAGTGATTGTGCCTCTCTGACAACTGGCAGGGAGGTTTTCTTACATCTTTTTGGACATATATTTTTTGTTGTACTCTGTTTTGAAGAAGTACATTACCAAGCCAGAATTTAGGGTCACAATCTATGATCACCGGTGTCAAACTCCAGTCCTCGCGGCCCGGTGTCCTGCAAACTTTTAGATGTGGCTCTGCTGCACCACAGGTCATCAGCAAAGCTCTGGAGAACTGATCTACACAAGGAGGAGGTAATTAAGCCATTTCATTCGAGCGTTTTTGTACTTGTGGCACATCTAAAAACTGCAGGACAAGCGGCCCTTGAGGACTTGGAGTTTGACACCCCTGATGTATGTTGACCACTATGTTTTCTCCACTTAGTGGAAGTCATCCTGGACCAGAAACAGCAGAGCAGCACCAGACCATCACACCACCACCACATTTCACCAACGATGTTTTTCTGAAATGCTGTGTTAGTCTGGAGCCTGATGAAAGCCTTCCAAAAAGTTAGCTCACTAAATATTTTCCCAAAAGTCTTACCAGGATGTTTTTAGGGAAACCTGAGATGGGTCATTGTATTCTTTTTAATCATTAGCGGTTTTGGCTTCTCTGGTGGATTTTTGCCCAGTTTCTTTCTTATGATTGAGTCATGAACACTGACCTTAACTAAGGCCTGCAGGGCTCTAGATGTTGTTCTGGATGCCTGTCTCTTGTCTGACTTCCTCTAGGAGAAAATTTATTTGGCTGACCACTGAAGGTTCACCACCATTATGTGTTTCTTCCATTTGTGGATAAAGGAGCTCATTGTGGTTCACTGGAATCCCAAAGTTTTACAAATGGTTTTGTAACCCCTTCCAGACTGAAAGGCAACTTTGTTTCTAACGTGCTCTTCAACTCGTTTAGATAAAAGCTTAATGTGTTGCTTTTTGAAATTTTATCTTAATTTTTTACCTATTTTATGTTGTCGGACCGGCTTTATTGCAGCTACTTCTTGTTCCAGGCAGTAATCAGGTCCGGCATTGGCTGGTTAGACCAGATGTTGTTCAGAGTCAATTCACGATTCAACAATGAATGAAGTAACTTCTCACAGTGGTGATTCTTTTCCCTCAAGAAAAAGAAAAGATCTGATAACTGGTTCGTTATTTTCTCGATTAAACGTTGGAGCAATACTCTAAAAGCAGGAACAAAAGCAACACGTGACGGGAGCTCAAACGCGTATTACTAAAACAAGTTTAGCGTATATCTTTCTGATCCAGTAAAGAACCACTAACCAGACATTTGTGTGGGTGAGGCTTTTCGCAGTTATTCAGAAATAAATGAAGTTCAAATCTGTGGCTCTGGGGCTGGCATTCCTCAGGCCCCTCAAGAGCTTCAGCTCATCTCCTCATTTGTCATCAGAGAAAATAACTGCTTCCCCAGCAGCCCACCAGTGAAGATTAGAGGGTATATCTCTATATCAGTCTATCTATCGCTTTGTCTCGATGCTGTCCACGCCCTTCCTCCCTTTGGAGTTACAGCTGACGCTGCTGGATGCCGGTTCACTGTAGCAGCGGAGTGGAGGAAACATTCTTCCTCCAGCCGCGGTCAATGTTTCCTTCCCACAGGGAGCACAACGTAATGAGAACGGACTTTGGAGACTGGGCAATCCTTTGTTGCAGGGACTGATCATCAGAACAACAGTCAAAAGGTGTAACAGAAATCACTGGATTGTAAAACGGAAGAAACCACCCATTAGAGAGGATTTGGTTGAGAAAGGAAAGTTATATGCTTATTTTAGAGAGAGGAAGGCATCTGCTGGGGTTATTTCAACTTTGACTGCGACAAACCTCATCTGCATGACTCATCCTTGTTGTTGTAACCCGAATGAACTCATTTTCATTTTGGGTGAGATCAAGAATGTCTTTGTAGGGCCTCATGTATTGATTGAACCCATTAACAAACTGTCAAAATACGAATAAATAGCCACCTTTGCATCTTGACGAGTACTTCTTGGAATTAAATAATATGAAACATATTTTTACTTTGATATAATTTGGCAGAAAACAGATAAAATTGCTGTGTTTTTACTGACTAAATAATCCTTAAACCAAAGACCAAAACTGACATAAAAGAATAAACCAAAGTGCACAGAAAACAAAACACAAGAAATTAAATATATGGAAATCAACAAAAAGCACATACAGTAGTACCATGCCATGGAAAGATGTACTGCATATGATTTATGAACAATAATCAAACCAGAATTTATCTAAAGAGAAAAACAAAACAAGACATAAAAACCCAACACAACTACAAGAAAACAGCAAACATGTATGGAGGGGTAACTTTTTGACCTATTGAAATATTCAATGTGTTGTGAAACACTGACACTTCCCTGACCTTGGAACAGTGGAGGCAGTGTCATGATGTGGGACAGCTTAGCTGGGTCTATAGAAAGCTGTTCAAAGAGCTAAAGTCAAAAACTATCCTGTGTCTCACAGACGCTCTCCACCCAGCCTGCCTGAGCTGGATCTACATTGCAAAGACGAGTGGGAAAATTGTCAGTCTCCAGATTTGCAAGGCTGATGTAGACATGTGGTAAAAGCATATCTGCATCTCTTTTTCCTTCCTCCTACAAATTTGACCTAATTTGTTGGACTCGTATCACACAAAATTCCAGAAAAATACACAAAAGTTTGTATCTGTAATGTGACAAAAAAAAAAAAAAAAAAAAGTGTGGAAACAATAAAGTTTTTTATGTGACATTTTTAAAGTGACGGTGCAGCGCCTCTCTTTCCCACAACACCCATGTCCTCCCGAGCGTACTCTCCATCTTAACCTTGTGCGATCAGACGCACTTATTGGATTTTATTCTGTCTTAATGCAACAGGCTGTTTTATTGGCCGTTGTTCTGCATGACTTTGGGAACAGTATCTAAAACATAACTACAGTCCAGAGCCATTTTACTGAGGAAGCATTGATTTATCGCAGTGGTGATTCTCACAAATGTGAAACTTAAAAAAAAAAAAAAATGCATTTTTTTTCAACACTCCATCAAAGAATGAAGCTCAGAGGAGGCAATATATACGTATTCATCCACTTATGTTGGTTTCCTTTAATGCTGCTTTTATAAACAAAGTCATCTTCAATTAAATTGTGTTTTTTTGCTAAATCAAAATATTATTTTATGTCAAAGTGAAAGCCAAGTCACTGAAGAAAACTTGTATTAAAACTTGTGTGAAATTTTCCCAAAGGCCTGAGAGAGACTAAAACTCTGGAAAAGTAGAGAGATTCATTAAACTAAGTAAGCTTGTTTGGTCTTAATAAGAGAATTTGGTTTACCGAACATTAGACCAGAAGCTAACACACTTTAACACCACACTGTGAAGCATGGCGGTGGCAGTATCATGCTCTTGGGATTCTGAAAATCTTATCAACATGGAGCAGAACATGATTGCAGAAAAATGCTACTAAAAAATAACAAATCCGAGTTACAATTTTTAATGATTGGACAGCCTGCATAGTCATGGCAACGTTCTAAATACTATTGCAGTATATAAAATACAAAAAGAACAGCCTAACGACCGAAAAAGCCCAGAGAAATGAAAAATAATGCATAAGGCCAGCGGATGAAAAGAGAGGTGGAGGAATAACTGTAAAACCTGGCTATGATCTGGAGGGGGAAGAAGTAGTTTGAGCCAGACGAGTTCACAGATGTTTTAAAGTGCTAATCTAATCTTTATGCCAGGCCTTTCCCTCTTCTCAGCCTTCCTTTTCCTCCTCAGTTTTGCTTGAGGGAGGCTGGAAAGACTCCAGTTTATGTTAATGCATCTCAGGAGCATCATGTACGGCCGCTGCTCAGTGACAGGGCCTATTTATTCATACGCCTGTTATCAGCCCTGTTTTCAGATTCAGACACATGTGGAATTGCAATGAAGGAATCTGGACCTAAGAAAGAGCGACAATGAAAAGTAATCTTACGCGGCGATGCCGACAGAAAGGGATAGAGGGGAGCTGGAGAAGATTGGATTACCTTTTCTTTTTTTTTTTCTTTTTTTTTTTTTAAAAAAAAACAACCATATTGTCACTGTTGATAATTTGTTGTCGTCTGTTTTATTTTGACATTTTACGCCTTCTTGTAACATTTGCCAAAAAGGATGTTGTTGTGCATGTGGGTCTGGGAAATACAGCGATGTTGCAGTGATCGGACCCAGGCCTGATTAATGCAAAACCTGTACAATAAACATAACCTATGTCACCACACAGGGTCAAAGGTCAAAAAACCAACTCATCATTCTGCCTTGATCTAAAGGGTCACTGACATCTAGGAGTCAGGAAGCAGTCGCAGTCCAAAAACCCACCAAGGACAGTTGATTGATTGCTGCTGATGGTTCCAGACTGGACCGGGTTGTTTGTGGATAACATTTCATAAAACCTTAATAAACCAGTTCATAACTCATTGTTTTTGTTTGTTTGACTATGTGAAGCATTTCAAGGCACTGAAAGCTGCTTTATGTCATTTCCTCCACTTTTCATCTTCTTCCCCGGTTTCTCCGTTTGCTTTTCCTGCCTCCGTTCCCCCTGAGAGGACAAAGGTCTTTTCAAAAATGCTAAAGCTTCCTTCACATTCAGCCGACGAGCCGAAGTTGATCTCTCGCCACAGAATTAAACAGAAAGCACAGTCCTGAAAGTTAAAGTTTTTCCTGCCGACGTATCTGATGTGGAAAATGAGACAAAGCTTTCCTGATCCACAAAACTGGATAGCCACAGACTGGAAGTACAGACTGATACATCTTGAGGAAACTGTGCACTTATGAATATTTTTCTCCGCAACACAGTGAGAGTTGTTAACCACTACCACATGGTTTTAATCTACTTTCAAAATGTTTTAATTTACTTTTGTCCAAAAGAAAGTGAATGTGCATGACTTCCACTGGATGTTTGTCCTGCCCGATCGAACCGTTACACCGACGTCTGCAACCTGCAGCTCCGGAGCAGCATGCGGCTCTTTAGGCCCTCAGTAACTTTGGCCAAAAACGCTAAAGACATGAACAATATTTTAAAATGAAAAGGAAAACACAAAAATGCTATAAGTGCAGGTCTTGACATTTCTAAACAGGATGACAGAAATATTTTTGAGGAATATTCATATTTATAAAGTCAGTGTTTTGACAAACTAAATGTTTTTTGACACAATTTTCCATAAAAACCGAATGTCCCACTGAGTAAATGTGGCAAACCTTAAAGAGAAAGTTTTCAGCGAAGACGCCGAGATTGTTACGCTTTTAAGAAATTAAGAGTGTGCAAATTTTATGCTGAAAGTTTTGTGGTAGAGGTGGAGTTGGGCGCAGATTCACGTCTGCACACCGACAACATCGACACTCAAAACAATCAGGAGGGATCTGACACATCATCATCACCCTCAAGGCCCAGCTGACCACCGTTAGAGTCATTCTCTGCCTTCTGGAGACATCCTGTGGCCTGTAAATTGTTTAAGCTTGCTTTTTGGCCTGTTCGGTGCATCACAAACACAACGAGACGTCACGCGGCCTCTGCTCTACAGGCTCCAGACGGTCGGCCGCTGTCACTCCTTTCGGTTTTCAAACACGCAGGCCTTTCGTTGCACAAGTAAAACTCAGCGAGCTTACTCCGCAAACTCAAAAACAAAACGTTAAAAAATATGGTTCTGACTCTTTCTTTGGACTTCCTGCGCTGTTTTGCGTCCCTTTGCATCGTCGGCGTGCCTGGAAACATCTGCAAAAAAGAGATATTTGTGGAAGTAAACAGCTGTCAGCCAGCTTTTCTCTCTCCTACGGTCATCCCTGTTTCTAGCTTTTGCACGGCTCTCCCTCTTTTTTTTTTTTTGTGTGTTTTTTTTTTTTTTTCTGTTTACCCACAGCCACATGTGCAGCTGCTGTTTTGGTGATATTGTGTTGACTTTGCTTCAACAGGTGAGCGTCACAGATAGAGATGCAGACGTTTCGACCTCACAGCGAATGCTTGCAGCTGAACTGAGACACACGACTGCAGAAACGACGAGCCGTCGTTTTTCTATGCTACAGCAATTAAAGAGCAAATCCAACTAATTGCAGCGCTCAGGTGATCTAAATCTAATATTTTTGTTGCGCTTGAAGCAGCGTGTCACGATTAGGTCATTAAACGGCGTGCACTCTTAGTGATAAATATGAAATAAAATGTGATGTTTCTCGTTTCAAGGGAACGTTTAGAGTGAAATGCATTTGGGATCCTGGAAGACCCTTGACTCTAAATATCTGCCTCCCTGTTCAGCAGTTAAACCTGGGAACACGTCCCTCATCTCAGGTTGAGCAATATATTTCCTCTAAACTTACACCTTAGCCGAAGTAAATCAGAGTCTATTATGCTGAACGCAACAAAACCAGAAAGGAAGCGAAGGAATTATGGCGACTTGAATCTGTTTTGATTGTAAAACACCTGTGCAAACATTGTTTTTCACCCTGAAGCCGCATTAGAAAGGAAAGCGGCGCTCTGGAAGAAAAGCAGGGCGTGAACGCACAAAAAGGAAGGTCGGGCGAAAGAGCTGATGTGTTTGTTTAGAAGAGTGTTTGAACTAGAATCAGGTTTGATTAAGACGGTGTCTGGTGCACAGATTGCCAGAAATATCTGGCGAAGCTCAATTGAGGAAAGCAGCTGGTCCTTACGCAACCTCTGCCTTGCTACATTAAACACACATGCACTCAAAGAAACTCAGCGTCCCTCCCTGACTCACTTCAGGGGTTCTGGCTCTGGAGTCGCCTGTTTCCGGGCCGACCTTCCCTGTGCAGCACCTGTTTTACCCCGTGACCCGCAGGATCGATTTTTTTTTTTTTTTGCGCCGATTCAGTCCGTCTTTGAAACCCAAAACCTTTGCTATCTGTTTTATATGTTTCCACCGCGAACCACCAACCCAGTTTCAGCACACGACTGGTAGATCCATTCACATCTGCTGCAGAGATTTGGGACACCATCAGTTTATCGTGTGACACACTATATGTATCAAACTGCAGTTTAGTGTACTTTGGGGGTTATTATGATTGAAAACTCTTTCTGATGTCCAAGCAGGAAAGGCTCACACCCATTAGCAGTCATGACCTTGGGTGTGTATGTGATGCCGTGGATCTTCTGCTGCTGGTACTCTAGACACATCTGTACTTTTTTTTATGTAGCATAAAACAAATCTTAACTCGCTTTGCCAAGAGACGAGTAAAAAGTATTTTTCTAAAGCATTATGTAATAAAGGTTTGGGAAGTCAAGGACCTTCTTGTTTTTTTAGTTTTCTAAACCTTCAATATATGGAGTGAAATATGAATATGAAAGTATTCATACTGACATGTGACATGAAACATTTGACTTCTAAGACTGTTTTGTTGTGGACGTACGGGAGGAGACTGGTGCATCTCACTGGCTATGTCTGGCCGACATCGATTTTTAATTTACCTTAAATTAATGCTGATTTAATAGTCTGTTGGTGCACATTATTACCACATTCATACAAATGCAAACTCAAGGGAAAAACCGAGTTTAACGCAGAGCCACACTGGACTCTGGTTGGAAAATACAGATGAAATTGTTCTCATCTACCTTCCTTTCTCAGTTGTCGCTCCAGAGAGTTTATGACGGTAGAGACTCACTCTGCTCTATTCATGTTCTCCGTCCTGCTTTGTTCCAGCGTCACTTGATGCTGGAACTGAGTTTCTGCCTCGACTAACTAAGAACTTCACTTCCACGCATAGATGTTTTGAATGCGAACTGGTTAAAATCACAGCCGCCTCTATGGATTAGAAGAAGTGGAAGTTTTCCGCATTTATGCATCTAAAAAACAACAAAAAACCCCCCAAAACTGTTATGTTTTCTTTAGTATTTTGTAGTTTTTCACCTCCTTATTACTCATCCGTCAGCGCTGATCTAGCTAACCCTAAGCGCTTCAGTTTCCACCGCTGGCGTCATTTCCCAGCAGCTTCAGTGACTTTTGTGTCAGTCCGCTTTGGAAGCAGATCATCACTGGAGACAGGGAAAACCACGCGGCTGAGTTTCCCTTCATGTCTGACCACGTGGGTGGGAAGGCTGGCAGCGAAGCTTCATCAACTCTGTCAGCCTCCGTTTCTGTGAACGAGGAAGCGGCTTGCAGACCCTGAACCTCCTGCCTACATGTGCAATTTGGACGTGTGTGCGCTGCCCCTCACCTGCCGACATATTTTGACATGCCAGACTACCAGAACTTGCCATAGTGTTTTGGATATTCTTTATTTGCAATGGAGAGAGGCGACTGTTAATTTCACCTGGGAAGGTGAGATCCCTGACGAGGCGTTCAAACGTAGTACGACATTTTGCTCATAGGTACTATATAGCTCACCTCATCGATTACCTGTCACCGCTGCAGCCAGCCTCTCCATGCAGCTGCTACCATAGTAACGATGCGTTATCAAGGCGCAATACAGTCGGGGAAATCTTATACCGTATCGCATACCGTAGAACTCAGTGACAAAGTCAAATTGTTGTATTTTAATCTCATGATAAATACGTATAAATTTAGGGTTTTTAAAATACGCTTTGCTAACTTTCTTCACAAGGAAAAATCAGCTGTTTGACACAAAGGAGTCGGTGTGATAAGCTGAAAAAAAAAGGAAAAGAAATGACGGGCAACTAAAACTGTTTCAGGAACATGAAGTTCAGCGGTATAAAAGATTTAATGAGAAGTAAATTGAAAAGCGGGTAAAGATGAGATGAGTCAGGCTCGTTTGAAAAGGGATGGGCTGAGAAAAGAAACAAAAAAAACTGAGCTGGGACCACGGACTGAAATTGTCAGAAGATATATTTAACCCATAAGTGAACAATGATGTGTTAAAGCGCACGAGGAGAAATGTTGTGGTGCTAAACCAAAGCCTCATCTGCTAAAAGTGCTTTGTGGCTGAGCGGACATACACTATCTGTGAGGGTATCAGATGACTTTTCTCAAGGTTTTTGTCCTCCCATTTCTCTCCCTCTGCTCTCACACAGACTATGTCTTTCTATAAGGACTTTGCATTGGCTTGCTTTCCTTTTTCATTCATTTCTACAGCCTAACCCTGATCCTCACCCTATAAACCTAACCATTACCAGTTCATACCCAACACTAAACGGATCCTAAGCTCTAGTCCTAACCCTCATTCCTAACTCAAAAACAGAACTTCTTCTTTTGGGACTCAGCAAGGAGTAGTTGGTCCCCCAAATGAAGCATGTGTTAGGAAAATTGTCCATGCAGTGTATCAAATACGAGAAACACAGAGTCGCAGTGTGAAAGAGGCAGGCAGGAAGTTTAGATAGTTCAGTTTTTATACTCTGGGCGATTAAAGCGCAGCAGCATATTGTTGAAGACTATATGCGAAATTTCCAACATTCTGCAGAGTTGTAAAAACATCTGGGTCCTTTACAGCCCTCGCTATGGGCCTGCCTGTGTGTTTTTATTACACTCGTTTTCATGCCTAAGCAGATATCGGCAGCAAACTGCAGGTGTAAATGTGTCCTCATTAAGATAACAACAGACAGTTATGAAAGGAACGAAGCAGGAACAAATCACAACTGCAGATCAAGAACTGTTGAACTAAAACACAAAACTAAAACCATGTCACGGGTATCAGATGTTAATAGATGTGATGTAGAAAATTAAAAATGTTTTAGGTTGAACTAGTCACATGAGGAAAGTCCTTTGGTCCATTTGTTTGGCCCGGTCCAAAAGTGGAGTTCGTTTGGAAGTGGATCATCTCAAAAAGTGAGTTCCAGACGGGGCTTGTTTGGTCCGCACCAGAGCGTGTTCAAAGTGTCTGGAGCGACGGGGAAACAGACTGTGGTTTGTTTTGAAGTGGGCCAAACGTGTCACGTATAAATGCATAATTTAGGATGTGTTTGTCTATAAAGTAACATTTTTACTTTACCCATGCCATCTTCTTTGGCTGCTCATCTTGGTTCCTGCTTGAACAATGATTTAAGGAGAATCACAGCATGTTATTCATTCCTATTAAAAAAGAATTTTGATACCATTAAGTTAAAAAAAAAACAAAAAACAGATTCAGTCCAATTATGGCACCTCATCAGTTCTGGGGTTGACACTAATGGTCTCTGTTGCCGCAGTGGACGCTTTGCTTTCAACCAGATATTTCTGCGGTAAATATTCACTGGTCGCCTCAGGAATTAGATAAACAAAGATGTCATGTATCAGTAGCTGTGTTTGGCAGATTCACAGGTGGGACCTCGAAGAAGCTCAACTGTAAATGAACAATCTGCCCAGAGGGAAAGCAGTCTGCTGCTCATCGTGACCTTTGACTCTTTGCTCCCCGTCGCCCGTCGACTTTTCTTCAGTCCTTCTAATTTTGTTGACATCAAACCATTTTGTTCTAAAACATTTTAACTCCCACGCAGCAATCGATCCCGCACTTAACATTTGCAACAAGCAATTACAAAATCAAATCTGTTTTGTTAAGTCATGTTTGTCTCTAGTTGCTTCACAACAACCAGAGTTAACTTAGATACACTATAAAATCGCACTATGTGCCTGGAAAATGCGTGCTATCCCGGCAGTCTGTTTGCTCTCCAAGCAAACAGACTGCCGGAAAACTCGTGGAAAACTTTTCTCCTGATTTTTCTTCCGTTCACAGCAAATATAACTTCAGCATGCAGGTTCACATTCGTTCATTGACTATCTCTACTTGCATATTTGGTGTTAAGCAACGATGTTCCTTGTGTAACATCGCAGAATGGCTTCAGCAGGAGGACGTTTAAACTTCTCTCCAAAACCCTGCGAAAGCTGTTACAGTATAAGAATGTGAAGCTGCATTTTAAATCTAAGACTTTGGATCCTTTACTATATATTTACAATCTCTCTTTTTTGTTGCCATCTAAACGTGATACATAGCCTGTAAAGAAAGGACGAATGGTCGATGCAAAAGAAAAGTCACTTGACAGTTGTTCTGCTTGGTCTGTTTATTAGAGGTATATTGGCAAACATTTTACAAGCTCTTGCTGAAATGTTTCCGTTCATAGAGGAAAATGCGTCACTGTAAAACACACAAAGCTCAGCAGAGAACACGTTAAAAGCCCCTGTTTTTAAAAGGCACTGAAGGCCAGAGTTTTTGCTGACCGTCACATCGCACACATGCAAACACGACTATAGCAAAGACACCTGTGTTACACACTTCAGCTGCTAGAACACACAGAGCTTCCGGCTGATGTGTTAGTTCAGTTCCTAGAGGTAATACCACATATGTCTGCTATCATGTGTTGCACACCAAAAGGCGGGTGAAGCGTCAAACACTGTTAATTTCAATATACTGAACATTCGTTGGGATGTAAAGCTACCATTGAGTACTTTGTGTGGCTGGCAGGCTTCCATGTTTGCTCTGAGGAGTGCAGGTATTTTAAATATTTTCTAGATTAAATACACCATACTGCTGCTTTCTTTAAATACATAATGTGTCTTTTAACTTAAAGTTCACTGTTTTATGTAAAAATCACGACACAACCATTACACGAATTTTTGCAAAAAAAAAAAAAAAAACCTTTTACAAAATTCTTTCTTTCTTTCTTTTTAAATAATAATGATAGTAATACATTCAAATAATAGCATATTAATTCCTCAGCATTACTGTTTTAAATAGCTTGTGTCGTAGTGGTTGCTCGTATGGTACAGTCATTCTTGATATCAGCTTTCGTAGAAACAAGCGGACCCTCCTTCTCATTCAAACACCGCCGATAAGACACTGTAGCACAAAGGCTTTAATGACATGCTGGTGCCGTCGTCGTCGTCATATTTATTTCAAATACAGTTGATTATTCGGGTCAAGTCAGGCAGAAGCACACAGGATTGCTTGAAATGCACAGGAGCTCAAATGTGTCCTGAGGACAGAGATGTCGACAAGCTGACCCACAAGTCTTTGGCCTCAAGTCCGTGTCGGGTTTCAAGTCTTTCATGGCAGATGCATGCGGTCTGGTCTTCCTAAAAACAGCCAGGGGTAAAATCAAGATCTACCGCTAAGTACTTTTGATTTGACTTGTAAAAAAAAACAAAAAAAAAAAACAACCCAAAAACAAACAAAAAAACTTGAATTACTTTGAGAATTAATTGCAAAATACCTGAACAAAAATCTAAATGTGGACTTACATTTAAAAAACTTGCTGAAATAGGGCAACACTTTAATGTCAAACTTGTTCATGAGTCTAACAGGAAGTGCTTTCATTGTGAGGACGTCTCTTTGTGTAGCTGTATGTAGCACCTGTTTAAGATGAGCCAGATTATTGGGAAACCAAGTGCTAGATTTAAAAGCTTTGTTTAATCAAAATTGTTCAATTAAACGTCATGTGGTGAACAAATGAAAAGTAAGATGTTGAATTTAATAAGATATGACGGGAAATGCTTTTGTTTTGAAGGGATTGAAGTGATTTTTTCGTCATGGTGCTGCCTCGTGAGACAATAAGATTTACTCATTTAGCGGCGTGTTCATCTGCCATTGTCATGAATAGGTTGTTATGAACCATTAATAGCCCACAGTCTATGAATCACGATGGTTAATAAATCAACCGCATCCTTTACCAGGATGAAACGAACATCTCAACAAACTTGAAAGCTACCGTTACTGGCACACGTTACACTCTGGTAACGTAGACGACTCACAACATTTCCTAAGGTACTTTTTTCCACCTCTGATTGCACAAAAGAAAGTACCAGACCTCGAGTCTGAGCTGGGTCTAAAGTCGTTACAGCGAGAGTTTTTGTGTCAAGTCTGAAGTCTGTTTCTGCAGCTCAGCGTAGAGTTTGAGTCTCCATCTCTGTCCGTCAGCGACTCCCGTTTCTACTCCGGAGGTCGGCTGCCTTCCTGTGCTTTCCTACAGGTTGCTGTCGTTAACGCAGACCTTCTGTTGTCAAAGCATTCGATGTTAAAGCATTGGCTTCTCACAGCGGAGCTAGCAGACTGGCAGTGAATGATGTAAACGGCTGCAAAATTGCAAAATGGAAAGTAGAGCATCACTCCTGGCAGTTTATTTCTGTCATCAATATGTAGCACATTATTTCTTTCAAATACTCTTACGCTTTAAACTCTCTCTTCCAGTCAACACTGTTTGCTCCTGATAATAACTTAGCTGCTCTATCCCATCATCACCCTCCTCTCTGCTCATTTTTCTGTTTGCTGTGTTCTTTTTTTTTTTCAGTCTCTGTCTGTTTGCAGCTGACTGGCCTCTTCCCTCCCGTCCTCCTGTTCTTTCAGTCTCCTCTTTGTTTCCTTGTCAGAGCCGCTGCGTCCGAGCCCTCCGGCTCCTCTACCAGCAGCCGCAGCTTTCCACCACCATGTCCTGGTAATTCTTTAGCACGACTCTGTCGTGATTGTCCAGGTAAAGCAGGGCGATGGGGCTGAGGGAGGTCGGGACGCAGCAGGCCCGGGGCACCGCTCCGTTCACAGAGTTTACCATGGTTTGGACCACGGCGTGGCTGGAGGCGTTCATGTGGTCGGCCAGAGGGTAACGGCACTCTCCCAGGCAGAAGAAGGCGTCGTAGCCGCTCGGCGCGATGATCCATTTGTGCCAGCCCACATCTCTGAAATCCACATGCAGAGGATGACGCCGGCACCTGCCACGGGAAAGCCGCTTCAGCTTAGCGGGACTGCCGTTTCTTTTCACTCTTCCACGATCACTCCAGCTTACTTCCCCTTTGTCGTCCCCCCAGCTCTTCATGGAGTAACCCATTTTTCGGGTCTCCCCCCAGCCTTGGTCTCTGTTGTGGCCTTTGCCGCTTCTCTTGGTCTTCATGTTGGACCCTTTTCTAGCCTTAACCCACTTGCTTTTACCAGATGTTCTCCTGCCGTGTTTGACTAAAGGGTCTCCATGGCCGTCGTGACTGTAAGTCACCAAGAGGGGTCTCTCCTGGGCCCAGCTGTGATCGTCCTGTCCCACAGACCTGGACACCCTCAGGTGTCTCTCCTGATGTTGCTCTGTCTGATTATCACCTGCAGCAGAGGAGTTGCTCTGGTCAGGTGAGCTGGTGCTGTTTTCCGGTCTGACCTCCAGGAGAAAGCCCAAGCTGCCAGTCCCACCATGGGCTTTACGGAGGAGGTCCGCATTGAGGCTAAATGCCTCCCAGAAACTACCGGCTTTATTGCCATGGAGGCCACTGGTGAGTAGTCTTGTCTCAAGCAACGTGGGCTCAGGATCCTCTTGGTGTTTAGAAAGGTACAGGTTTAATCTGTGCGGCCCGGGGCCCGGCGACGCCGTCTGGCTGCGGAGCAGGCGAAGCTCAGCAGAGAGAACCGTTTCATCTTGAGGTATGGAGGAGATGTTGAAGGAAATGTGCACTCTTGTCTGATCTCTTACTTTGGTGTCGTATCCAAAGGGCTCTGAGAGGAAAAAAAAGAAGAGCAGGGAAGAAAAAGACTTAGTGTGATCAGACTTCAAATAAAGAATCCTAACAACTGTTTTTGAGTCTGAGCAGTTTCAGTATCGCCAACAATGACTCCAAAACTGTAAAGAAAGTTCGGACACGGTCTTTAACTAAGGTGGTGCAGGAAGCCCTACACGCAACACATGGAGACGCCAAATAATGATGAGTAAAATTGTTTTCTAGTTGACATTTCCTGTATTTAACAGCTGTTTGTGCATGTGTGAATGACATCAGCATGTAGCATGAGACCAGCCCTTGTTTCCTTTATAGCCGTTTCAGTTTTCTTTTTGTTTTTGACTGAGCTGACCACTCTTTGCAATACACAACTTAAAAGCTGAACTCCGATAAAACACAGCAGATTCTGCAGGCGTCCTCGTCGACTTCGGGAGAGTTTTGGTTCTAACTTTCCGTCAAGTTCTGAAATCCCTGCAGAATCAAAATCACAAAGTCAGACTCTTGCTTCAAAAGGGTTTACGGAGAACAGAAAGCAAAAAAAAAAAAACCTAAAGTAGAAGCATGTAGTTTCACTTGGTGAGTTACTTCTTCACAGTCCTCAGATTTAAATTTTTATTTCTCTTTTTAACCGAATACTCACAGGTCATGGAAGCCCCCATAAAAAACCTTGTTCCCTTATTCAGATTAAAGAGGAAAGATTTCGATGACAGTCCTTTTAAATGATGTGAATGAACCAAAAGGCCTGCACTCTGCTCAATTTATGCCGTATTTATTGCAGTAGTACTAACATGATGTTTCTTTAATTTGATGTTTATTTGCTGTGTTTGTGCGGGAGGTCCAGGTCGTAAATATTGGCGCTAACGCCTTAGGTAATAATGGAAGTTATAAAGTAGGCTGTAAATCAGATGACTTAGGCTGGTTTAGAGATATTGCTGACCCAGGAGTGAGTCACACTGCTGGTCCAAATGCTATAATAAATAACCAAAAACCGAGAATTTATCTCGTTTTAAACAGATTTCACGACTGAAATACCAACTGCGAAGCCCAATACGCCCAATGCTGCAACCTTTAGCACTTTATATTTAAATAATTGCACTTTTCAGGAGGTTTGGGGTTCTCTCTTTGACCCTGAGAGTCAGAAATGATTCCAGGTGTGTTTGGATCCGACTTTCTCAGGTTTGATCCAACAGGCCCTGAAATAACAGGGCCTGTTTTCCAAGCAGATAATTGCACAACAAACGCCGTTAAGTAGAGACAATAACAGAATGTGATTTTCGTGCAAAGAGCTCCTCAGTCACAGGCCGTAATTTCAGGGCTTGTGTTGGAATTAATGGCGACATGAAAGGCGGACTGGAGGGGTCAAGAGGGTCCCAACTAATGTTTGCCCTCATCCTCTCTGACGGGGCAACTCAGGCGTGATGAGGGGAGCAAGACGAAAAGCCCAAATATTTCACAACCCCGGACGAAAAGCGCGAAAAATATTATTTTCACCCCTTACAGATTTCTTGCAGTTTTGCTTTCTCGGTCACACTTTAATATCTCTGGCAAAGATGACCTGAGAAAATGCATCATGGCACTTTTCAAATGATTTAATTTGTGAATGGAAGATGCTATTCAAACCAGCCTGACATTGTGTGAAATTTCTCCCTAAACTCAAGAACTGGTTGTCTTTTTTTCTGAACCACTTTGGAGATATTTAGCCCCCCTCTCTCTCTCTTTTTTTTTTTTGCAGAAGGACTTTAACTAGGCCACACTAGATATTTTCAACCATGAAAGGTCAGTTGAGGGTCACGCCGCAGCATCTCACCTTCACCAAGCAGGAAGTACATATTTGGTGGAATAATAATCCATAATATGAATAATAATCCATATTATTCCACCAAATATGGATTTCTGAACTCTTTCCGAGTTAAAACACTAGTGTTGTTGTTTCTAAATGAATATGACCTGGTTTGCTTTGCATTATTTTAGGTCTGAAAGTGCTGCATGATTTTTTATTATTTTGACAGTTTCTTGTTTCCTGCAAATAAATACAGAATTTCTGCTTGGTATTTCAGAGACGTGTCGTCAGTTCAGTAGCTCAGAGAATAAAAGAGCAATGTTCATTTTACTCAAACATTTATAGAAAGAGTAAAATTTATATAAGGGTAAAATTTGAGAATGGATATTTTTGCAGTGGTCGCTTATTTTTTTTTTCCTGTACAACTTTAGGAATATGCACTGAACACGAAAACATGGGAACTTCAACATAAACTGAGGTGACAAAACAAGTCAGAAGAGTCACAACTAATGACCAAAAGAGAAGCTGCACTTTTAAGACACTCTAGGAATTGCCTTGGCTGCAATCAACGTTTTGACTACAGACATGAAAAAGCGATTTTTCACATAAGCGCCTTGTTCCCCTGTGTTTACCCACTCTCACTGTTCAAACCTAAAACTCCTAAAGCTGCTGAGACGTGTCAGCGCCAGCAGTGAGCTTACCACTGTGGTGAAAGCTGCGAATGGTGTTGGCCTGCTGGACGTGGTGGCCGGGGAAGCTGAACGTCGGGTCTTCCAGCAGATGGTACTGCTGCTGGTGGAAGCGATAAAGGTCGAGGAGGTACTGCGGCACGGGCACGTCGGGCCTGGGGTTCGGCTGGGACTGCAGGCCCAGCCGGCTCAGGAGGAGCGACTGGATGGTCTGGGCCAGACCGGGGTCGGGCGGCGCCGCGGCGGGCGACGGGGGCGAAGGCGTCGGGGGCACCCTGCCATTGTCGGTCTCGCTGGATTCTCCACCCTGGCGGCCAGACGAGGCTTGAGGTAGCAGCAAGACCATGAGGAGCAGGAGGTTAGCAGGGAGCATGGTGGACCTGCAGCAGGAGGAGATGATTACTGCATTTACCTTGCCTTGCAAGAATTGGTGTTTCTCCTAAAGTTTCGCACATTTTGGGGCAAAACACGTGATGTTTCATGTGGATTTCACCTGGTACACCAGCACAAAGTAGTGCATAGTTTTGAAGCGAAAGAAAATATATCATTCGATGAATTAAAATCTGAAAGTGTGGGGCGCATTTGAATTCAGTTCCCCTGGCGCCTCGTGGAATCGCTTTCCTTTGCAGACCTTCAGCGAACGTCTCCACCAGGTTTTTTATGTAAAGGCTGAAATTTGGCATTTCTGTTTTAGTGAAATCGCTCAGGCTCAGTCAGAATGGAGGAAGCGTATCCACAAACATCAATTTTCAAGTCTTTCCAGGGATTATTAGTTGCATTTGGGTCCGCACACCGACTGCACCGTTTAACTCATGAAAAGGTTCTGCTCTCATCTCTCTGGCTCTGGTAGGTTAAGGGTTGTTGTTGCTCTGGAAGGTGAAACGCTTTTTCAGCCTCTCACGGCTTTTATTACACGATTTCCCAATATTTAGCTCAGTCCAGCTTCCCATCAACTCCAACCAGACCCTCTTGACCCTGCAGGTGAAAACCTGAGGCGTGAATGTCCCTCAAGGGTCGCCGAGGGTCAAGACGCCAGCTCCTCTGATCAATGATCAGCAAACTTCTGGAAACATGTTTTTTCCTCCATGTCACAGGGAGGCAACATTAAGCTTAGCTTAGCATTTTTATGCATGCTGGCCTATAAATGGACGCATGGAAGATCTCGCCCTCCTTTGTCACCGTGCTATTGTTTGTTTGTGTCTCTTGAACTCGTCTTATCGTGTGATACACTATTGCAATACGATGCTTCAGCTTGTTTGCGGGTGATGTTAGATTACATGAGATTTAGTTGCCTCATTGTGAGTTAAATTCATTGTAAATATCCTGGAATTGCTTGAAAATCAAATCACTTAACATTTGTGATGTTATTTTTTTGTTATTTAATATAAACAACAAAAATGACTAGGAATTGATTTTCCGCTGGTTTGTGATTCCTTCAGTGTCTTCGGCCGCCTGGCTTGATGCATTTTGGTAGATTTGCAGCTGCTACAGCAGCTGCAAATCTACCAGAAAACTTCCAAGTTTTCTGATGTTCTCTTCAAAACTCCTGAGGCCTTCTCAGAACAAGTGAATTAATGCGGAAATGAAATTACCCAGAAATGTATGGTGGCTTGAAAGCAGACCAGGTGAACACAAACGTTGCTGAGACGTTTTCAGATCCAAATTAAACACAGTGAAGTTTGTGGTTTCAAGTCGACAAAATGGGTGAAAAAGCCGAGCAGGAGCACATTTGCTTACTGCTTGATTCCAGACTCAAATAAAAAAAAAAAAAAAAAAAAAAAAAAAAAATCAAACCAATAAATTGTATAATGTAATGAGAATACAAAGAGCTGGTCATGAAGTCTGCAGAAGCGATAGCCCCTTACAAGGTGTTCCAGCTCTGTGTATATCATGCTCATGTCCTTTCGCTTCCTGGACACACTAGTTTCTCATTAGTCTTCAGCCTTCATGTGGCATATGTTCAAGAAATTTACAGTCCACAAATCCATACCAAACTGTTTACTTGTTATTCCTGCCCACTACGCTTTATTTTCCTTCTGCTAATTTATGGCGGCGCTCCATACCCGCAAGGCCCATCTGTCTCGGCGGACACCTCGACGGGAGCAATTAGGCAGCCTCCAACTGGAACGCAATCATCTCGTGCGAGCGCTTAGAGTGCCGAGCATCGCGACTTCTAGCATTAATCAGCGATGGTTGACTCTGGTGGCATGTTATGGAGTTGTAAAGACCTGCCACAATGACACATGACCCGCATTTTTTTCCCTCCACGTCTTCAAATCACCAGAGAATCAAGGCATTAAAGCATTCTGTAGCTTTCCACAACTTTGACTGCATGCAAGGGAGTGAAAAGAACATTTCCTAAGAGCCAAATAATAGATCTTAATAAAACGTACAGCTCTGATAGATCGTTCTTTAGATTTGTTCGCTCATGAGGAAAACATAAAGCCACGTTTACAGCTCCGGATGGATCACCCGATCCGTCTGCACTCATTAAATGAGTCGTTTCCAATTTATTTACCAAATAAAAAGAACAGAAAACAGTTTGCAACATTAAGTGACACAAGGCCACACAAATGCAACGCAAATGGCATTAAAAACCAGTGAAAAAACAAAAAACACGTGTTCTCTTGTTATAAATATAAGAAAAAAAAAAGATTCGAATCCTGAAAACAAATTTAATTCTTCCCACTAAGACCACTAAGACTTTTTGCCAGTGTAGGATCAGACATTTCAGTGTGAAAATAAGGAAACCGACTGTAATGGTTCTTGTGAAGAGGTTTAAATATTTCAGGTTTCTTTGTGTTTTTGTTAAAGCAGAGCTGTCAGGTAGGGATTACTTGCACTTACTGAATCACAGCCACATCCGTCCGCTTCACCAAAACGAACTGGTTCAAATGGCTGGAAAACGCATCTGAACACTGAATGATCTGGGTCTGTTGTCGGCTCGCGGAAGGCGGTTGCCTCTGCCAGGCGGGTGACGCTCCTCTCTGTGTCGGCGCGGGAACCGGTTGGCTCGAAAACGGGGTCACGCAATTAACCGTGACCTGGTTAACCCCCGGCCTCTTTGTGGTGCAGGTGTTGCCGATGAAGGGCAACTACACGCCGGCGCGGCAACGGCTCGGCTGACCTCAGAGAGGTTCAGGTGCCGGAAGAGCAGCGACATGGATAAAACTTGCTGAAAGGCGACATGAAGAAATGTCACCAGTTGGTCCCACAAAGGCAGATTCCTGCCAGTGCGATCAGCTTTTAGGATGGATGAAATATTTCCCACTGCACGAGCACTCCCATATCTCCAGTTTTCTCACCTCTATCTCCTTATCTCATCTCTGTAGGGGACAGAGAATTGATTAGGGCCTCTGCAGCGAGATAACAGTGGCGTTTATGGGTGAGTAAACATATAACGATCCTGTAATGACTCTTAATCTCGCCAGATTGTCAGAACAGAGGTAAGAAGGAGGTCACAGGTGTGAAGGCGTGTATATTTTTTATGCGTGTTGTTCAAACTGTGCACGGTTCAAAGGGCAGGCATGGGAAAATGAACCACCTCCTACCGTGGGATTGTTGCTGGGTATCCATTAAACTCTGGCAGCTCCACCCTGAGCTGTTGCACCTGAGGCAGCGTAGCAGAGGACAATTATAGATTAGACACCGCTGGACGGCCTCTCCCTTATACTGTGGAAGCTTGTAAAGGAGATTAAGGACAACAACACCACCTCTCTCTTCTGTACTTTCCTCACCTACAAAAAAAAAAAAAAAAAAAAAAAAAAAAAACACCCAAGTGACTCCGAGGTTCAAAGGTTTGGCTGTCACACAGCAAGGTGTGTCTGAGGCTGTGCGAAGCTGAGGCACGAAGAAGATAAAGAAAGACGGGGGGAAGGCTTCCTTGACAGCTATAATTTTCCATCTCGCTGTTTTTATGGCTTGAAATTTGTTTTAATTAAGAAACGTTTAGGACCGCAGAAGTTTCCTGTGATTGTGTGCTGCCAGTCAGCTGGCTGCAAGACGTTTGCTGCGCTCCTATGTCATGAGAAAGAAGCACAGATTTGGCTGTTTGGAAATATTCTGACATAACAACATAACCGAGTCAGTTGTTTTGTGGAAATCCAAGAAGCACCGCTCAATATTTTTCCATCGTGTTTTGGTGACTACAGTCAGTGATGGACGTGTTAACAACTTAATATGAGCTTGTTTGACTTTCACTCGCTTTGAGGATCATAAGTGCCAAACAGTAAAATCACTGTCTACAAAAACTTCCAACAAAATTTACTAGAGGTTCGCTAAATACATTTAAAGTAACGATAAATAAATGTTGTTGATTAGAAAGTGGTTCAATCGTCTTGTACATCTTTTTTGAAAATGACCTTTGATTGTTTTGAAAACCTGGTACTTTGCTCCGATAAAGTTTCTGATTCGTGTCGAACTCATTCTTTCGTTTTGGGCCAAGACCATGAAAGCTCTTAAAGGGCCGGCTGTGCCAGAACGTACTGATAAAACTCGTTCTGGAACTGAACGAGTTTTACAAAACATCAATGTCACTTCTTAAAATGTAATTATATTATTGAACGTCTTTTCAGTCCCTCCAGGATTTTGTGACTCTTTTTGTGAGTTCCCCAATAAAATTCAAAGTGTTTGTGGTACTGATTTGGAAATATTTGTGCTTATTTATGACGGTAAATGCGACTTTAGATTACTCGCTGCACAACTTATGGACTATTAAGGATGAGGGAGCTGATGTAGGAATGTTTTTGACAGTTTTTGAGGAAAATAAACAATAAATTCCCAATTAGTGCAGAAAAGCGCGTGGATTTGTTGATTTTGTGAAAATTTCCACAATAATGATCAAGAAACTGGAGGGACTGACTGGTGTAACTCGACAGTAAACGGATAAAAACTGCATAGATTTGATTGATAACATAATATTTAGCACACACAGAGTTTAGTCTAGAATCTAGAGGGCCACATAAAAAAGATACGCCGGGCCTGATTTGGCCCACGGGCCTTGAGTTTGACACGTGTGTTCTATAGTAGTATAACTTTTAGAGACGCAGAAGATATTAAATTGCGTCACACATCAAAAATAACAACGTGTGCAACACTGCATTCGCAAAGGACTGCTTGGTTGCAAGATTTGGTGGGATGTTAGTTATTATTTTCAGTGCCGCACATGCAAATTCTGCATGCAAATAATATGCTTGCTGCGTTGGACAGATTTTCCCTGCCTCCTTCTTCGTTTGAAGTATATTCTTGGTGACGCACATAAAGAGTGGTCGGAACTTTGCGGAGAACGAAAGGAGAGACTATCCGGGTCAGTCGCAATCAAAACCAACATCCGACAGCAGCAGTTACACGTTACACGTTTTCCTAATAACACGCAGCCGTTGTAGCCATGAATAAAAGTGAGGGCCGTGGTTTCATGGTTTGTGACTTTGTAAAAATGCATCCGGACCGAACTGCGGGGAATTTTACAAGTGATCTTTTTCTTCCTGTCCAACCTGAGTCTGGCCTGAACTTGAAATAATGAAATGTTTGGAGGGTGTACTCTGTAATTAAAGGGCCATAGACACGGTGAAGGTTTCAAGGTATAAGAGTCGAGCACTGCTGTTTTTCCTCCTTGTTCTTTGTGGATGCATAAGATGAGGCCTGACCTGATCAAGCAGACAGTAGTGGGACCCTGGCGTGCAGCAGGTCAGCGTCGTGGCTGCCCTGACCCCGTATCTCTCTGAACTCGCTGATTAAAACCTCTGACCTCTGACGTCCGCCTCTCTTTTTATCTGTTTATTTCAAACTCTGCTCCTTTTCCCCTTCCTCCTTCCTCTTTGCATTCCTTGAACTTTGTCCTGCAGCTTTGTCCTTTATGTTGACTTACAAAGCTGGTAAAATATGCGTTGTCTTTTTTTTTTTTTTTTTTACGTTTAACCCCAGATGTTCAATATTTACCCACCTTTCTCCTGTCTGTTGCCATCCTGTGTTTGAAATATCTGTTTCCACGCTTTTCTGCATCACTTCCCCGTTACCCTGTCAGTTGCTCCCCTTCCTTCACCCGCTATGAAGGTTTTCCTTTTTTTTTTTTTTTCCTCCCCAAAGTTTTAAGTGAATGGTGTTTTTACGGAAGAGCGCAGCAGACTGTTGCTAGGCCGGGGGGCCGGTGTGTCACCGCAGCCGGCTGATTTATCCACCGCTTGCTGTCTTCATGTTACGCCTGGTTCCTTAACTTTCCCTTCCTGTTGTTCTTCCCGTGTTTCTTTTCCCAAATTCCTTCTTTCACTCTCTCTGATTTAATCCCCGCTCTCCTCTTCTTGGCCCTCATTTTTCAACGCAGTCGACCTATTATTTCTGAACTTGATACGTGCTGCGAACAAGCCACAGGGTTTGTTTTTGCTCTCTGAGCAAACAGTTAGGGAAATATTAAGTATTCTGACTCGTGAGCCAAAAGTGTGACACACACGCCTTTTTTCACAATTTCTCTCCAAATCAGCCCTTTTGTCTAAGAGTAAAGTGCTTAGAAAAAAGCTCAACATCTTTAACTGAGGTCATCCTATGAACGCATGTTCACCTGCTGCTAAAATTTTTTTTAACAACACTCTTCATTGTGGATGTTGTTGCTGAGTGAGGACAGTTCAAGAATTGCTATTTTAAGCATTAGGAGGAAAGAAAGAGAGTTAATAAGCTTTTTTTTTTTCGTTTTTTTTTTTTTTAAAAAAGGAAATTGTAGCATTGTAGGAATTCTAGATTGTAGCATCTCTCTAACACTTTGGATAGTGTGGAAAAAGTATTCACTGCAGTCAGAGTTACATGTGAGCTCATTGTATTATCACTCTATACCATCAGAGACAAGGACAGAGTTTTTCCATTATCATCTTCAATGTTGATAACTTCATCAAATGCACCCATTGCCTGCCATCAAAGCAGTTATAAGATGCCAAATTAGACACAATGGACAACCTGCAAGCTGCAGGATGGAGGAAAAACGCTGTTGAAGTGACAATCACTGTAAAAAAAAAAAATCCTAAAAGTGTTAAGAATTAAAAATGAATTCATGTTTACATGTTAATCAGTTCAGATCTCTTGAGTCTGTTTCTTTATTTCTTTGCAAAGTCACAGAAAAAGGAGCAGAACGGTATTAATGTTTAAATATTTAAATATTTTTGAGTTGACCAACAAGAGGCAACAGAAATGCAATAATTGGCTGGAGACAAAAAGGTGATCAATATTCATGTGCTGTCATGGCTATCAGCGTATCAACCAGTGAGACGGGTGGAGGTGTTTGGGTGGATGTCTCGACCCGGTTGCTCTGCGTCAGGACACACTGTAAAAAATAAAATACGTGTAAAATCTACAGAAAATTACTGGCAGCAGGGCTGAGCGGATTGCTGCAATCTTTACCGTAACCTCCCTGTAATTTCACTGTGATTTTATTACAGTTTTACTGTCGTTCTGTTACAGGGTTACTGCAAATTTATCACATTAGAAAAATGTCATAGAAGCAGAAAGATATTTTAACAGTGACTGAACTATTTTGGTCGGTACAAGCTGTTAAAAGTTAATTAGTGCGTACCAAACTCACAATAATTATTAATATATATTTTTTTTAATTTCAAGGAAATGATAAAAAAAAAAAACATATTTAGATGACTTTATTCCACTGTAAATTTAAAAACAAATGAAGGAGCCGGACCTTTAGCAATTGATCAGAGGATTTGCTGGATTGGTCTAAAAACTTGCTAAGTTTTGTACAAAATGTTATGCCAGTAATTTCTTCAGGCTGTGAGAGAGCGAGCGATAGCAAGACTTCAGGAAGCCCGGAGAAAGCTGCTCTAGTTTCGTCATTTCGAGTTTTCAAGCTCCACCTGCCATGGAGCAGGAAAATGTTGCACATCTTGCTGTAAATGTTTGGGTCTAGATCAGGAATCTTCAAATCCAGTCCTCGAGGTTTGGCGAGCTGCAACTTTTAGACGCGTCCCTTCTGCAACACGCCTGAGGGGATTCGGTCCAGAGACTCGTCTACAGGTTGCAGGTCAGTACAAACCCTCACCCTCAAGGCCTTTAACTGGAGACACCTGAATTGTCTTGTAATACAAACAGTTGTAATTGTTCATACAGAAGGCCAAACTCTGGAGCCATTTGTCACATGTCATGACTTCGCCGCATGATGACCGCTCACTGCAGGGAGGCCAGGAAAACGTATTCTGCTCTCTGCCTTTTCGTCAGATCTTAAAGAAAAATTGACGTTGGTATCAGCAGGTCAAAGCCTCACAAAGATTCAGCTCTTTGTCTCATGGAACGACTTTAACATGGATGTAATCCATGAAGTGATGTTTTGTTTAGAAGAAATGCTAACACGACAGACTTTTAGGGTCTTTTGGGATGCGCGGAAAAACACACACACACACACACACACACACACACACACACGCACACGCACA